>CM039735.1:79853173-80342001 GCA_022539455.1 Dendrobium nobile | reverse complement strand
TCAAGATTGAAGGTGCTTATTGCAACCATGCAAATAGGTGTGCACAGACGCAACTATGTACTACTATAGTAACCTCTCACACTTTACTTCAAAAAAAAAAAATATTTTTAATCATTGCATATATAGTTTTAACAAGTGAAAAATTACCAAAATTTTTTCAAAAAAAACTCAAAAATATTTTTGAATTTACAATATATATATATATATATATATATATATAACTTCTTTTCTTTCTTTTTCAAAAATAAATATTCCCATGAGTGAGCAGAAATCTAACATGCCTAATTTCCTCTTTTGAGGGCTCTAATTCCTTACCTTAAAAGAGGCATGTGGCTACTTTTATTGGCAAAGTATTTTTTCTTCAAAGTATTTTTTTCTTTACAAGCTCCAATATTTTATGTACTAAGTTTATCTATTTATATGTTAAATCCCTTAAATAAAAACAAGCTAAAATCTTAAATGTCAAGGAGCCTTTTGGTGTAATTTTTAGAATTTTATGAAAAAACTCTGCAGTTAAATGTGTTCATCACGAAAAAGTCTTGGGATGAGCGACTTCCTGGGAAGTTACACCAACAGGACAAAACCGTGACCCTTAAGTCAAAGTGAATAATATCTCGATAATTAAGTTTGGGATGTACAAATAGTATTAGAGTAATGCACTAGTCGGAAGATGGGAACTAAGTGTCATACAAGACAAAGTTCTATGTCATGAGAGCCACCTCTTGAACCATGTACGAGACAAAGTGCTACATGACAGGTGTCATCAGTTAAACTTGTAGTGTTCACCTCCAGAATCCTACTTGTCTGGTGGATAATTCTAGGATAAAGATACTGACAATGCCGTCAATTTCTTAAGTGTATGAGATTATGAAATATCTTAAGTAAGAAAAAGCTAAACTCTTAAACATCGAGGCACCTTTTGTCATAATGGTTGAAATTTCATTAAAAATCTCCACAGCTAAGTGTGCTCATCCCGGAGAAGTCTTTAAGGATTGGCGACCTCCTCGGAAGGTATACGTATGGGACAAAACTATGTAACCTTTAGGTCAAAGCGGACTATATCTCGATCGTTAAGAATTTGGGTTGTTACACTATATTTGATCAGTGAAGTTGGGAGAATTCTCCACATCTCTCAATTTTTTTCTAAATAGGCTTTAGTTTTATTTGTTAAGAGAGACTTGCTGATGTCTTGTATAGGCAAATTAATATCTCTCTACAAGCTCTTTTATTCTATCTTTCAAGATTACTAAATAATACTTCGTAAGCGGAGTTATGATGACAGCTAATTTCTTCAATCCTTGCACAAAAGCTCTGATCTTTCTCTTGAAGGGAGATTGACTATCCCCACTTGGATGCATTATGATCCATAATTAAAAAAAATATATATTTTGAAACAACAATTGCAGTACCTCCAAAGTCAGTGCAGATCAACATGTTCTGGCCTGATCTGAAAAAGATAAATTTATTAAATTTTGGCGTTTATACCCTTCTGCATGTTTATGAGAATATTTTATGTGTATGTGAGAGTATGCATTTGTTTTGAAGTGGCAATAGGAGTTTGTTTACGTGTTTTAAAAATCTGAATTTTACTTTGGTGCATCGCGGTCTTGGGTTGGCGACACCTCGACGCCAGCACTCTAAGATTTTTGGCAAATTAATATGGCGCTTTGTCATGCGGCAGGCTCAGCGGCTTCGTAGCCTCGTAGTTCCTTGAAGGGAGAGTCATGTCTGCACTAAGGTGCTAGGTCAAATTTAATATTTAGATATCCAAATCCACTATTTGAACCCATTCTTTTTTCTTAAGGCAGCCAATGCAAGTGAGAGAGAGAGTGATTTTAGAGAGAGAAAGAAGAGATTTGTGCCACTTTGCGTCATTTTTTGTTGATCACTCAATTATAAAAGTTGTTCGGATTAAGGTAGGTGATATTTTTGTTATCTTAATTTTCATAAATGCAAAAATCTCACAAATTTTCTAATTTAATTTATAATTTTGTTAGCAAAAAATAGGGATAACTTGATATCTGCAAAATTTTCATCATGTAACTTTTTGTATGTTATAAAGACAGTGATTTTGGACATTTAGGTTTTCCTTGGGGAGTTTTACACACAGGATTTTAAAATGTGTGCCTTCTAATTGTCTGTAAAATAATCTGTAACCCTTAAAATAATGGGTTTTCTGCACAATCCCTGGTAAATTGATTATTTTCTGAAATATTGAATTTTTATACATTAGTATACTCTATTGTCTATCATTATTGCACTATGTGAAATTATGGAATGAGTTTATTTATGTTTAATTACTACAATAAAATGTATTATATACTTAATTAGTTAAAATGAGTGATTATGAAGAGTTCTGATGTGGTTGGAAGGAGTCATGTTCTAGTGTTTATGAGCATATTTTGTTGCTACATGCATGTTATGGTGCCTATAGGCATATTCAAGTACTATATGCACATTTTATTCTAGTATTAACATTGTGAGGCATAAAAACATGAAGAGAAGTTGTTACTTTATGTTCTGATATACAAAGTACTTATTTATTTATGTTCCTACAATGCTATAAAAGTTTGTGGATGACTGGTAGTAGGATTCTATTCAATACAGTGATTTAATATAAATTGTTTTAAACTCAGTTGCATATTTGGCAATTGAATTATTTAAAAATTTAGATTGGTAAAAATACAATTTGGTGAACTGTGTTAGTTCATCGTTGTTTTACCTTCTATTTTCAAGGTTTGATAGAGGGAAAGAGCTAGTTGAGTAGTAGTGTCAGAATGTAATACGAGTCTGTAGATGTTTTCCTTTCTTTTCATGTACAGTCATGATTAATTATATTGCTATGTTATATATTTAGCTTAGTCTATAGTCATATACTATAGTTGTATATACATTCTGATGATAAATAGGAAGACAGTTTTTTTTTTTTTTTTTTGTGGATGAATTTATTTTCAGTACTCTGGCTATTGTTGATTTGAAGTTAAAAATTGTCAAAAAAATTTAAATAATTTCCAAAACTTAAATATTGGATTCATTTATCACAACTTGACAAGATATGCTATGTCCAGTCTGTGGGTATGAGTTTTATTGCATTTTATATTCAAATAAAATATAGGCATGTATATTCATTTTAGGTACTGTCAGACATAAGGCAAATTATTGGGTCAGGTGACCGGACGCAAAAAATAAGTTCGGACATCCAATAAAAATTTGCCGCGTCACCTGCGCTTTTGACTGCGCTTTTGACTTGCGCTTTAGTTGCGCTTTACTTGCGTTTTACCTGCGCTTGACTTGCGCTTTTTGGCTTGCGCTTTAGGTGCGCTTTACCTGCGCTTTATTTAAAATAATATTTTATTAATATCCGTACCTATTTCCGCGTCCGGTCATCTGACCCAATAATTTGGCCAAACATAAAATATGACTTTCAACTTAATATAAATATTCAGTGTCAATATTGAGGAAGCCATGACGTTGGCTTTAATGATATACTTACTGGGTTTTTCAGTCCTAAAATTTTTTTAGAGAAACAAAGAAATTTGTATCTCATGAAGCTTTTATCTTTCCGAGATTTCTGCATAATTGAAATAATTTGTACATTTTTACGCTTTTAGCCAACTGTAAATTTTAGAGAACAAAAAAAATATGCACATCTAATGCTTTTAATCTTACGTTTTAAAAAGTAGAATTTTATTTAAAATATTTTAAGAATTGATAAATAAACATTATTGGATCTAAATTTATCTGTATGCTACACTAGAATCATAATGAAAAAAATGTTTAATAAATAAGAAAAATAGGAGAGAGGAAGAGAATATAGTGAGAAACTTCTAGAATTCTCTTGATTAATTGAATATCCTTAGCTTATCATCTAACCCATTCTTTTATAGCCAAAGGTTGATGCACGCCGCTACAGGATAGATAATATTTACTATGAGTCAAATATATGATCTTTATAAGAGCACCATGAAACAAACTGTACATTATCTTTTCTTTTTCAACAAACCATGACAGCAAATAATTAATAAGAAAATGGGCAATTAAAGTTACTTTTTATTACAAATTTTTTTTAGTTCAATAAATTTTTATACTAAAAAATTACAGCAAAAAATTTGTCCCAAATGAATCATAAAGTTGAATTAATTTTTTTGCTTTGATTTAGGTTGAATCAAATTTAATGAGCCGAAAGTCAAGCTCGCATTGTAGAGAATTTAAGGCTTTATTTGGGAGAGTTTTCTTACTGTATTTTATAGTATTTTTCTAGTACAAAATGTCTTGAAAGCAATAAGAAAATAATGACAAAAAATTTATCCCAAACAAAACCTTAATCATATATAGCAAGATCAATATCGAATCTTAATGTATATGCATTTTTGAATTATATTAATTATCGCAAACATATATACATTGAACTAAATATATATATATATATATATTAATATATATATATATATATATATATATATATATATAATATATTATATTATATATTTGAATATTGGAATTTGATGAGATATAATCAATCTTTTATTCGAATAGAGCTCATATGAAAATTAACTGAATTTTTTTTTTACTGTATGTAGGATTATAGGTCATTTCTCCTTGGTGAAATAGAATGGGATATTATTAGTAGAATTCCAATTGAATGATTGAAGTGGAGGTATGCTTCGAGTTTGTTGTTTGATTGAAAAGTACCGCTCAATTTTAAGGGAAATTTTTTATAAAATGGCGGTCAGACTAGCAATGCTTTTTGGCTCATAATGTTGGCCATTAAAAAAGAAACATAATATTAAGTTAAGTGTTGTTGAGATGAGGATGCTAAGTGGATGAGTGAACTTATCCTAGTAGACATATATGAAACAAGCATATAAGGGAGAGGTTGGAGTAGTTTCAATGACAGAAAAATAAAGATAGTCACCTTAGATGATTTGGCCATGTAAAATGTGGCTTCGATGATCTTATTTGGAGAGTAAATTAATTAGATTTGACCTATATTAAGAAAGGTAAAAGTATACCTAAAAAAATTTGGTTAAAAAAATTTAAAAATGACATTTCTTTATTAGATTTATATAACGAAATTTGACTCGTAACAAGACAATGAGAAAAAGAATTCATATAACCGACCCCACATAGTGGGATATAAGCTTGATGTTGTTGTATATGAATAGAGAGAGTAGACTTGGATTGTTTGATCAAATAAAACTACAATCTTATGATGATCAAATTAGACGAGACTGAAGAGTAAATATATTGAATCCATTCTATATTTAAAAAAAAATAGAGATAGACCAAAACAAATTGATTAGAAAATATCAAAAATAATTTTTGTTTATTAAATTTAAATACAAATATGACTCTTAATAGAACACAAAAATTTCATGTAGTCGACTCCATATAAAAAATATATAGTTATTCATGTAAATATTAATTCAAGAACCAAACAAAATCTTCATGAATACTAAGGCTTCGTTTGGGACAGCTTTTTTATTGCTTTCTAAAACAGAGTTTTAGTACAATTTTTTTTATTTTTTTATTAAAACTCCGTTTTAGAAAGCAGTAAAAAAGCCGTCCCAAACGAAGCCTAAGGCTTGGTTTGGGACGGCTTTCTTAATGCTTCTTAAAGCAGCTTTCTAATATAAAAAATTTTAATTTTTGCACTTTATTCTTAGGTAAGGTAAGAAAGCCTCCTCAAACAAGCCTAAGATTTTGTTAGGGATAACTTTTTTATTGCTTTCTAAAACGACTTTTTAGTACATAAATTTCTTGAATCAGGAAGCTATAAAAAAGAAAAACCATCCCAAATGAAGCGAGAGCCCCAAGAACTGGATAATAATTGCTCTCAATACTAATTAATATCCGAGAAAAAAGTAACAGTTTCAGTTATCCAGCAGCAAAAGATATTTAGACAAAAACTTAGCCATAAGCACCTATTAGAAAAACCAAGTTGGCACTAATTGATGTGCGATTTATAATGTATAATTGTAACCAAAATACAAACTGTCATTAAGCACCATCAAACACTAAACAAACTAAAAACTAAAGGTTGATAAAAGAAGTTCAACATTTACTGAATGAAACCGATGAGCTCCACGACGCATTCCTGATGAGCTTGGCAGCAATTAGTCGAAACAACTGAAGCCCATATCCTACCAAAACAAAACAAAGTGTTTATAACATCTAAGCGTTAGGTAAAATGTGTTGAACAAAACTAAACATAATGAATAATCCAAGCAAATCCATCCCCTTAAAAGTAAATTACTCACTAAGGCTTCGTTTGGGATAATTTTTTATCACCGCTTATTTACTGTTTTCAAAAAGTTGTTGTACTGAAAAACTACTTTAAAAAGCAGTAAGAAAGCCATTCCAAATGAAGCTTAAATTTGTTTAACGAAAGTAGACAAGAATTTGTATAAGTATATAATCCAATCCAATCAGCTAGACTTAAGATGATGTTGGGTACCAAGCATAGTATTACAGGACTAATTAATAATAAGATTATGCTTAGATGATGATATGAGCATTGGTGATGTGGACATCATTAGTTAAATAAATCCTTAGGAATAGTTTATCCTTTGTTAGCTTAGGTTTTCTAGAGTCTTCTATTATGTCTATATATACAAGATATTGTAAGAAAGAAAGATATATTGATAAATATTATTCTCCTTTGAAGTCTTTTGAAGACGAGTACTTTGTGTTTTTTCATGGATTGGGAATTTCTTCTAGCATCATCTTCTTCCAACGATTCAATGATTATCTCCTCACATCAGCTAATATCAGAGACCAGAGCTTGCGAAGAACGATAGACTACAGAAGAAGGTGGGTTGTCGACCGCCCATCTTATTCAGTGTCCAATCTTCATCGACCGCGGACTACCCATTTTCTTCGGCTTCGATCCTATACGGACAACCCACCTTAAGCAGTCCATCGTTCTTCGCAAGCTCCGGTCTTTTTATACTAACTGATGTGGGGAGATAATCATTGGAACATTGGAGAAGAGGAGCAAGAAGAAATTTCCAATCCAAAGAAGAAACAAAGTACTAAGTTCAAAAGGCTTCAAAGGAGAATAATATTCATCAATTTTCCTTTCTTACAATATCTCATTATCTTGTATATATAGACATAATAGAAGACTTTAGAAAAACATACACCTAAGCTAACAAGACTAATAGAAGATCTAGAAAACATACACCTAAGCTAACAAAGAAAAAACTATTTATAAGGATTATTTAGCTTAATGATGTCCCCATCAGTTGGGAGAGGAAGAAATCATTAAATTCTGAAATAAGAATGTAATAGTGAAAGCGTTGCAAAACTATGAATTAAAGTCCGGAAATTACTGCATAGGAGTGATACATGATTACAAATTTGTAAACTCAATTTTGGTCTTTTGTAATTGTAGTGGAGTTTTCTTAGTAGTAGAGGAAAAATGATGGCAATCGGACAACGGTACTCGGGCAAGGACATTCAACCAACAATAGTTTGGATAACTACAGTCAGGCAATTGCAATTGGACAACAACAGTAGGTCGATGACAATCAGAAAACGGTGAATGAACTATGATGACCAAACAATGATGGTCAAACGATGACTGCTGGTGATGACAGTTGAACGACGATAGTAGTGGCTAGCGATAATCATCAACATTGATTTTAGGTAAAGCTTCAAAGTTCTTTATATCTCCAAGCTCTCTCCAAACTCAAGTTCAAGATCACTCCATGTAAAAAGTGTCTCAATTTATAATAATTTTTAGAGTGTCATCTTGATAAATCTAGCCACAATCTCATAACAGTCTATAGGTATGTCCATATTGAACACTTTAATCATACAGTCAATTTATTTAACATTTAAGTGTCTTAATAACATAAAAATTAAATGATTTAAACTCATTGAATTTCATCTCATTGAGACACGCGATAATACTATTAGCACTCGGAGAACATTTGCTTCCTCAATTAATACTACAAAATTTTCAATAATCTTCAATTGTTTGATTCAGGCTCATTTGAACTTGGATCGATCATTTCAAGTGTAGCTACATTCATCTTGTTGAAACATTAAGCTCGATTATAAATTTGCTGAAATCAAACGTTAATTTTTAAAGATTCTTCTTGAATGAGCTAACCTCTAGAATTAAGTGATTAAGATATTGGTGCTGTATGAATGCGCTTTCATTTATACATGAAAAAATCTTCTCTTATTCAACTCATGGATATCTACATCTCTTTTCTTTTGCATATAAAGTTAACTAATATTTTGGCATGATTATGACAAGCATCATAGATTTTATAATTTTAATCAAGCTCCTCTATATTAATGAGTGCATAAAATATTCCCTTTGAAATTTTTTCTATGTTACGTTATTAAAATGGAATGCCAACTCAAATCTTAACATGTGACAGAAAACCAACAACAAAATCAAACCATTGGCCCCCTACATTGGGTTGGTTACATGAATCTTTTTTCTCCATTGTGTCCTATTAAAAGTCAAATTCTCGTTTAAATCTAATAAAGAAAAAATATTTTCTAACCAAGTCTTTAGGTCTGCCTCTTTCTTTCTTAATATAAGTCAAATCTAATACCTCTACTTTCCTAACCGGGTCATCTGAAGGCCGTCGTTTTATGTGACCAAATCATCTAAGACGACTCTTTCTAATCTTATCTTCCACTGGAGCTACTCCAACCTTTTCACATATATGCTCATTTCATATACTATCTCTAAAGGTAAATCCACTCATCCACCGGAGCATCCTCATCTCTGCAACACTTAACTTAGTATTATGCTTCTCTTTTAATGGCCAACATTCTGCACCATAAAGCATTGCAGGTCTCACCATTATCTTATATAATTTTCACTTAAAGTTTGAGGGGGGTTTTTCTATCACACAATAAGCCCGATGCATTCCTCAACTTCAACCATCCAACTTGAATTCTACTTATAATATCCTTATCTATTTCACCATCACTCTGAACAATAGATCCAAGAAATCTAAAAATGTGTACTTTTATTAATGACTTGATCGCCCAAAATCACAATTCCCTCACTAGGTCTATTACTACTAAAATTACACTCCATATATTCAGTTTTAGATCTACTCAAGTGAAAACCTTTAGACTCTAAGGTTTACCTCCATAATTCAACAACTCCCTCTCTAGTCTTATCAACAAGAAGAATATCATTAGCAAAAAGCATACACCAAGATACATCCTCTGGCAAATGTCTAGTGAGAACATCAATGACTAAAGCAAAAAGATATGGGCTTAAGGCTAATCCTTGATGTAATCCAACCGAAAAAGGAAACTACTTGGTCAAACCACCTTGTGTTTGGACACAAGCAATAGCTCCTACATACATATCTTTAATTATTTGAATATAAGCATTATTAACTCTTTTCTTTTCAAGAACTCTCCATAACACTTCTCTTGGAACTTTATCATATGTTTTTTTCTAAATCAATAAATATCATATGTAGATCCTCCTCATTCTCTCTATATTTGTCTAACAAACCTCTCAATAAATGTATGGCTTCCATAGTAGACCTACCTAAAATGAATCCAAACTGATTTGGAGAAACATTAGTATCACGCTGCAACCTAAGCTCCATAACTCGCTCCCATAATTTTAAAATATGACACATTAACTTAATTCCTCTATAATTCACACAATTTTGTGCTTCACCTTTATTTTTAAAAATAGGAATTAAAACACTCATTCTCCACTCATCTGACATCTTTTTAGTCTTCAAAATAGCATTAAAAAGTTTAGTAAGCCAAGAAATTCCTTCATCTCCTAAACATTTCCCCACCTCGATTTGAATATAATCAGGTCCAATAGCTTTTCCACACTTCATTTTCTTTAAAATCTCTCTAACTTCGGTTTTACTAATACGCCAATAAAAACAAAAATCTTTATATTCAATTAGAGTGCTAAGGTCACTCCATTTAATCGTATTCTCACAATTTTCGTTAAAAAGTTTAGCAAAATATCTCATTCACCTTTGTTGAATATCATCTTCTAAGAAAAATACTTTTTGATATTCATTCTTAATACACTTCACTTGAGCTAAATTTTTATTACTCCTATCTTTTTGTTTGGCTAACTTATAGATATATTTTTCTCCCTCCTTAGTATCTAATCTATCATATAAATCATTAACATGTGACAAAATATATATAAAAAAATTATGAACAATTTTGAACCTATTTGAAATTATTTGTCAAAGTATTATTTGATGATATTAACCTATCTGGGAAAGGTTGAATTAAATCCCATTGAGATTGATTGTACCTTGATTAAGATAAGATGAAGGTCACGTGCATCTTGAATCGAAGGTGAAAATTGTTATGTCTTTAGACAATTACTATCATTTCGAGGAATGGATGTGATGTTGCTTAGGAATTAGAAATCCAACCAAGAATTGCACGAAGATTTAAAGCTTGCTTAAACTTTCTTATAAGATTTCTTATATTTACAGAAAGATTTTATACGTACAGGGGTTGTTTGGAGCCATTAATAAGAGTTGCAAAAATTTTAGTCATTCCAAATTTGAGGTTAGTATCTTACTATCTAATTTCTTAAGCTTGAATGTTCCAACCACGACCCTTAAAACTACCGCATAAGGTTCCTACCAAGAAGGTTGTTGCACAATGGTCTGTTCGTGGCAGATTGAAAATTTTGTAAGACTATATCTCCACCAAAGATAGTTGGAAGCCTTATCCTTTGATTAAAGTAGTTAATTATTCAATAGTGGTAAGAAGCATGTGAAGCTATATTGCATGCCTATATAAGTAAATAAGATGATAACAAAGCTTATTTTCATTATAAAAACATAAAAAGTTTATATTCTGAGCTTGAGACAGTAATATCAATTGGAATGATAGCCTTTATGCAAAAGTATAGATTATAAGGTGTTTTTTCTATTGGAATTCTTAATGTAATATGATAAGCCCAAAATAGAAAACGCCATGGTGTATGGTGCGATGTAGCGCACCCTTGATGCTATTTGCTTGGCACAACACAAGGGGTGAAAATTACGCATGATATTTGCACCATATATGGGCATTAGTACATAGCATGAATCCCCCACTTAGCTCCGTTTTTTAATTTTATAAATTTATATCTAAAATCAATATTATATATATATATATATATATATATATATATATATATATATATATATATATATATATATATATATATATATATATTTTATATCAATTAAAATTTATTAGAGTTTTTAAGGCGTTGAATAATCCACATGAAAAATCTCTCTCTCTCTCTTTGGGCTCCATCTCTATTGGTTTCAACTCTAGGTTGTCTCTCTCAGCACTCTCTAGGTTTCAACTCTAAGGTGTTAGCCACACGTTGAATGTCTTTATTTATGTCACAAATAATCTCTATCACTTTCACCAAACACTCAAGCAGTCCTAAAGTTACTCTTATGGACACTCTGGCTCTCACTAAACAATGAAGAAGGGCTTCATAGTGCATCGACAAAGGTACCTGTTCTTAGATCACTTGTGCATTACCTACATTTATCAATGTATGGGAAATTTGTAGTACTTCAAAATCCCTCTAGAAAATGAAGCTAGTTCCCATGCATCCTTCAATAATGACACATTATAGCTCTATCTATAATGTCCAACTTGATAATGAGAATAAATTATATTAGAATCAAGGCACTAAGAGATTACTGAAGAAATTGATCCATTAACGGTGCAGAATTAGTAGTTAAACAAAACATTGTAACAACTTATTAACAAATATATTAGATGGAGAAAACTACAAGGAATTGGAAATAGGACCAATTGCTATGAACTAAATTTTGAAACCTTAATGATTATTCAGTGAATGTTATCCATAAATTTTAATATTTTGCCCCATGTTTAGAATAGCGTGTACTGTGACATGTGCTATAGCTCTACGAGGACCTTTGTGGTATGGTGCGCTATTCACCATTGACAAATATGGTCAAGTCTCTTCTCGAACAAGAGAGAATGTGATATGATTCATCCATTATGGACAAGAACAAGAACATTATGATATGATCCAAATAAGGATCAAAATATCCCTCACAATCCATAAATATAACCAAGTTATACTTATTTAGGATATTTAAAATCTTAGAATAATAGAAGAATTCTAAAGCTATAAATTCCACATGAGGTTCTTAACCAATGCTTATGAGCTCAGACACCCACCCTGCCCCAAACTGATGGTTTACTACTTTCTATAAAAGCTTTCTCAAAACAAAATGAAACACCACTTAAATTCAAACAATCTGACTTATTAATGATGTCTAATTTCAAAAAACAAAAGGCTTGTCAGCCTTCCTATATTTCCTAACCTTCAACCAAGATTGCTTTAAACAATAACTACAGTTGCATCGTAAGCAGTGTTCCACCATTTCATAACCTTCTACAGTTCTGCACAACATTGTTGCAATCATTCACTGCAAATGCACGCGGTCAATCGATACAAACTTACAGCACTTGTTTAGCTTTTTTTTTTTTTTCTCGGCAGTCCATCAATTTTTCGCTTCATGGTATCGAATTTTAGCATACAAAATTTCATGCCAAACCACTTTGTTGAATATGGAATCCTTCATATCCAACATTGATAACAGCGATTGTTAAAATCTATCCCCAATAAGAAACACTGATGAACTTTTAGAGATATAACAATTCCACCATTATTTTTACCTCCCAAGTTCGATACAGCCCCAACAGTCGCATATAGGTTATTCATAAGAACGACAGTTTATCTAGAGCTACCATATTCAAACCTAATTCAAGCAGGGGTGATTAAAGAAGTAGAGAGAATAAAAAAAAAACATAAAGCACTCGAAGAAATGAGAATTTGTGAAAGAAAATCCATGGAACGCTCACCTTGCTTCGAGAATTGGAATCGAACGAACAGCCCTGCCGCCGCGAGAGGAATGCGTGAAGATCTTCGTCTAGGTCTTCGATGAGGTTCAAAGCGCCAATATATAGTTGATCAATAGCACTCATCAACCGTCCGACTACGATCCAGCGGTTCACATACATAGTTCATATATATATATTCAAATAATTTTGATTAAATATGAGAAGATTTTCATTATTTGTTTTTCTACGAATATGAATAAAATTATTTTGTTGGATTCAAATTTATCCGCACCACTAGCAAATCAACTTTTAGAAAAAATGTGGAAATTTATATGAGAATAGAAAGAACAGTTCAATAACGAAAATTTGTAGCATAAGTAACCAAAATGCTTAAGATCATAAGAGTCAAAAATATTCAAACTATTCATCATTACATTTTATTTAAAAGTCTAAAGACAAATCAAGCATTTGACAGGCTGCTCGTGACATAGCTCGATTATAACTAATTGGTGATCGCTTGATCAAGTAATCAAACAAATTTAATATTTTTTAAAATATTCGATAGTTAAATAAACAGGCTTAAACAACTATTTATATGACTCGTTTATATTCATGAACAACATTATCTAAAACATATGAATAAGCTCAATAAAAAGCTCTCTAAAAAATTTATTTCATGTTTAATACAAAAATAGTAAACAAGTTTATTAAGAAACTCAACTAATATTTGATATTGGAACGATTAAGTCTCATTTTAAAAATAATAAATAATCTAATATAAATATTTAATATTTATTATAATATATCAATATAATAATTATTAATTAATAAATTTCAAAAGTAATTAAAAATATATTATGTATAATTTATTCACAATTATTTATAACTTCAAATTATAATTCTAAATTTTATAATGATACAATAACATTAAACCTTTAGCAATTTTTTTTCTTCATTATGTCCGATTAAAAGTTAAATTCTCATTTAAAACTACTAAAGAAAGTCCGTTTCTAATATTTTCTAACCAAGCCTTTTTAGGTACATGATTTTTATTTTAAAGAGAATTAATTTTATTTTTTATATTATTTTATTTTATTATAATGAATTTAGTGCGAAAAAATATTCATGTAGCCGAACACACATAGTGGAACAAAGACTGGATGTTGTTGTTGTATAATGAATTTATTCATATTTACTGAATTACTTATTTAAAGTATTCATACACAAATCTATTTATAAGGCAAATTGCTCCACAAGCGCTTGCTAATCAATTGCATCAGAACAAAAAAGCAAAAACAGCCTTTGAATTTTGAGTGCTTTTGCCAGGACCACATAGGAGATTTGCTAAAAGCTTGAGATTATCAAGCATGATTCATTAGGATCATCAACAGTTTCTCTATTGACACAAAAGCCAACTTCAGTTAAAAACCCAAATTTTTAGACTAGAATCTAAAGTTTTGTTTGGGACAACTTTCGTACTACTTCCTAAAACGACTTTTTAGTATAAAATTTTCTAATTCAATAAACTTTTATACTAAAAAAATTGATTTAGAAAGCAACAAAAAAGCTGCCACAAACGAAATCTAAGTCCATTTATCTACAGCATCAGTAATGACTTGTGAAGAGAAAGAATACATCACATAATGGTGCAAGGAAAGCATCAACTTCCATTTTTGCAAACTTGAATACAGCAAATGCCTCAAAAGAACCGCCATTAACAGCCTTTGAAACTGAACTCCAATTAGTCCCCTCCCCTGCACTCGGTTCAGTAGTGGGCATTCTAACTGGGAAGATTATATTCTTTTCTCTACCAACATTTTGATGTTTCATATCAAGTTTGTGAGCCAACATCTGACCTCTGATCTCGATCAGCTGTTGCCTGGACCTGCGCAGCGTACTGCAAGTTCCATAGAACATCTTCAATGGATGGCCTCAATGAAGATTCCAGAGACAAGCACTTGCTGGTTAGGGAAACCACATTTGATAAAGATTCCTGCGAGGAGGTTCCAATGACTATGGGATCAATGATGCGCTTTTGCTCCTCCTGGCTGCTAAATTGCATAGCCTGCCGAAAGAAATGAGTGACATATAAGTAGATCATAGGTGAATTTAATGCAAAGAAAGTACTTGGATAATCTTAGATCGTTGATGACAAAGCAGTTTTGCAAATAATACTTTACCTAAAAAATGCCATGATAATCACTTGCAATAAGTCAAATGTCATCAAAATAACCAATAAATAAAATGGATTTCATGGGAGTTTGCATAAAGAAGGAAAAGTGATTTTTAGTGCTGCTTCAAAGATCAATTTTAGACTTTGTTTGGGATGACTTTTTTGCTGCTTTTAGAAGCTGTAAAAAAGCCATTCCAAACGAAGCCTTAAGCTAGGACTTACAATTTATGAAACCAACTTTGAGTATTTTATTTAAGATCAAAGATATATTTCCTAAGAAGGCGTATACGGTTCTCCGCCCTGAGAAAAATGCATGGGAGTTTGCTTCATAAAAATATCTTCGTGTAAATCAAAATACAGGAAAGTATCATTGACAATAAGTTGTAGCATTGTCCAACGTTGATTGACAGACACAAATAAAAGGATCTTGGTGGAATTTTAGCATACAATTGGGGAAAATGAATTAAAATAATTAAACCAATGGATCAGGAAAACTTTTGAGCGATCAGTCAATAAAATTTGATAGTGCACACGCACCGTAAAGCAATAGGTTTGGCCCTAATAAGGGGAACAACTTATTCCTAATTATGATATCTAAGAAGGGCATCCATTTCAATGTCTCTAGCTTGTTTTCATAAAGATGTTGAAACACATCTTCATATATGTTGGGCATATATACAAATGATAGAGACAAAACAAAAGTATTAAACAAAGTGGATAGTTGGCCAAATGAAAGATTGGAGTAAATAGAATAGCAATAAATTGCCTTTTACTACTTCAAAGAACAATATAAAGATGTAGGTCAGATGCTTCATCGATTGATGGATGCTCGGTTTAATCTAAAAGGTTTGAGAGTTCAGAATCAAGTGAGCATATATTCCTCTTGAGAAAACATGAGGAAACTTAAATGGGCGGTGGTAGTGGAAGAGCCAAAAGGAAAGATGTTCCCAAAGCATATAGTCAATAAGAGGATTACTACATATAGCCGAACATCTCTCTGAAAGATGTTTGGTTCAATCATATTCTTAGTGATAAACCTTGACAATACATGAAGGATTGGCAGTAGTGGAAGAACCATTACTTGGAATAAATGTTTCCAAGGTATGCTGGTATAAGAGGATAGATAAATTTAGCCCAACAATGCTCCAAAGAAGGATTGGTATAACCACTACGAGAATATGGAGTTAAGAACCCTCCACCACGATTACATCCAATATAGTATGATCTTCATGGAGTTGAGAACCCTCCACCATGATTACATCCAATATAGTATGATCTCCATAACCGCCACTCACCAGGATGCCAAATAGAGAAGGCAATTTGATTAAAGGATGGTGGAGAAGGAGACAATGGTTCAATGATGCCAAGAACATGTAAGAGAGCATTTGCAAGATTCAAAACATTGGAATCAATCAACAACTAAGATTGCATGAGTTGAAGGGAGGACTGAATGCTTAAGAAAAATTTAGTAACCATGAACTCTTTATTTTGATGTTGCTAGACTTTGAGATCAATGACAAAAGGTCAATAGTGAAGTAACTCATCCCACTAAACCTGTAAGATGATGTAGAAATCTTGAATGGATGTATCCTTCTGTTGTAAAGAAAATAAGTCATAGTATAAATAATAGATCTTAGAGATATTATATAACACCCCACAGTACCTCTTAATAATACTGTGAGTATTACTAACATAAGCATAACATTTTCAGTATTTGATCATAAGATATTTTGAACATTTGATAATCTTTACAAAAAATCCAATATTTTAGTTTTCATACATCTCATCAAACAGAAGCAACTAATGACTTTAAATTTCAACATACGCTACTTACAGAGCCACTATAAAAATCAAAATAATACATCACTGAAAAATTTGTATACTTCAAATTTAGATTTCAAACAAAGATAAACACTAATATAATATAACATAACATATGGAATACTTGACAATTTCATATGCTATGATTTTTTCCTTGCCCGTTCCTGTAACAACAACCAGTAAAAAAATACTGATGAGCTATGAGGCTCTATAAGTTATGCAACTTAAAAAAAATAATTAACTTGCATGATTATAAAATTCAGATCATTAAAAATATAATAAAAGTTAAACTACTTGAGAAAATTTCATTAAAAAATCACATTTGATATTAACTTTTATTTTCTCTTAAATCCATATTGAATATCAATTTTACTCATTAAAAGATTTGACTACTCTTTCATAAACATATTCAATGAAACCCAAGTAAACCTGACATTATCGTCATTAAATTACATAGATGTTCATTTTGCCTTTTTAGGGGTCCCTTTTGCCCCACCTGCTAAGAATGTCTCATTTTTTTTGTCCATTTTATCTCACTTATAATATAGTCTCATGTTTGGGAACCCTTTTGTCCCAACTACATTTATATGTCATACATCATATATAGCCAAACTTTACTTTAAATTGATATTCAATATAATTTATATTATCAGATTTCATGTTTTTCAAATGCTTCCATAATCATTCATATTATCATATGTATATCATGAATATGCATATAATAAGTGAAGAAAATGATATCTTTCTAAAATATTCTCAATAAGAAAAACATTTAAATAAATATAATAAATATTGATTTAAACTTACATAATTAATTTATGTAAGTGGTTACATCATACATGAAAACTTGTAGGTATATTTTTTTTCTAGATCTTTTACAAAAGATTGATCAAATATGACTAATATCAAATCATCTACTTTTATGACTCTTTTCTAAAGTGTTATTAAAAGCATTATACATATCTAATGATAATATATATACTTCAAAAAAATACTTGCATCACTTACCTTTTTGATGATTCGCATTTTCAACTCCACCTTACACTCTTATTCGATTATAAGTCACTACGAAATTTTCTTTTTGTATGTAACCAGATAAATCTAAAACACAATAAGATACCACATTCTTAATGATTTTACTATTAATTAGAAATCCATACAAAACATATAACAAAATAACTTACCTTGATTTCTCATTTTCCCTTAATTTTTTTCTTCCCTTCTATGACAAATTTTCTTTACCGGATATAGATTCTACATTCAAATAACACTGTCATACCAACCAAATTATATTGTTAAACCAAATAAAACTTTTGAATTTTACTTATCCTCAACCCTTCTTTCTCTTCTACATTAATTTCTCTATTTTCCCTTAATCTCGCTGCCACATACTTAAAGCAATTTATCAAAATTCTCTACAAGAATTCCATACCTGAGCCAACCGAACTCTACTACAGGACTCAAAAATCTGAATTCCCGCTGTTTTCTGATGTTCCTGTGCCGAAATTGCAACAGGTTTCCCAAGCACTGTGCCGATCCTGTCCAGCCCACAATACTGATCTCTGTTGCAATATGCCAATTTGCTTCACGTTCTCTCATGGAAATAACTCTCACAAAGCAACAGAATTCCTCTCCACTCCCATTGATTTCGTTCCACCCAAAAAAAGGGTAGCCCACCTATAACTGAATTCACTGTAATTGAATTCATCATAACCTTCAGATCAATTCAGCAATTGATCTAACCGACCTATGCATGTAACTTTTCAAGAATTAGGGAATTTTAATTTAAAATATTAATTATTAATAATAACGTAGGAATAAACATTAAACAATAATTATAATTTAAATTATTTATTGTCAATAATAATTAAAATTCTAATTTAAACATTAAATATACCTGTAATTTTTGGATATTACAAATCGTTCCTCCTTAATAGAATTTCATCCCCGAATTCAACTTTTATACTCTTCAAACAGGTGAGAAAACTCCTGCTTCAAATCTACTTTTTTTCCCATGTAGCTTGTTTTATTAATCGGTGCTTCCATTTCATCTTTATAAAAGGAATCATTCTACTTCTCAGTTTATGAATATCCCTTTCCAATATCTTTTCGGGTTCTTCCACATATGTCAAATCCTTATGAAGTTCAATATTTTTCAGAGGAACTCTTTTACTTTCATCTGTAACCCTCTTTGGAAGAAGAAAATTAAGAAAAAAAGAGAAATCAAAATAAATTATTCTATTATATGCTTAGTATGGATTTTCAATTAATAGTAAAACCATTAAGAATGTAGTATCTTATGGTGTCATAGATTCATCTGATAACATGCAAAAAGAATGTTTCATAGTGACTTATAATAAAAGAAGAGTATAAGGTGGAGTTGAAAAGGAGAATCATCAAAATGTAAGTGATGCGAGTATTTTTTTTAATTATATATATTATCATTAGATATGTACAATGCTTTTAATAGCACTTTAGAAAGTAGTTATGAAAATAGATGACTTGATATTATACATATTTGATCAACCTTTTGTAAAAGATCTAAAAAACAAATATATCTACAAGTTTTTAAGTATGATTAATCACTTATATAAATTAATTATGTAAATTTAAATCAAGGTTTATTATGTTCATTTAAATATTATTTTATTGAGAATGTTTTGAAAATATGTCATTTTCTTTGCTTATTATATGCATATTTATGATATACATATCATAATATGAATGATTATAGAAGCATTTTAAAAGTATGAAATCTGATAATATAAAGTGTATTGAATATCAATTTAAAATAAAGTTTGGCTATATATGATATATAACTTATAAGTGTAATTGGGATAAAAAGAGTTCCCAAACATGAGACTACATTGTAAGTAGGGTAAAATGAACCCCAAAAAATAAGATCTACATAATAGGTGGGGCAAAAGGAATCCCTAAAGATGCAAAAGGGATCTCTATGTAATTCAATGATGATAATGCCAGGTTTATCTGAGCTCCATTGAATATATTTATGAAAAAGTAGCCAAATCTTTTAATTAGTAAAATTGATATTTAGTATGGATTTAAGAGAAAATAAATGTTAATATTAAATGAGATTTTTTAATGAAATTTTCTCAAATAGTTTAACTTTTATTTATATTTTTAATGATCTGAATTTTATAATCATGCAAATTAATTATTTTTTAAAAGTTACATAACTTATGAAGCCTTATAGCTCACCAGTATTTTCTAACTAGCTGTTGTTATAGGAAAGGGCAAGGAGAAGGTCATAACATATTAAATTGTCAAGTATTTCATATGCTATGTTATGTTATATTAGTGTTTATCTTTGTTTGAAGTCTAAACTTGAGGTATGCAAACTTCTCAGTGGTGTATTACTTTGGATTTTTATAGTGGCTTTGTAAGTAGCTTATGTTGAAATTTAAAGTCATTAGTTGCTTTTGTTTGATGAGATGTATAGAAACTGAAATATTGAATGTTTTGTAAATATTATCAAATATTCAAAAGTATCTTATGATCAAATGCTAAAAATGTTAAACTTATGTTAATAATACTCCCAGTACTATTAAGACGTATTGTGGGGTGTTACATATTACCCTCCTGAAGTAAGTAGAGTGAAGAAAGCTTCACATAGCATTGAAAATATCATGAAAACAAGGTTGTGAAAACAATAGGATGTTTGATGATGCAATAATAAAGTGGGAATGGCATAATTGGATGCTTACCATTTAATGAACTTAACATTATCATAAGCAAAAGAATATGCGTCAAAATGAGAGAGTTTGTTGTGAATCAACAAGAAAATGAAAGATCATTAACCACAATAGGTAATTGATACCATTGAACTTGATTGATATACTGATGGTGGGGGCATACCTACCAATAGCAAATAATACAACATATCGTAAAGGTACTGTAGAACCACAATGGAGCACAACACACACTATTTTAAATATATTAGAAAATATTAAAAGATGTTCATAATTTATTAGAAAATCAATAACATAAGAGACAAAATATTCGAATACAAAAATAGAACAAAATATGAGGATATCTTTATAATATAAATTGAACAAAATATTGACTAGACATACGTGGATATTAATGAAAGGGAAAAACCTTTCATGCCAAATTAATTTTACAAATTTGATCTAAATTTGAGAATTTTTTATTCCTTGTAGCTAATGGATGTAACAATATTTCACAACAAGATGCTCGTTTACAAATTGAACAATTTAAATAATAATAATTAAAAAACTCGAAACAATAATAAATGACACAATATTACTAGCAATTAACTAAATCATATTAAGCAAAACCAAGCATTACACAAACAAAAATTGAAGTGAAATAGATGAAAAAAATGCATTAAAATATTAAGAAGAAAATATCATAAATAATTATTTGATGGACAAAAGAGAGTGCAAGAGTATCACTAATAAAGTAGCACGAGATATTTGCATTATAATGCAAACATAGCACACATAACACGTGTTATATTGCATTTTGGTACAAAGTTATTTGTAAATAGCACAGGAAGTGTGCTACATTATGCTATGTTTTATAGTGCAAGCTATTTTCCTCTATTGACATGGAAGGGTGGAGGAGAATTTCACATAAAGTAGAGAAAACATAGAGGCAGCCAATATACCAAGTATGATGGAGAAGAAATTTCTTTAGATCATTGAGGAGAAGGCACTTCCCTTAAACAACAAGCAAGGATCAAGGAGAGAGGAGGGCTAAAGGTCATTTGTAGGCAGTAAGGAAACCAATGACTAAAGCAAAAATAAGGCTAGGGTGCAACGTAGCAAGCAAAGTAGTATGGAGTGGAAGTGATGAAGGAAGCAACACGAAGCAAGTTTTGCGAGCTTGTGGCATGAGTTGATGTAGGATGCAAAGAAGTGGCATGCGAGGGTGAGCAATGTCGGATGATAAGTGATGCTGATAGGAAACACTTGGATTTCCAAGTGTTTCTCACCAAAACCCAATAGATCTAGGATGAAAACTACTGTCCACACAGGAAAACAGCCAAAAACAGTGGAATCGGAGAGAAAACGAAGGAGAAAACGTAAGAAAAATAAGGCAAACACTTTTATTTTAATAAGGGATGAAAAGCACTTGCAAGATACAACTTTCCTTCAATTCGAGAGGAAGGAAAAACTCTCCAAATCTCTAGCCGTAGCCTAGAGCCCAAGAACACAAACCCTAGATCTCAAATAAGATTCAAATTCCAGATCCCCCCTCTCCCCCCTATTCCTCCCAATTAAACATGAAAGGAGGATTACAATTTACCTAATTACCCTTCTCATTCAAATATTCCCTCCCAAAATTGAATTTACATCAAGTGGGCCCCCCTTGATGTTTCCACCCCCCTCTGGCTGGGCTTCTTCCGCCGGCTGTAAGCCAAGACCGGTCCAGGGTGGACCGGTCCAGCCGGCCCATCGCCGGCGTAACAGATGCAAGGGAGCAGAAAGTGTGGAGGTTGCAAGCAGGTGCATGACGTAGGCTAGTGAGCAACAGGAAGTGGTGTAAGTGGGGCCACGAACATGCATATGATGTGAGCGTGGAACAGGTATTGCATTGTGGTAAGTAGGTCAAGAACAGCATACACATGCATAGGAAAGTAATGGGCTTTATTAATTATTCCCTCATTCATAAGTTATATATATTATAGATTTAATATAAATGAAATGTTAACATTGATTCTCAAACCACATAAGAAATGGTTTTATTATTGAGATACAATAAGCCTTAAACATGCATCATGCAATCAAATATGTTCATATACAACCCCCAATTAAATAACCCTTGTTGGAATATCAAAAAACAATCTATATAAGTTTGGATTCATTTCTCCTCTTGAGGTTGTCAGCAAATTGTTGAATTTGAAGGCATTCACTCTTATGCTCGTTACAAAATTTTTGGAAATAACCACTACAAATAAGTTGAGGCTAGCATAAAATTAAGAAAATCATCTATTAATGATCATTGCATTCAAGAACAAAGAGGAGCATAAAAATGAATAAAAACTATTTTCATGTGGAGACTTATCCGCCTACATCCATTAAGTTAGCACACAAAATTTTTTAAAAGCAAGCTCTAGACCTTATTATGAAACCAGATCTTTCAGAACACTTTGCTGTCCTAAGCACCAAGAAATTCACCATCACATCTACATCCAAAAAATATTGATGAGGACATCGAAGATCAACGGCTACGATCGTGTCTATTTATTTTCATGTATTTTATTTGTTATTTGTACTTTTCAATTTATACCCTCACTTGAGGGCTTTGTTTTATGTTTGCCCTAGGGGCAATTGTATCTTTTATTTTCCTTCATGTATTTGGCTATTTAAGCCCTCCTCTTCCTCTTGGAAGGGGATGGTGATTGATAATGAAAAGTTTTATGTTCTTGTTGATCTCTTAGTGAGTTCACGTGAATCTCTGTGTGAGTTCGTTAGTTATTTCTATCTTTCTCGTATATTTTTGGTTATCTCCTTTCTCCCCTCTTCATGCACATTCTTCTTCTCCTCCATTGACTACCGCGAGCCAAGTCAAGAGGGGAAGAAGCCGAAACCTCCACTAGCATCTCCACCCTAGCTCCACCCGCCGGCCACCTTGCCGTCGGCCTCTCCCCTCGCCGCCATTTTCCCCCACGCCTCCCTCCCCTAGCCTTCATTGGAATTTGAAATTTAAAATTCAAATTCTTTCCAAATTTGGAAGTTCCATTTATAGAAATTTTTTGAATGAATTCAAATTATAAATTAAATTAATTTGGATTTATTTAGAATTTTCCTAGTCATCATTCATGTTTGGAAATCCCTCTCCCTCTCTCCCTAACTCCCTCTCTCTTTCTCCATACCGCCGGCCCCCTCATTGGGCTCCCCATTGATTGCCATCAATGCACCCCCTCTAAATTTTGAAATCTGAAATTGATTTCAATTAAACCCCCTCCCATCCCAATTAAAACTGAAATCTATTTCAGTTTTTCTACACAAAGCTCTCACCCCTCTCTCTCTCCACTTTGCCAACTAAGCAACATTTAATACCTCCTCCAATTAACCATCAATCCCCCAATTATCTCTACCCGTTGGAATTGAAATTAAGTTCAGAAAATCTGAATCAATTTCCCTCCAATTCAAATTCAAACCGGCAACATTACCAGCAGGCTTCTTCCTGCTGTCACGCCGTCCAGGAGGTTTCCACACCCGCTGCCTCAAGTTCTTGGACGTGCTACCCTGCTGGCTGAAATTCCTACAAAGGAAAATCAGCAGTTTCACTGCTAAGAACCCTCCGGGTGCTATCCAAAGCCTTCCTATGGCTGTTGTTCATATTTTCTAAGTTATAGGGTTGCTGTCCAGAGAAATTTTAGCAGTAGAAACAGCTGTTATGCAGATCAAAAGTCCTCCAACTGCCGCACAATTCTCCAAACAGAATTCAGGTTGTTGTCCAAAGAAAATTCAGCCAAAGGGGGCGACTGTCTTGCCCAGGCAGATTTTTTTTTTTTTTTTGCTGTTCCAAGTCCCAAGCCCAGGCTTCGGTGATCTATTTCCTTCATTCTTTATTTTCCTAGTCATTTTCTAATGTGGAATTAATTGATTCATTGAGATCATGTTAGCTCTACCCGCTAAAGCCTAGTAATTAGAAGAGTTGTGTGAGGGATCTTTCATAGCCTAATCTTATTGTTAGTATTGGAATTTATTGTTGGAACAATCTACGTATGCAATGTTGGATTAAGATGGCTATCTTTTGAACTTAACTTCTATGCATGAGAATTAACCTAAGCTAAGTACCACTTAATATTTATCTTATCGTTCAATTCCGCATAAGATTTTGTTTATTATTGCCTCTAAATCTAAGCGTGCAAATTTTTCTTAAGCAAATCATTTTCGCATGAGATTGTTTCACATCAAATATTGATCCATATATATAAAGGCGTTAATTCCCAATCCTCATCCTATTGTTGCAGATGTTGACCCACATTCTGAGCAACGTTATGATTCTGATGTTAGCATACTGAATATATAAACTCAATTGGATAGAATGTTTTAAATAATGTATGCCAGGATGGGCATAAATAGGAAAAAAAATATTGGCATATAATAGGATTATTCTTGCTTCAAGCAAGGAACTATAAATAAACATGGTTTGAGAATCTATTATTAAATGGATACTTTCTCTTCTGTAATCATTTTTTTTGTAGTTGTGTTAGTTTTTACATTTTCATCTAACAAATTCTAGTACTTCATGTTATACTCCTTTCATTTTGACTTCTAACAACAACAACAACATCAAGCCTTTGTCCCACTACGTGGGGTCGGCTACATGAATCCTTTTTCTCCATTATGTCCTGTTAAAAGTCAAATTCTCATGTAAACAAATTCACGTTTAAATCTAATAAAGAAAGATACTTTTTAATATTTTCTAACCAAGTCTTTTTAGGTATACCTCTACCTTTCTTAATATTTTGACTTCTAACAAAAAAAAAATCACAAGTCTTAGTAGCACTTTGATCTCTTGAGGACTTTTTATAAAGTATATATGCATAAGAAAAGTTCCTTAATGACATGATTAGTTGAAGGTGTTCTCCACTTAGATGTCTGCAAAACACAACCTATGATGTATGATCATGTCCTCCTAAACAAAATCAGACTCATATGTCATGAACAAATCCAAATTCATGAGGCCCGGGATCTGCTTCACCAACATCATGTTCATAACGTTAAATCACATCAACTTCTGTAACACTAAATATATTATCAAATATGCTATAAAATAGAAATGAAATATGCCTGTAACAAAAGCATGACTGCTATCTAATTAATATAATTCCTTCAATTGTTGGAAAACCAGATCTTTCATCCTTTATTTCAATGAAATTCGTATTTTGACATACCATTTCATATGGGAGAAATGCTCCTCCTTTTTCAGACCTTCGTAATCCAATAAGTGCTTCAAGTAAGATTAAACCAAAGGAATACACATCATCCTCCAAGCATAATCCTTCCCTGTTAATCAACAGAAAAAATGTTGTACAAACGCTAAAAAACTATGAGACAATATAAAAAGCCACAATTGATTAATAAAAAGCTGCATACTCCGCAACAGGAGACTCTAAGAAATGCTTGAACCTAACAATGGTATATCCAATTGCATAATCCAATTTGATATTTTAGTATTATACTCTTTTACAATAAGAAATATTTTGCAACAAATCACGATCCGTAGAAATGCTATTTTAACAGGCAAAATACTTCACATCGAGCAATCATTTCCTTTTTTACACACTTGCCAGTTGCCATCTCTATATCAATCCCAAATGCAGGATCCTATGTAGTTAAACAAATTAAAAACATATCAGCAAACTGTTAGACCAGTCCAGCCGGTCCATACGGGACCGGCTTACGGGAAATAGGCAGAAGTTTTCCGTCTCTTGTATGCAGGATCCAACCACCCAACTCTTCACAAAGCTGTTTAGAAAGGTTTTTGAAGGGGTTTGAGAGGGAAATTCTAAGTAGGGACTGTTTAGGATTTCCTTTTGAATTGTATGCATTAAATAGTTTGTTTTTCTAGGGTTAGGGGATCTTGAATTTGGATGAAATTTGAGATCTCTTAGGTTTAGGTTTTTGGGCTCTAGCGGCGTCTAGAGATTTGGGAGAGATTGATCCTACTCTCAAAATGAGGATCAACTGTATCTTGCTATTTTCATCCGTTAATTTGTGTTCTTGCAATAAAACTCCTGTTTTTCTCTGATTTTCCGTTGAATTTATGAAAATTTCTCGTTCTTTTCCCGAGATTGGTAGGATTTACTTGAAATTTTCGAGTGTCTCCTATTATTAACTTTATCATGTTAACTTCGAATAGAAAATACATGGAAGGACACTATAACAGTAGCAATTTTTATGCTATTAGTAATGGAATTTGGCAAAGACGAGTTAATTTGGAATTTGGCAAAGACGAGTTAATTTGGAATTTGAAAAAGAAAACTTTTTTATATATATTTCAAGGTCAATTAATGATTGATATTCCAGTAGGTCTGTAGCTAATGTCAAATACATAGAAAATTCTGTAGATAAAAAATACAGTATAATGCATTTTGCAATTCTAGAAAGAGAGCAGAGAAGGTTAAATTTTTCCCCTGACTAGATTACCTAAAAAATGAAGTTATAACTTAAATAGATAAATAATTTAAGATTGCTAGTAAATGCATTCAATGAGATATAATTAAGAGAACTGACTTACGATGCTTTAGACATGCTTTGGATGGCTCTCTGCCCATCAGCCCTGGCCTGCAAACCAAGATTCACTACTATAAGATAATGCAGCACAATACAATTCTTGAATGCTAAACTTCTAGTTTATGAAGGGGCCGAGAATTAGGGCATTTTGGTAATGATTTTTTAATTGCTTACGTATTTAAGGCAATAATTAAGTTCAACGTGTTTGGTAAAAGTTGATTCAGTTGTTATGTGGGAAAACTAAGCTGTGCAAAAACTAAAAAAATGAGGGTTATGAAAGTTGAACAAGCATACTTTCTAAAAGCATTGTTTAGTCAAAACAACATTGAAATTTTTTGAGGCAAGTATTCCTATTGATGAATGATAATTTAAGATTAGAAAATTCTAATGCCAATAAATGATGGAATGTATTCAGATCATGCAAAGAAACATAGGATTCACAGATTAAAGACAACTAAATATACAAAACTTGTTTTTGGAATGTGCAAAGTGCAAACTAATAAATGCAAGAATTAAAACCCAAATGATAATGTAATAATTGAATCCATTCTAAGAAATCAACAATAAATTCAAATCAAATAAAATTAACGAACAATTGCATTTTATCTCACCATAACTCATTTGTTCACCTTCGAGGTTTAATATTGAATGTGAAATTACATCCTCATAATTGCAAGTCTATAGAAGTAAAGTTTCTTCTCATACCAAGGATGTGTCTGACCTTGCTCAGCTTTCATGTAAACTATATTTCTAGCTTGGACTTTGGAGTATCATATCATTGATGCCCATAATATTTAATGGCTTATAATTAAAAATAAATATTTTGCAGAAAATGCCTACAAAATAATTTGTTAGTAATTCTTTATGAAAAGAATTATATGATGCATTTACATTCAATATCCATGATTCTATTAGATTATTAGCACTGACGATGAATGCATCATGAATTTCTTCTATAACAATGTTGACCCTAATACTAGTGTCGAGATCGAGTCGACCGCGCAAGGCAGGTTTCAAAGGCGAAAGAGCTCGAAATCATGCAAAAACCCACCCGACGTGTGTCGACCGAAAACCCAAAATAGCTGAGGTGACCTCCGTTTGTGAAACGGACAGCGCCGATGCGTCTGGAGCAACGGAAACATCTAAGATCGACACCCATAATGCTGGGGTTCGTCGATCGGCGAAAATTTAAATTTTGGGCGCGCGATTCCAGGAGATGACTTGTGCAAGCGGCAACGCAACGACCAAATCGATGCAAGATTAAAAATTTTATTTTATTTTGTGCAATATAATTAAAAAAAATTGAAAAAGAGAGGGAGAGAAAGAGCATTTTAAATAAGAATATGAATTTTCTTTAATTTAAAAATCCAAAAAATACCTAAAATACCCCTCCTCACATAACCCTCACTTAAATCCCTCATCCCAAACCGCCCCTCTCATTCTCGTGATCATTCTCACGCCATTCTCATGCCTAGGAGCCGCCCCCCCTCACGCCTCTTGCGATTCCAAGCCGCCGGCCTCCCTTCTCCCTCCAAGGTCTAAGGTAAACTCCAAATTTCTTATTCTTCTTCCTCCATTATTCTTCTCTTTTTCTTCTTCCTTCCCTCTTCTTCCCCTTCTCCATTTTTCTTTCTCACTATTCTTCCCTCCATTTTCCCCCTCATTTCCTTCCATTTTCTTCCTCTCCTCTCTTCACTTTCCTCTCCTTCATCTTCTTCTTCTTCCTCCATCACATTTTCTCCAAACCTACAACAAACCCTAACCCTAATTCTTTCATATCTCCACATCCATCCAATAAACCACCCACCACCCTTTTTTTTTTTAAACCACCCACCACCCTTAACAAAAAACATTCCTGCACATTTCCTATCAAAATCTCTATCATCTCTCACTTTCTCTCTCTAATCTAGAGAGAGAAAATTTTCTCTCTCTAGAATGAGAAAGAAATTTCTTCATGTATGGCTCCCTTTCCATCCCAAGCATCCTCCTCTCCACATGTCTCCAAATTCCCTTCCTAGAGAGAAAAAAATTCCACTCTCTCTTTCTCTCTCCAAAATTAAAAAAAAGGAGAGGGATTTTCTCTCTCTAAACCTCTCCCACCATTTCCTTATACCTCCTAAATCTCTCTCCATGCAAATTCCCATCAAATGCTCTCTTTCTCTTTTTCTCTCTCTAGCCTTTGTTTTAAATAAAAAAGGCATATATGATTAACTAAACTGCACAAATAATTAAAAAAAATTTTAAATTATACATCGCAGGTTTCCTACAATAGCCACCATTCGCCGTCGTCGCCTCGAGCATTGCATACCCAAGATAAAAAGGCTGACACTAGCATTTTACATTTCTATACATGAAATAAGTACTCGTGACCTCTTTTGTTAATGGGCGAGGAAACTTAAGTACCCGTGATCGCTCTTATCAGCGAGCGGAAAAATTCGTATGCATGAAATATAAGTACCCGTGACTGCTTTTTTTAGCGAGCGGGGAAATTTGTTATTTGTAAAAGAATTTTTAATTAAGTACACATCACTACTTTTAAGCGGGGAAAATACTGTGTTTTATACATATACTTAAAAACCCTGTGACCGCTTTTGTTAGCAAGCAGTGAATGAGACTGCGGCCATGATGTCATTTGACACCTACCGTGACTGTCTTTTTTAACAGGCGGGAAGGCCTTACACACTCCGATGCAGCCCCCTACGTGGGGACGACGCCGGAGTGCTGCCAAATTTTTCAACAAGAACCCATGACTCAGAAAAAAAATCTAAAATCCACCTAAAATTCTAAGTCAACAAAAAAATAAAACACATTATATGTTGCATTTTATTATAAGAGAATCTTGGATTGGTCCCCGCTCGCTATATGTTGCATTTTATTATGACTTAGATTTCTCTTATATTTGTTTTCCAGTGTCAAGAGTCTAGGGTGTCATGTGTTTTATTTTTTTGTTGACTTAGAATTTTCTATTGATTTTAATTTTTTTTCTAAGTCATGGGTTCTTGTTGAAAAATTCGGCAACACTCCAATGTCGTCCCCTCGTAGGGGGCTGCATCGGAGTGTGTAAAACCTTCCCGCCTGCCAAGAAAGGCAGTCACGGTAGGTATCAAATGACACCGCGACCGCAATTTTGTTCCCTGCTCGCTAACAAAAACGATCATGAGGCCTTTAAGTACATGTATAAAGCACAGCATTTTCCCCGCCTAAAAGCATTGACAGGTACTTAATTAAACAATTTTTTTACAAATAACAAATTTCCCCGCTCGCTAAAAAAAAGGTCACGGGTACTTATATTTTATGCATACGAATTTTTCTGCTCGCTGATAAGAGCGGTCACGGGTACTTAAGTTTCCTCACTCACTAACAAAAGCGGTTACGAGTACTTATTTCATGCATAGAAATATAAAATGCTAGTGTCAGACTTTTTACCTTGGGTGTGCAGTGCTCGAGGCGACAACAGCAATGGGAAATCTGCGATGCACAATTTAATTTTTTTAATTATTTGTGCAATTTAATTAATCATATATGCCTTTTTTATTTAAAACAAAGGCTAGAGAGAGAAAAAGAGAGATAGAGCTCTTTCTCTAGAGAGAGAAAGAGAGCATTTGATGGGAATTTGCATGAAGAGGGATTTAGGAGGTATGACGAAATGGGGGGAGAGGTTTAGAGAGAGAAAATCTCACTCTTTCCAATCTTGGAGAGAGAAAGAAACAGAGTGGAATTTTTTTCTCTGTCTAGGAAGGGAATTTGGAGGCATGGTGGAGAGCAGAGATGCTTGGGATGGAAAGAGAGCCATACATGAAGAAATTTATTTCTCGTTCTAGAGAGAGAAAATTTCTCTCTCTAGGTTAGAGAGAGAAAGTGAGGGATGATAGATATTTTGATAGAAAATGTGTAGGATGTGTGTAGGAATGTTTTTTTGTGAAGGGTGGTGGGTGGTTTATAGGATAGATGTGGAGATATGAAAGAACTAGGGTTAGGGTTGGTTGTAGGTTTGGAGAAAATGTGGAGGAAGAAGAAGAAGATGAATGAGAAGAAAGAGAAGAGAGGAGAGGAAGAAAATGGAAGGAAATGAGGGGGGAAATGGAGGGAAGAAGAGAGAAAGAAAAATGCAGAAGGGGAAGAATAGGGAAGCAAGAAGAAGAAGAGAAGAATAATAGAGGAAGAAGAAGGAGAAGGAGAAGAAGAAGAAATTTGGAGTTTACGTTGGACGTTGGAGGGAGAAGGGAGGCCGGCGGCTTGGAATCGCAAGAGACGTGGGGGGGGGGGGGGGGGCGCTCCTAGGCGTGAGAATGAAAAGGGCGGTTTGGGATGAGGGATTTAAGTGAGGGTTATGTGAGGAGGGGTATTTTAGGTATTTTTTGAATTTTTATTTAAAAAAAATCCATTTTCTTATTTAAAAAGCTCTTTCTCTCCCTCTTTCTAAATTTATTTTAATTATATTGCATAAAATAAAAATAATTTTTTAATCTTGCATCGAGTTTGTCGCCGCGTTGTAGCTCGCACACATTGTCGCCTCGATTCGCGTGCCCAAAATTTAATTTTTTTCGCCGATCGACGAACCCCATCAATATGGGTGTCGATCTTAGCTGTTTCCGTTGCTCCGAACGGATCGGCGCTATCAGTTTCGCTAACAGATGTCATCTCGACGATTTTAGGTTTTTCGGTCAACACGCGTCGGGTGAGTTTTTGCATGATTTCGAGCTCTTTCGCTTTTGAAACCCACCTTGCGCGGTCGACTCGATCCCGACACTAGTATTATGGTCAACAAACAATATTCATAATTTTTTTCTTTATGCTTTTGTTCTTATTCTTGCATTCTTTTGCAATAATCCTTTATCATATTTTCCATAATATTGATATATATATATATATATATATATATTTATATATATATATATATATATATATATATATATATATAATATTATATATTTATATATGCTCTTTCATTATTTGAATCTAACTCTATCTTGACGATTGTTTTTATTTTTGAGATTTGTTTATGTTATCAATATTCAAAGCAGAAGAAGAGATTTCACTTGTCTCACACCGTCGAATACTTTCACAAAGGATGAAATATTTAATATCAGTCAAATATATTTGATCCATAAGCGTTGCTAACGGCTTTTGCTACACTATTCTAACTTTTAGGAAGTAACAAAGACTGAAGGCATGAATTTCATCATCAAGTTGATGTCCATGAAGCTCAATCAACTTGCGATCAGGTTGAACACGTTGACGTGCTTAATAAAAGAGGCCCCTTCAAACATCCTGAGATTAAAAATTTTACGCATAAGATGTATCTTATTAACAACAAATGGCTTCTCATATATGTTTGATAATGCTTTCATTAGGCTTGTTGTGTTCTTTTCATTGAGAATGCTGAAAGTGATATTCTTGATCAATGATAGATAAATAAACCCAAAGTTTGTCTGTCTAAAAACTCCTAATCTTAATCAACAGTAGAAGGCTTAGATCCCATCACAGGATGAAACATTCTTTGATAAAGATAATATTTTATTTGCATCTTTCAATATCTTGGCCATCAAATTTGTCGATATTGACTTTTTTTGCCTTCCGCTCAAATTTCTATATAGCTTAGCCCAAAAGCTTTAACACCAACTATTAGGATAAGGACAAAACTTGAACACAATCAAATAAAGTCAAAAGAATAAACATACAAAAAATCTCATATACAAGAAACACAACCTTATATGATTTATGATATTCACCTAATTTTATGGCACATAGAGATAAAAGAATATACAAAGTTTTAAAAGAGTACATCAAATATTTCTTTTGTGCATAAGAAGATAAGGATAAAAATACCTCTTTCTTTATATCAATGATTGAGAGGGAATGCAATCCCGTGTTACGAGAATAAGGGTTCAATGTGGAGAAGAAAAAATTGCTATCCTCTTTCCTTCTCAGCTATGAGAGATTCTTCCTCTCTTCTATTCTTCTCTCTTCTCTACTACAAGAGATTTTAGCTAAAAGCTTAAACACTTCTACTCTCTCTCTCTCCCTCCCTCTTGTTCCTATTTACTTCTGGTTGTAGAGTGTGTCGACACATTAGAATAAACTCATTATATAGGGCTTGGAGATCATAGGTAGCATGCTTGAATTTATTAGGTAGATACTAGTCGGAATTATAACTTAGATGTTAGATGAAGAGTGGCAAGTGATAAATTTATAGAAGTTGGGAGCAAAATGGCCGGTAAAATTTTGTATGCTGGGTAAAGCAAATTTATCTTAATACAACACATTTAACAGTAAACCTTATAACTACATGCAACCCAAAGTTTCTTGCAGCTTTAAGCCTTCCAATTTAAACTTTTCCTATAAAACAATCACAACAATTGAATTCCCATATAACCCGCAAGGTCAGCCCAAGCCATTCCCACTAAAAACAAATCATGAAACCATTGCCTTCAGCAACTAGCATCTAAAAAACAGTAAAAAATCACCACCCTAGCATATCAACGGTTGGAATATCAACTATGGCTCACAACAAACTGTTGACCTCAATACTAGTGTCAGAGTCATGTCGACCGCACAAGATAAGTTTCGAAAGAAAAAAGAGTTCAACGTCGTGTAAAAGTTGGCCAACACGTGTAGACCGAAAACTTAAACTAACGAAATGGCATCCGTTTGTTAAACAGACATCACCGATGCGTTCGGAGCAACGAAGACAGCTCAGGTCGATCTTAGATGTTTTTATAACTCCGAACACATCGGCAAAAGCCCATTTTGCAAATGGGGTCCATTTCGGCAATTTGAATTTTCGGTCGATACACGTCGGACAAATTTTGCACGACGTTGTGCTCTTTTTTTCTTTCTAAACTCATCTCGTGCGGTCGATACAACCCCGATACTATTGAGGTCAACACAAACTCGCATGGAAACCACTATCTTTGATAGGCAACCAATAATAGAAAATAAAAAATCTGAAAATAGTAAGAACTTACAAACATAATTTTGAACTTGGAGAACAATGATCACAACTAAGCCATGTCAAACCACATGAAACAACATATTACTATAAATTTACCCAATAGAGAATGAATGTAGTTATCATAAACATTAATCGCAAGCATGCTCTATAACAAGTTCATCTATCACAATAGGTCGAAAAATAAAATAAGCAACAATTGTATCAACTAGTAATGCATTTTCTTTCACAGCAAATCGTAGTAGAACATTATAGAAAATAGCACCACGTTGTATATTACAAGAAACCATTGTCAAATAGGGATTAAGATTATTAGAGTACCTCATTTTTGTGAATTTCTTCTGTAATGATCGACAAGCCATAGTCACTCACTTTTGCTACAAGATATTCATCTAGCAAAATGTTATGCGACTTCAGTTGATTATTGTAGAAACCAGGAATTACTCCAGTGTGAAGGAAGTGTACTGCCTTAGCTATGCCGATGAGAACTCCCAATCTTTCTTGCCACTTCAAAACTTTCTCCATACTGCGCTCTGGAGGATTTATTCAAATGCCAAAGACATAATTAATTGCAAACAACAACAAAATCTCATCAAAGTCATATTGTTCTGGCTATTTAGTTTAGTTTACTAAACTGATAAGTGAGAGCGAAAATTTCCATTTTGTACATATTCATAAACAAGAAAGACCCTATCAACACTACAATCATCTGCCCCACCATCGATGCAATGTCCTAAGAGGCAAACCAAATGTGGATGGCGAAGCTTTGAAAGTAAGTCCAACCTTAACTTTAAGTTCCTTATTGAATGTTTTCGAGACAATACCAAACATCTTATAGCAACAAATGTTCCATTTTCTAGCCTCCCCTTGTAAAGCTGTAAAACAATAGAAAGGAGCAAACTTCATCACTTCAAACCTATATGACACCTAGAAAGTAAAACAGTACAAAAACATTGAAACATTTCCAAGGCTTCAGCATATGTTATAAATTATACTTTTTTAGATTGCACCCATCATTATTACAAAACATACATTATCCTTGAGGTGCTTTATTTGTATGTTTAAATTCTAATACTTGCAAAACATAATTATGGACTTAAACTAAGAAAATTAATAGAAAAGTGATTCATTCTCCCTGACAAAAAGTTGTCAGTGATGAACATAACATTGATTGTTGGGATCATTGTAAGTTTCTTGTGGAGTGATTGTATAGATGGGTGGGAAGTTGGGCTGATTTTTATGTAAGAGTACGGGTGGGGTAGAGGAAAGCATATCAATTCCATTCTCTGCTTCTGATTAAGAGATTGAACAAGCTAAGCTAAACTTCACTTTTTTCCGTCAAAGTTCAATCCAACGAATAAATAGAAATCAATTTCCTAGCAATTCTATCTTCGCAATACATATGAGTTGCAGTAAATCAGAATCAAATTTCATTGTATTTTCTCTTTCTTTTTCACGTTCTTTTCTCCATCTCACTCAAACCAAACTCAGCCTTATGCAAAAAAAGCAACTGATTAATGCTAAATTTGGTTTCACAAAAATTGGTGAGAATGAAAGTGAATTTTATTCATAATCATGTGTTGGGTGTCTGGCTCAAAACTAATTAATAGAAAATGAATAATTACCCAAAAACATGAAATTTGCTTATTTACTTCTACAATTCCAATGTAATTAAAAGTTAATATTATTCTCAGACCAGAAATATGCAAGAACCAACAACAACAACAACAACAACATCAAGCCTTTATCCCACTACGTGGGGTCGGCTACATGAATCCTCCACAAGGAAGATAATTTAAATATATAGATGTTCAGCAAAAGTTTGAATTTTAGTAAGACCTTTCCAGCTGTGCCCTCGCCTATATATGATGAACTTTCAAAGTTCTTGGTTGCTTCTTTTAAATCCTCCAAGGAGAATGCTCTATAAGTAGGTAGCACTTGGGCACCCAGCTTCATAGCCTGAGAAACAAATCCTGAATACCAATTTAATAAGAAAATATATATTTGAACAAAAGAGGGTAGTCCTAAATACAAAACAAATCATGAAGTTAAAGCATAAGATGCTTTAAGCTAGTGCCAATGCTTAAATCATACCATCACTAAAATATTGTTCAAGGATTATGGAAACAGATAGAAGGAGCATACACCTACTGAAAGTTGGTCTTAAGTATCTTCGTCTCGTCACCACATTTCAAGCTTACATTGGCTTTGTTTGGGACAACTTTCTTACTACTTCTTAAAGTGGTTTTTTAGTTTAAAAATTAAAATTTTAATACTAGAAAGCAACTTTAAGAAGCAGTAAAAAAGCCATCCCAAACGAAGCCATAGTTGTAAGAGGGTACTTTTTCCTCTTGTGGATGCACCATGTTAGACCTTCTATTAACTAAATCCTCAACAATTTAAACTAAAATGGAAATAGTATTGCTTCAAGAACTAAGTTCAAAGTTTATCGCATGTAACATAACATGTAGCACAAGCAAGTTGTATGACAAATTTGATCCCTATCTATTAAGAAAAATATAGCTCATGTTCAATGGAGTCGGACAAGATTTTGAAGAATTGGCGTTGGAGTATAACACATGGTGAATAGAGTATGGAAAGATTGAAAAGAAAAAAAAGGAAGATAGCAGCTTACTGAACATGACAAACTGACAAACTAAACAATCTTCTTAAACCTGAGAACTTGATGAAGAGAATGATTTTCGAATGCTTGTGATGACTCACTGAACCCAAAAGAGCATTATTTCCAAAGGAGAGCTATTCAATGCCTTAAAATTGACACACACATGTAAAAGAGGAAGGATGAGAGAAGGTAAAGAACTTGAAATTCCATTATAATGAAAAATATTACAAGATAGACACTTCCACCCTTCTTTTACAACGTATAAAGGGTATGGAGAAGATTTTGAAAATTTTATAGAGGCTTGAAATTTTTAAAAGGTTTAAGTTTTATAAGAGCTAGGGCATAACATATATGGCCAACAAAAAGAACAGAAAACCCTTATATCCATGAATGAGGCCTTGTTATCACAAAATAAGCCATAATGACCCAATTCAACTTATAAACTTCTTAAGAAGCAAAAAGTAGCAGATACAACCAGGTGCAACTAACCACAGAAGACTAGTACGATTCTAGGTTCATGACCTATCAAAAAAAAAAATCAAGATGACTTTGACTTCTCCGGAAATCCATTAAGAAAGTTATGAAAATATGGCAAGAAGGCAGTAGATGTTAAGAAAATATTGAGATACATGGAAATATAGAAAGATAGATATTGGGAGAAGAATTTAAGAGAATTATTTGTTTTACAAGCTTCTTTAAAAATCCTCTTGCTTTCATAAATCACAGAACCCAGCCGTTAGATACTTTCTAGCATCTTTTGTCCAAAACCAAAATGAAGATTGTTGCGTGCTAGAAAATACGCGGCGGTAGAGTTTATGAATTCGCGTCCGAGCGTTGCACGAATATTCAGCACACAAACAGAAAAAAGAAATGAACACCAAGGTTTTTACGTGGAAAACCCGAAAGAGGGAAAAAACCAAGGGGCCTCGCCCAGTTGTAAAGTTCCACTAGTGTTTGTTTGAAATACAAAGGTTGATCCGTCTTACAAATCAAGACGATCAATTTACAATCAACTTCTCACAAAGTTACAAAGTTCTGCAAATTCCCGGCGTTTCCCGAAAATCCGGCAGAGTTCCGGCGTCTTCAAGCGGCGGGAAGAGCTCCGGCGGTGGTCGAGGAGGAGCTTCTTCCTTCTCTTCCTTCTTCTTTTCTTCTTCTCTCTCTTCACTTGAGTCCCCTTTGTGAAGAATGAGGGCTCTATTTATAGTTTTTCTGGAGTGGCATAGCTCGTAAATAGTCGTGAGATCAGGGGCGAATAGGGAGTGGTCGAATGGACGGCCGATATTGAATCCTACGATCGTGCACCGTTCGTTGGACATTTGAAGGCCTTAGTGATGTCGGAATTCGGCGATCTTGGGCTCGTTGGATTCATCTCGTTGAGCCGCTCGATTCGAGTATAAGCTCGTTAAAATCGGAGACCATTTGGTAACTCAAATTGTGGTTTGAACCTTCCAACAGCGCTTCGGGTCCTTGATTAGGTCCCATTTGGGCTCGGATCGAGTTGATTTTGGTGTCGTTGGGTACGTATTTCTGAGACGCTCAGTTTGACTATAAGCTCACTGAAATCGGAGTTTGGGTGCTCCCGGATTTAATTTTTGAAGTTTCCGACTATAAGCTCACTGAAATCGGAGATTCGTGCCCGATCAAGATAATTTTATGACAACGTATCAAAGATAAAAGCGAATTCTAAACTCTGAAGAACTTTGTTATAACATGCATTTGTTTGAATCAAAATAACCAAGCAAACAGTAAAAAAACAGACGCACTGCAACAATATAGTTGTGAAGCACAACAGTGCTGTCCTCACAACCAGCTAAAAAAACCTATGATCAATCAATCAATGTGAGAAGATATATTTACAAATATACAATACTTACTAGCATTTGTAAGAAGCTCAGATGACAATCCTGAAGCTGAATTATCCAGAGCAGGCTTAGGTAATAAACCTTGTTCTGAAACAGTTCCCTCCTGCTTTCTTCTACAGTAGCGTAGAAAGAACAGCAATAGAAGAGCAATAACAGTGACCCCTCCAATGACAACAACCAGCAAAACCAAGCTCTTGAGCTTTGAAAACTTCTTCTTCGAGTGAGTTTGGCAGTATGAAGCTTCATGCTGATGCAGGGAGTCCACTGTCAAACAATTACCATCCAACTTGACAACCTTATTATTTGAGTTAGAGCTCAAACAAGAAGGCAATCTTCCCACCAGCATATTAGCAGAAATATCAACAAATCCAAGCTGGCTACTGCAAGTTAAACTGACTGGAAGAGAGCCAGCGAGTTTGTTCGATGCAAGATTTACATAACTGATGTTAGGCAATGCAAAGACTGATGTTGGTGGAGTCCCTTGTAGCAAGTTATATGACAAATCAAGGTGCTGAAGCTGACTTAACTCGCCGAACTGCCCAGGAATCTCTCCACTCAATTTATTCTTACCGAGTAACATAGTGACGAGCCTTTTTGGCATGTGTGGAAGTTCAGAATCCAACTCATTGTCTCCAATATCCAATACTTCCAAGCTAACTAGCCCACTCAAATTAGGTAGTTCACCTGATATACTATTATAAGACAAAGAAATTTCAATAAGAGAATGGACTCTTCCAATAGACAAAGGCAATGGCCCCTTCAGTCTATTGTGCTGCAAGCTCAAATTTGTAAGGTTTGACAGCAAATCAAACCAATCTGGAACAGTTTCATTGAAGAAGTTTCCATCCAATGTCAATGTTTGTAGCATTGTCATAGAAGATATCTTAGGAGGAATTGTCCCATAGAAAAAATTTGAACTAAGGTCAAGCACTTCAAGCTGAGAGAGCCTATGAATCTTATCAGGGAGAGGACCCCATATCCCCAAGGAAACCAAAATAACAACTTTCAAGCTAGGCAATCTCGACAGAGTAGTAAAGAAGGAATCGGAAGAAAAAGCGGGTGATAAGGTTTTACCCCAAATAGAATAGCCATTGAAAGTATCAGGCTTGACAAGCTTATCACCAACAATCTTGAGCTCAGTCACTGAGTTGCCTTCACAGATCACAGTTAGAACAGGCGTTGAGGGAAGGTAGCAGATATTTTCGGTATTGTTCCACGGTGCCAGCTGTTTGGGAAACTCTAACTGCTTCCTTAACTGCTGAAGAACCTGCGTTTGAGATGATGTGTACTGCTCAGTAATGGGTGTCAGCCAAACACAAGAGAGAATAAGCACAAGAGCCCTGAGAAAACGCGGCATTGAAGAAGGATTTATGGGCTTTTTCCTGAGAAAACCTTCAGCGGACTGAGACGCAGTTGAGCATGATAATGTTTAAAATCTGTTAGAGGAAGTAGAAAAAATGGCTTCTTTCCGTGAATAATTTAGATCTCCAGGGCCAAAAATCATGCAGAAAATTTTCCCGGGCTCGGTAAGATAAACTGCAAAAAAAATGCATGCTTTCACAAATAAAAAAGAAGATTAAAGCAAATTGAGCAGTATTCGCAAAGAGAAGGCGTAGAAAATTAAAAAGATGAGAGCTTTGGAGCAGAACGAAGAAAACCAAACAAAAGGAACCAAACCGAGATTTCTAACTGTAACAGTGAAGAACTACCTTCCTCCTGTCGGCAATAGTGGGCGGAGAACAAGTGAGCGCCTTAAAAGGTAGAAGAAGGTCGGTTGGTTTGCGGAAGCTTTGAATGGCAACAGAGACCAGGAAAGAGGTGCTTTGATGAGCCAAGAAGGAACAGTTGTGGGGTGCGAGCACATTTAAAGCGGCCACATGGCCGTTCCCAATGCAGCAGGATACCACGTCCTCGCCATTAAAGGAGTTGGGTCCTCAAAGAACGGCCTCTGAACTCCGGCTGCCTCCTTTCCGTCTCCATGACCATCCTCTTTGCAAATTTGAAATTACATGGTCAAGATGCATTTGGACTTTTCCACTCATGAGGGTTTTGATATATATGAAATGACAGGCTTACCCAGTTGGAATGTTCTTCTATATTTCATTGCTGAGTATTACTAATTTCTGCTGGTGGGTACAACTGAAATTTCCATGGCAACAGCTTTTTGAAAAAAAAATGTAACAATGCTCAAAAGAAAATTCCATGTTATCTAATGCTATTGTTGCGTCTTGGAGTAGCGACAGAGAAATATAAAATTTAAGCAAAATGGATCGAAGATAGGGGTGTAGCATTTATATGATATTTCATAGTTTATATGTGAGAACTTTTGAAAATGGAGAAAAATTATGGGGCTCTGTCCAGTTTAAATGAATTCATTGTTGTCTGCACTTAATTACAAATGAGACCTTTTCCTGGGAGGAAGGCCTTAGATTGATGTAGTCAATATATCATATAGAGTGCAATACATGGTGGGAGTTGAAAGAATCGATGTTAACATATTCGTTTGGTTGGAAGAACCATAGTAAACGGATGATGTTGGCCCGAGGGAACGTAGTAAGGCGCCAACAATTAGAAGCATTATAGTCGACGACAACGGTTGAGGACAGGGGCGGAACCCTCTTAGGGTGAGGGGGGGCAATTGTCACCCCCTAAAAAAAAATTTTATTGCATAGTTTTTTAAGATATTTTAGTTTTATTATAAGGATTTTTAGGCAATTGCTCCCCTTAAATTTTTAAAATACTATGATATTTAGGCAATTGCCCCAAACAAATAGTAAAAATCATCCATTATTTTATTTTTAAATTTGAATTCCAAAAATACTTACAACCAAAATTTGTTCCAGGAGCGCTGCCCCCGGAAACCCCCGCAGGGGCGCTGCCCCTTGACTCCGTGACTATGATATTTAGTCGAAGCCCGCCAGCGCCCCCTTGCACCCCCGACAGTTATTTATAAGTTTGCCCCCCCTCCCCCCCCCCCCCCCCTCTAAAAATTAAGGCTGGTTCTGCCCTTGGTTGAGGATACCGTAGTCTAGAGATAATGGTGGACGAGACCGTAGCCGACGGGCAATGTAGGTTGAAAAAAATCATAGTTGGTTGATGATGGTCGAAAGAATAGTAGTTAGTGGGCGACAAAAGCCAGAAAAAATACAGTTGTCTTGCGACGTTGGTGTCCATGCATAAGTCTAGTGACAGCCGATGCTGGACGAATGTTCGGAGGCAATCGGTGGTCGGACGTAAGTTCAACGAAAGTTCAACGATGTCTAGTGGCAAGGCGATGGTCTGACGATGGCTGGTGGCGGGGCGGTGGTCCAACGATGGCCGGTGGCCAGGCGAAAGTTCAAGGATGGTTGATGGCCAAGTGGTGGTTGAGGAGGAGCTTGGTAGCAAGAGAGATATCAGAATTATCTTTCTCTCATCTTTTCTTTCCCTTCTTCCTCATTTCCCCGCTATGAAGAATGAATGATCTATTTATAGTTTTCTAGGATGGACATGGCTTGTAAATACAAAGAAAATCAATGGCATGTTGTCAGTGTTTGAGATGGATGGCCCATGTTGACTCCCTTAATCATAGAACATATATCAAGTATTTGAGTGCTTTAAATGATCTTCAGTTCTTTGGACTCATCTCATCGAGCCGCTCAATTCTACTATAAGCATGTTATATTTGAAATTTATTTGTTTATCCAATTTATACTTCAAACCTTCTAAATGTGCTTCGAGTTCTTGATTTGAACCCATTTGGGCTTGATTGGACCAAATTTGGTGTCATCGGGTTCATCTTTTCGATACGTTTAGTTCAACTATAAGTTTGCTAAAATCGGAGTTCAAATGGTTCCAAATTTAATTCTGAAAGTTTTCAAATGAGAATTTGCCTCGAGATTCGCACCGATCAGAAAGATGTTTTTTATGATATATCACTTATATTTATATAATTACATATTATGTATAGTTGAGCCAATTTGGGAAAGTGATCAGCCTTAACAATGGATATAATAATAACATCAATATATTATAAATGGACAGCTATGCTACAGGATAAAGTATTCATATTTATATCAATTTGTTATCTTAAGCTAAGAGGAAAACTATGAATATCAACAAATGCCTTGAAAAAAAATAAGAAAAAATATTAATATATATTCAAAAGAATTTAAATTATATATATATATATATATATATATATATATATATATATATATATATATATATATATATTAAAGTTCTGAATTCCATGCCTAATATATGTTGTGGGGGCACATTTACAATTAAATTTGCTCAATATTTTAAAAAATTTATTTATAAATTATGATTTCATCATGTAACTTAAGGCATTGAGCTTGCACTAATAGAATATCATTTTGCAATGCATTTGTTTATTTTCCCTGCATGAACTCTACAACTAGAAAAATTAAACATATATAGATATTGCATGTCAACATTCTATGAATTATTTGATGATTGCATTTATAACAAAAAACTACATTTTTTTATACATCCCTCTGTAATCAGTGTACTTATGGTACAATATCTATATCAACTAAAGTTTTATTTGGGACAATTTTCATACTGTTTTCTAATACAAAAATTTTTTGAACTAAAAATTATTGCTTTAGAAAACAACTTTAAATAATAATAAAAAAATTTGTCCTGAACGAAACCTAAATCTTATCATATTTGTAGATTATTTTTTAAGTTATCAAGACCCAACACAATATTAAGGCTTCGTTTGGGATGACTTTTTTTACTGATTATTTAAATCAGTTTTTTAGTAAAAAAAATTTAGGCTTCGTTAGGGATGGCCTTCTTATTACTTCTTAAAGCAACTTCTTAGTACAAATTTTAATTATATAAAAAAACTGTCCCAAACGAATCCTTAATTTTTATACTAAAAATTATTTTTAAAAACAATAAGAAAACCGTTCCAAATAAAGCCTAAGAAAATTATCATACACAAATCGATTATACTAATGATATATCAAACTGCCTGAAATCCTTTTCCTAATTGAAATCTCCACGTGAAAGAATTAAATTCACAATCATGAAACTTTTTGTCTTCAGGAAATATGATGCGATAATGACCATTTTTTATGTTCCATATTACAAAATTTATTTCCACATTGCAACAAAATAAATAACGCTACTTTGCTCTGAAAATGTGAAAGTAAATCACATAAGAATCGGATTATTTGTATTTCGCATTTCTTTTTTTTAAATAGTATAATATTTATTTTATAGATTTACTTAGATGATATTAAATAAATATTATATAATAATATATATATAACCATATAACACTTTATATATTATTTACATGCTATATAAGTAATCCTATATTATAACATTACATAAATATAATAAGTTTATACAAAAAATAATATTATTTATCTAATATGATATTGTTAATATATTTTAATTCTTTTAATTTTAAAAAGATTATAATTTAGAAATTGCATCAAATTTTCTTTATATATCATGTAAATATCATAATAGCATTGTATTTATTTGAGTAATATATATTAGCTTCAACAAAGATATAAGAAAATAAAATCGCTTTGGATAATTTTAATAATAGTTAATGATGAACAATTTAGATTAGATTTAAGAAAAATAGGGCCTCTTCTCAAAAAAAAAAAAATTTAATACTTTCAAATTTCAAAGTCAGATAAGTTCTATTTCGGATAATTTAACCTTTTTTCTTTATCTTTAAAAACTTTTTTCTCATTCACAATTTCAAAATTATTTCTAAAAAAAACAGTTTTTTTAAAGACAGATTTTAAAAAAGGTTGAAAAAATTATCTTCCAAATAAATATTAATTCTTACTAATTATTTTTAGTACCACGACAGATGAAAAGCTCTTCCAAACGAACTTTTATTACGTCCTCTGACCGGACGTAGCTCTACGTTCGGTCAGAGGATTGTTACTCGGTTTTTGCTCGGTATTTGGTCGGTATTGTTAGGTATTGTTTGGTAATAATGAGGAATACTGCTCTGTGAAGACCAATACCGAGTAATCCCAAAAAATACCGAGTTTTTTCTAGAAAAAACTCGGTATTTTTTTGGATTACTCGGTACTGCGTGCTCGGTATTACTTGGTATTTTGTCTTCACATAATGATATTTCTCATTATTGTTGGTATTGCTCGGTATTTCTCGTTTTGTGCCTGCGATCTTAGTACTGATCGAACGTAGCTCTACTTACGTTAACCGTACCGAATAAAAGTTCCTTCCAAACAGTCAAACCTCTGACCTAAAAAAGTCTGATTTTGAGCCAACTCATTCTTTTTGTTTTTTATTCTGAATTTTGAATGAATTTAATCCTATATATATATATATATATATACGTACATATGAGTATAAAATATTCAGTAAAGTTTAAGCTAAAATATTAAACATGCATGCAACTGGAAAATAAAAAGATCATGGAGTTAAGATTCCCTGAACTCTCTGTCTAACCCGACAAGTTCTATTTCCCACATTTTTTTTTTCTTTTTTATTCGTCTGACTAGTACACAACTTTTATTTCTTCGAGATAATTTTTAGTTATAAAAATTTATTGAGAATAGTAAGAAAATAATAATCAAATATAAATTATAATTGAGATATGATAAATAAAATAGTAAACAAATATTTTAAATGAAGCCTATAATCAGATTTCTGCTTTCTAAAGCTGCTTTTAGCATAAAAAATTTTATATTATAAAGCTGTTTTAGAAAGAAAAAAAGCTGTCCCAAAAAATCTTAAATGAATATTAAACTTATTGGTTAAAAAATATTATTTTTTGAGTTACATGTGTACATTTTAAGATTTATCGCTTATTATTAAAAGAATTATGAATACAAATTAAGAGCATAAATAAAAAAGAAAAAACAAAGTAAATTGTTCACTTATATTGGATTGGGATTGGTTTCTTTCTCCTCAACAGGATAGGGCAGACGGTGCTTTTCCACATGGTAGTTGAAGGGGGGAGTGGCAAAGGCTGGCCTTGCTTGGCCTTTTCTACAGAATTTCATACTGTTAGAACTGCTCGCTGGAGAGAATATTAAAAGAGAAAAAGCGATTAAAGTGATCGTTTTATTTTTTTTTTGGGACATTTAGGCCATTACAGGCAAACTCACACACACAACGCATACACATAGACTCGAACCCTGGACCTTTTAGTTGGAAGCCTAAGCTCTCAACCAATAGGCCAAAGAGAGTTGTGTGTGATCGTTTTATTCACTTTGATGTTTGCCGGACGTTTGAAGTTCTTAAAGCATTGGGTTTCGTGCAGTTTAATTTGTAAAAAGATAAAAAAAAATATTGCTAAATTCCTAAGATCAAATTTTGATAATGTCAAATTTTACGCTCGGGAACGTTATAACTTCAATCATACAAAATTTTTTTTGATAATGTATGTTAAAGGGAAAAAATCGCAATTGGCAATGAAGGTCTTAGTTTGGGCAATGGTGGACATTTGTTTTGATTTTCTCTCCTAATATTAGAGGAAATTGAACAAATGAGAAGATGTGAGCTTACTTGTTAAATAAAAAAAAAGAAGTACAAACTTAAAAGAAAAACACAGCCCGCTAATGAGCAAAAAAAAGGATTCTGAAAAATAAACCAAATGACCTAAAGGCCAGAGGTTTTCCAAGGGGACCTAAACTCACTAATGCTATAAGAGCTACAACAAAGAGAAAAATAAAGTCATATTGAGTGAAGGTCTCATACTAATAACAAAAATAAAACAACAGTTTGATAGAGCATCAAGCCCAAAAAATTAGCAGAAAGATCTGTCAAGAATTTGTATATATCAATAAGCTCCAAGGTAAAGTACCCTACAAAAGAACAATAAAAAAACCTTCAAAAGAAAAAAAAAAAAGGCAACACCAACCAGAGCATAATCAACAGGAGAATAAATTCTCAGATCATGCAGATAAACTTCAACCACCACTATAATTAAAATTTGAACCTCATAAACAAACAACTATGAAAACTCCCCAAACTAGCACCATTAATAAAAACCATTCATTAGACAAACAAAACCTCATTGTGAAACATCCAATTCCAACCACCCCCATTCAAGTTATTCCTTAAAAGCAAGATCTTAAAAAAAAAATATATAGCAGCAATAGCTCTAGTCATCATGACAATAATCCTTGTAGCTGAACAAGTTGTAAGAAATCAAATATTGATTGATGAAAACATTAGAAAGACAATAATAAATGATTGACTTGGTTATTCTCATGATAGTAGGGAGACTATACAACCGAGAGAAGGATCAAGGATGTTGGGGATGATGGATTTCATTCGTTAGTATCTTGTCAAGCAATGATTAGTTGGGATGCCAGAATGTTCGTAGGTGTTGGAAAATATCAAGTGACATCTATAAAATATTGAAAGTCAGGTGATGTTGGCCGATCAACCTTATCATTCTTATAAAATGAGGGGAGGTCGAGCAACTAGAACATGCATTAAAAATCAATGTATGACGAAAATTATATATTGCTTAGCATCATATGACAAAAATAATGAGCATCAACATTTATAAATGGTTGCTATCATAGGGATTAGTGCTAGTCAATGACTAGGATTGGGTACTGACCAATAATAGACAAAACTTTTATAAATTCCATATTTGTCACTATAAAAAAATCTCACATGAATACATAGAAATAAGGCTTATTTCTAAATATCAAGGGTGGGCGTTCTACTTATAGATACTAGAAATCGTGAATACTTTATCAAATGAGCTACATAACACCTTTTGAATCTTTCATAACTTTTTGGACATTTAAAGGCCTTAATAAACTTTAAGTTGTGCAATCTATTCTCATCGATCAAGCTGCATATTTTGATTATAAGGATTTAAAAGTTAAAAGTCCTTTGAGGGTCTCAAACACTGTCTATGTTGAGCTTATAATATACTCAAAATTATGTGATCTTGAACTCATAGGGTTTATCTCATCAAGATGCTCATTTCGACAATGATTATGTAAGTTTTAGAGAACATTTGACCACTCAAATAATCTCATAAAGAGATGCTCTTTTCATAATATTTTTGGTGCTTAATCCAGACTCATTTAGACTTTGATTTAGATGATTTTATTCTCTTTAGTTGTATCATCAAAATGTGTGGTCTTAAGTAGAAATTTACTGGAATTGAAGTCAAGATGTGTACACTTATATTTGCATTGGTCAGTTTAATTAAGGCTTTGTTTAAAATGACTTTCTTATTGCTTTTAAAGCAGTCTCTCAGTACAAAATTTTTTTAAAATAAATAATTTTACACTAAAAAGTTGCTTTAGAAATAATAAGAAAATTGTTCCAAACAATGTCTAGGTTTTCATGTAAGTTTGCGAAAGTTCTACTATAAATCATCTTTGAATCATTTCACCAAGCTTCAAGTTGCCTAAGGACACATCTCGCGAATTCAATTATAAAATGTTATACTTAAGTATATTAAAGCTATCTAAGTTCTGGAATTTATCAAATTATCCAATGTCATATATCGTAAAGTCATCTTTAATAAGAAATTCTCCGTATTCATATGAAATTGCAACTTTGATAGATAAAATTTGCAAAACCGTATCACCAATTAATATATGGTCATTTATATTAGGTTGATTCATAATTACACTAAGATTTTATTTGGGATGGACTTTTTAGTATAAATTTTTTTTTTTTTTTTGCATTAAAAAGTTGCTTTAGGAAGCAGAAAGAAAGTCATCCTAACACTTCATTTGAGATAGCTTTCTTACTGCTTTTTAAAGATGCTTTCAAAGACAAAAATTTCTAGAAAGAAAAATATTTGTATTATAAAAACAACATTAGAACATAGTAAGAAAGTTGTCCTAAAAGAAGCCTAAGGCTTGGTTTGGGAAGGCATTGAGAAGGCTTTTTTACTGCTTCTTAATATTTCTAGAATTCCATCGCATAACATCAAAAAGAATATTTTGAGTATATTCTTTTTCCAACCCACTAAAAAAATGGTGTTTGTGAGCAGCGTGATATCAATATTGACGTCATAATGATCATTTCACAAAAATGGCGTTGAATTGGTAAAATTATTCTATGCGGATACGGATGCCGTCCGGAGGCAAATCAGAACGGGCAACGTCACCCGTTTGTTGTGTACCGGATGATATAACGCGTTCTGATTCACCTCCGGACGATTTAGTGTCCATAAAAAAATAATTTCTTGTTGAATCGATCGTTTGATTGTAGCTGGCGGTGACTATAAATTCCCATTTGACATTCGATTGCAGTTGATCACAGAAAAATATGATGAATGTGATCCAACATGCTATGGCGGTTGAGATGGCAAGATGGGACATAATGATTAAATGCCACGTGGAGGTTGTCTGATTAATGCAAGTGGTTTGAGAAACTACTAAAAGTTTTTTTTCCCCCAAAAAGTTGCTGAAGAAGTAGAACAAATCACATCAGTTAGTGCTAAATAATAATAATAATAATATCATAAGTTCTTAGAAGATAATCGATTGCGATTCAGTAAGGTGCGCAATAGTCAAAGTAACATAAGCGATGTCATCACCTTTCGATATATAACATCTTAATTTTTTGTAATTATATATCTAATATCTAAATTATACTATTTACATTTATACCACCTAAATATCATTCCACTCATCTAAAATATCACTCGGTTAATTCATGCCAAAATCCTACCCTGACCTTTCCCATGAACATGTGATTCATCTTCAACAAACAGGAGAAAGAGGTGGATGATACCAGGTCTTCATGAGTTATATATATGCATTCTAATTAAATAAGAGAATGATGTGAAACATTTTAGTTATAGTATTCCTTAGAAATAGTAGATCTAGTTTTATACATATTTCTAGAAAGTTACCATGTTAGCTTATATATATAATGTTGTAGTATATGATGAATATTGATGAATATTATATATTTTTGAAGCTTTAAGCTTATGTTTGTTACATGGATTGGGAGTTTTCTTCTAGCAGATTCGATTTTTCAGCATATTCACTACATCAGAGAGAGGGTAGGAGATTGCAAATTAGCAAAATTAAAGAGCCGGAGAAGGAATGGAAGGGCGAAGCTTTGGAGCCTATGTCAGATCCATTCAGCACATGGGAGAAAGAGGTGGAGGTATCAAGTTTTCATGAGTTCTATCCATGCATTCTAATCAGATAAGAGAGCGGGGGACCTGTGATTTCTTTCTATTCGTACGATCTGGAGAGCAAGCGAACCAGGAATTTCGTGCTATTCATTTCGACAAATGAGCGAAACTAGAGAGCTGGAGAAAGGATCGGACGGACAAAGCTTTGGAGCCTACGTGTGATCCATTCGAGCGTGCAATCCGTTTTCTCTCATTTGTTGAAGATGAATCGCACGTCCACGAAAAAGGTTGGGGTTGTGTTCTTAACAGAGTTGTATTTTATATGAGTGGAATGATATTTTAGTGGTAGAAAATTAAATGCTATAGTTTAGGTGTTAGATATATAATTACAATAATTTTAGGTGTTTTGTATGTAAAAGCCCTAAATAAAAATATATTTTAGGATATAAAATATGTTTAATTTCATATTAAATATAAATAAAATAAAAGTAAAAATAATCCAAACTTGCATCTTAGAATATATCTTTATTGCCAAAATAATTACCATAGAAAAATAGTACAAATTTCACTTTGGGGCTTGGATGAAAATAAAATGAGTGTAAAGTTGTAAATTATTGTAACAATTATGAAAATTTTTAAATTAAACTCTCAAGACATAAACATTAATTTGCGTTCAGCACGTGGAGGCGTGGAGCAACTTATCAATCTGGCTGCTTATATTTGCTAATATCTTCCCCGCCACCCGACAAAGATTTGACTTTTATAATTAGGACCATAATTAAAAATCAGCACTCTGCTCATTAATTACCAATCAAGCAGTGGCTCAGCGTATAAGCCAATTGGATAATAGCCTCAGCGTCTTTGGCGGGAGTTCGGATTCAAAGAACTGCACAATTGTCAATTGTCCTTTTTTTGTCTTTGCTATTTAATTAAAAAAAATAAATTTGCTAAATGCTAAAATTAATGAGCGTGCCAATGTTTGAATTTTAACATTTAAAAAAAAAACACACACATATATATATATATATATATATATATATATATATATATATATATATATATATATATATATATATATATATATATATATATATATATATATATATATAATCCTATCGGACTTAGTTGGGTTAATGGGCGAGCATGATTGGGAATCTCCCAACCTATATTAGAATACTCTCTTATGCGGGGTGACACTTAAGTGGAGAGAAAATAATTGTAGGTCCTGCACCTGCGGAGTTGGTTGCTGATAGGCTCGTCGAGGAATTAATTACTCCACCACACACCTCCTAAGTGGTGTGATAGCGGGTGGATACTCTTGTTAAAAAAAAAAGACTTATTTTCAATGGACTACACTAGGGCTGTTAAAATCTGGTCACGAATCGGGTTCGAGTCCAACCCTAAACTGACCTGACACTGTTCGACCTGATCCGAACCTGACCTGATATTGCAAATGGGTCGGTTTTCAGAACACGAACCGACCCGCTTTGGGTTCGGGTCAACTCGAACCTGACCCGCTTCAAGTATGTTTTTCTAAAATTTATTTATTTAATTCAATTTATTTAAAATCTAAATCAAATTAATGTAAGATTTGCTTCAATCAATTTAAAATAAATCAAGCTTATTTTAATTTGGGCAATCATGTTTATTATTTTTTAGAAATATCATTTATTTATTTCATTAAAATATTTTAAAATCCACCAAAATTAATTAAAAAAGGGTAAAATTGGGTTGATTTAAGATTTCCGGGTCAATCCGAACCCGACACGGTTTTGCAAACAAGTCGAAATCATTGACCCGAACCCAAAATTTTTGGTTCGGATTCGGGTCGAATTTTCGGATCGGGTCAAATATTAACCGTTGACACCCCTAAACTACATTAATAAAGTTATAAAGTTAAAATTTTCAAGTATATTAAATATATTTTAGAATTATAACTCTTACAAAACAGTATTTTATAGTTGTTATGATTTTAGTGTTACCGATTGAATGGTTCTTATCATTTATGAGCGTTGAAAAGCTAGTCAATCGCAGAAGTAGGGATTCAAATTAAACAAAACAAAACAAGGCCACTGATCTTCGCGCACAATTAAATAATCAACATGCTGACATATTAGATTTATTTATTTATATTTACGGCATTGACGGGCTCTTTGTCTGTTGCAATAAATAAAATTTCATGATGTACTGGATGTGCCGGTCTATCTTATTTGTACGTATTATATATATAATTGTAAATTTCTGGGAGCTGGAAGTAAACTGTATAATGAATACAAAATAAAAAATAGAAAACTACAAAAAATAAAAAAATGTCAAGATTTAATATAACAAAATTTGAAATAAAAAAAAAAAGACAGATCCACATCACACTAATAAATATACTATAAAAATTAGGAGAAATTTGTAGATATCTCTCATCTCTCTTTACTTTTTATCACTCTTGCATCGTTTTCTCACTCAAAACAAAAGAGAAAGTCAATTAAATAACATTAAATGATGTCACCCTTAAGAAAAAAAACAAGAAAGAAAGCTATCCAATCCACCTTGAAGCATTGCGGCGCTAGTTTGCAACGTTGCGGTGCTGAAACCTCTATCATTGGTCCATCTAGCAGTACTGCAGCGTCTAATTTAAAGCAATGCAGTGCTAAGCTCTATGTCTTTCTCCCAATAAACTTTATAGCATCAGGTTGCTCTTGAATATAATGCTGGGGACACTCGAGTACATAGCACCGAAGCTCTGCTCACCTCCCATCAAGGCTCAAGCATGACAATTTGAATTGAGGTTCGACATAATAGTACAACCCGATTGATTGATATAATCAGATTCTACACATATTAACACCTTGACAATCGAGGGGATTCTTCTTTTGTTTCTTTTGGGTTTTTATATTTGATACGTCACCAAAAATCTTCTTAATCTTGCATGAATCTCGATGCAATTTTAAATTGTGTACTTCCAAATTATATTAAGAACCATCAAAATTTCGATTTCCATAAATTTAGTCAAATTGAATATCTCAAGGAGATGAACCCAAAGACACTAAATCTAATCCCAGCCCAAATGATACCGAATCAAAGAATCAAAATATTTTTGAAAACTTTAGAACATCAATTAGATGACCAAATGATATTCAAATATTACATACTTATAGTTAAATTGAGCGGCTCAACGAGAAGAATCTAACGAGCTTAAGATCAATGAATTCTGACATCATTAAGATATATAATTATTTAAAGAATTCTCTATGATCAAGAAAATTGATATTAACCGTCCGATAGAACACTTTAAATTTATCCTAAATCTTCTCCATATTTACTCAACATGTCACTCCCAAAAAATTGTAAATAGTCTTCCATTATTCACATAAAGGGGAGAGGAAAGGAAGGAGGAAAAAGATAAGAGCTTTGATGTCACGACCCGACCCGATCCGGGACGGATCCCGCTCGCACCGGGCCGCGACACGGAAATGAAAACGGACGAACTGACCAGGATCTGGTTTTGGAATTGGCTTCGGAACTGAATCTTCCAAATTATTTAATCAAACAAACACAAAACACAGAAACACAGAGCTACTATAAATCACCAAACACAGCGGAACAAAATATCTATCTTTTCTTTTCCTCAAAACAATCATCTACAGATACAGTACATGGATTTTGAACAGAAAGAAAGACAGAACAGAAAAGCCATGACTGTACAAAAATCAAAAGGTACAAACAATACCTACTGATCAGAACTTAGAAATCTAATCATGGACTTCCTTCCCTTTCCCAGAACCTGAAAACCACCAGAAAACAAGAGTGAGCTCAATAGCTCAGCAAAGCAACAAACCTCCAATCAAAACTCTCAGAATCCAAAACCAAACTCATCAGACAGAAATCCGTACAGAATTCAGAACAGAATCGGACAGATATCAAATCGGACATATATCACATCAGAATCATAATCGTACAGATCAGATCACATCAGAGTACAAATCAGAACGAATTAAATCAACAGAGTCAGAATCGTACAGGAATAAGAAATTCAAATCATATCATCTCAGAATCATAATTGCTTACAGAACAACAGAACAGATACGGAAAGTTTACAGAACAGATATTGAATTCAAAATCATATCAAATCAGATATCAGACAGATCAGATCAAATCATATCGTACGGAAACCATTTAGCAATATTAATTTAGCACATAACAGAACAAATTCCCTGACACTGACAGAATCGCTACGGATTCTGGCCCCTTATGCCTCCCTTCCCAGACACTGACAGAATCTATCGGATTCTGGCCCCTTATGCCTCCCTTTGTGCTCACGGCACCAGAACAGATGTGCTTATAGCACCAGAACAGAATTCATCGGATCCGGAACAGAACATATATCAGATTTTCAGATTTGAGCTCATTTCAGATTTCCCTGACACTTACTGAATCGCTTAGGATTCAGGCCCCTTATAACTCCCTTTTTATAACACATACAGATAGCATATCAATTCAGAAGAAATCCGGGCAAATCAGAAATCAGACAAAAATCGGGCAGCACAACGGCAGTATACGGAATTTACACAATTTTTCCTGAAAATCAAAATTCACCAAATTCGCACAGAATGTAGATAATCACATTTCAGAACATTTATTCTACTGCACCGATAATTTTCAATTTCACAGAAAAATGCAGTCGACTAAAAACACCGCCGAATAAAAAATACTCGGACAAAAATCTTCAGAAAATAACCAAAATGTGCACACTCGGCACGTCAACAGCATACAGAAAGTTACGCGGTAAAAACTGAACCAATCAAAAGATACGGACGAAAATCATTAACGGAAACGAAATCCGGACAGAAAATACCGCCAAACACGACGGTTCTGAAAATTGAGAAAGGCGGATTGTGCCTTACCTTGCGTACATCAATATTTTGAACAGTCTCCTCGGACGAAAACAGCTCAGCGTCGTCCGAAAATCAACTTTTCCAAATTTGCCCTCGACTTTCTCTCTCCTCGGCTGATATTTTCGTTTTTAATGATTTTCTCTCTCCTCCAAATGACTTGAAATCAGCTTTATAATACTCAGATCTGCCCGGCCGATCGCCAGATCGGCCCAGGACGATCAGACCAATTTGGGTCGTCCTGGACGGTTCCCAGAACTATTCTCAGGCCGATATTTTCTACAGTGTCAATCGGCCTGGACGATGTCCTCAATCGGCCTGGACAATGTGTACAGAAAATCACCTGGAGCAAATTTGGGCAAATTCTGGAGCAAAATTCCACTGATCGTCCCAGGACGATCCAGATCGTCCTGGACGATCCTGGAGCAGATTTTTTTTTTTGATATTACATTTGAGGCTTGAAGAATCTTGGACTTCCACCCCGACACCATCCCCAACGAATTCGCACCACTAGACTGCCGCTATTGGACCTCTGCTCAACCATCATCATTGGAACTCCATTTGGTAGCCTCTACCGGGCCTTCCTCTAACCACTATGATCCCTTTGACCACAATTGTTTGCCGACTATGATCCCTCCAACCTCTGTCGCCCACCGATTATGGTCCTTCAAACCATTGTTGTCCGACTACTATCCTTCAGACCACTCTATCCCGCCAATTAAGGTCCCTTCGATCGCCATTGCCCAACTATAATTTTTTCGACCACTGTTGTTCGACTATGATTCTTCCAACCACCATCGTTTGCCGACTACCGTCCCTCTAACCACTGTTGCTCGACTACAGTCATTGTAACCACTATCGTCCGACTACGATCCTTTTGACTTTCGTTGATCGTCAATAATGTTCCTTCCAACCACTATCATTTGACTACGATCCTTTTGACCTCCATGGCCCTTTGACTACTGTCTTTCCAACCACTTTTGTTCGATTACGATTCCTATGACCTCTGTAGCCTAAACACAATCCTAGCTTCCAGCCAAAAGAACATATCATCACTCTCTTGAGAATAACTCTCATGATATTAGGTTCTCTGGTCTCCTGTCATGTAAAGTATTTTATATGATGTATATTAGGTATATGGAGACAATGCCTTCCCATGAAGAAGGGCATCATTTGTAATTAACTATAGCCAACATTGGATTGATTCAACCCATGATTGTAATTAACTATTAACGATCTTGGGCTCATTGGATTTGTATCATCGAGCAGCTTGATTCGACTATAGGCATGTCACATTTGGAAATCGTTTGATCATTCAATTTATGGTTTGAACTTTCCGAATGCGGCTCAAGACGGACCCATTTGGGCTCGGATTGAGTTGAATTTGGCGTGGTTGGGTTTATATTTTTGATATGTTCCATTTGACTATATGTTTGCATAAATCAAAGTTCAAATGGTCCCAGATTTAATTTCAGAAGTTTCCAATTTGATTTTGCCTTGAGATTCGTGTCCAATCAAGATAATTTTTTGATGATATACCAATTCTTTTATAAAGTACGTTTATCAAGAAATCCAATAATAAGACCATATTTATTTGACATTGAATTAAAAATAAAAAATTATCATAATTTCATTGATTGTGAAGGTTATAACACCTAATTTTATCCAATAATAAAAAATAACTACGGATTTATCTTCTTAAAATCGAGCAAATCAAGATTTTGGCTTTGTTTGAGATGATTTTCTTACTGATTTCTAAAACATATATCTAGTAAAAAAAATTTTGAAACAGAAATTTTTGTATTACAAAACTGCTTTAAAAAGCATTAAGAAAGCAGCCCCAAATGAAGTATTTTTCTAAGAAAATAACATTTTTTCTTAAATGCTTCTTATATTATACAAAATTTAAATATATCAATTTATTAAGAACTAAAGCAACCAAGGGCTTATTTAGAGCAACTTTTTGACTGCTTTTCTTTTCAAATCTTAGGCTTCTTTAAGGACATCTTTTTTATTGCTTTCTAAACAAAATTTTTAGTACTAAAATTTTTAGTTCAAAAGTTTTCTGTACTAAAAATTACTTTAGAAAGCGGTAATAAAGCTGCCCCAAACCAAGCCTTAAAGCAACTTTTTAATATAAAAAAATTTATTTTTTGTATTAAAAAGTTGCTTTAAAAAATAATAAGAAAACCGTCCCAAAGAAAAACCTTAATCATATTTTCATTTGACTATTACTTTTTTGCTGCTTTATACCTGTTGCGTCCTGGAAAATTCGCGGCGGTAGAGAAATATATAGTTTAACGTCATAGCTTTGTACGAAGATCCAGCACACAAGCAGAAAAAAGAGAGGGTGTAGCGTTCATAAGAGACACCAGAGTTTTTACGTGGAAAACCCCTGAAAAGGGGGAAAAACCACGGGGCCTGGCCCAGTTTGAATGAATCCACTAGTATTTGCAGTCGATTACAAATGAGGCCCTTCCTTTGGAAGAAGGCCTTGGATCAAAGTAGCAAATATACATCATAGAGAGTGTAGTGTATAGTAGGAGTTGGAAGAAATCAGTGTTGATATGTTTGTGTCGGCGGCAAGACCATAGTCGACGAGCGAAGTAGATCGGAAGAACCATAGTCGGTGAGCGACATAGGTCAGAAGGACCATTGTATGGTGACGAAGGTCGGGCGGATCATAGTTAGCGAGCGATGAAGGTCGCGAGGATCGTAGTCGGAGGGCGACGAAGGTTGAGAGGACCGTAGTCGGCAGGTGACGAAGGTTGGGAGGACCATAGTCGGAGGGGAATGTAGTCGCGGGCGACAGAAGTTGGAAAGACCGTTGTATTACGATAGAGGTCTGAAGAATCGTAGTCGGCATGTGACGAGGGTAAGGATGACCGTTGTCGGATGACAATTATTGGGAGGATTGGCGGATGTCCTTCAGTGATTGGAAATAAACTCCGGATGCAGTCAGAAAGAATTACAGTGATGATCGGCGGACGAGCAGAAGTCCGGCGATGGTCGGCGGACGGGCAGAAGTTCGGAGGCGGTCGGCTGACTGTATGAAGTCTAATGGTGGTCGGCGAACTGGTAGAAGTCCGGTGATGTTCAATGAACTGGAGGAAGTTCGGCGGCGGTCGACGAATTGGTGGAAGTCCGTCGGCGGTCGACGAACTAGTGGAAGTCCGTCGGTGGTTGGGAAGAAGTCCAGCGGTGATCGGCGGACGAGTAGAAGTTCGGCGATGGTCGGCGGACTGGCGGAAGTCTGGCGGTGGTCAGGAAGAACTCCGGAGGTGGTCGGCAGGAACTCCGGCAGTGGTCGGTAGGAATTCCGGTGGTGGTCGGCAGGAACTCCGGTGGTGGTCGGCAGGAACTCCGGCGGTGGTCGGCAGGAACTCCGGCGGTGGCCGATGGCAAGAGAGCTCCCAAATTCCTCCCTTCCTTCTCTTCTTCTCCCTCTTCTCCTCCCCCCTCATGTGAAGAATGAGGGCCTATTTATAGTTTTTTTAGAGTGGCAAGGCTTGTAAATATGTGGAGGATCAAGGGCAAAATGGGAGTGTTTGAATGGACGGCCGATATTGATCCCCTTGATCATGGACCGTTTAATGGTCATTTGAAAGCCTTAATGATATCGAAATTTAGTGATCTTGGGCTCGTTGGATTCGTCTCGTCAAGCCGCTCGATTCGACTATAAGCATGTTGAGTTTGAAAACTGTTTGGTAATTCGAATTATGGTTTGAACCTTCCGAACACACTTTGGGTCTTTGATTTGGACTCATTTGGGCTCGAATTGAGTCGAATTTGGTGTCGTTGGGCTCGTCTTCTCGAGACGTTCAGTTCGATTATAAGTTTGTTGAAATTGGAATTTGGATGGTCTCAGATTTAATTTCCGAAGTTTCCAACTTGATTATGCCTCAAGATTCGTGTCTGATCAAGATGATTTTTTACTGATATATCAATACCAGCTTTTAAGAAATTTTTATGCAAGAAAGTTTCTTTTTGACAATCAAATCTATTAACATGTCATAGTTGTTAGAAGGCTACTATCAAATGTTTCAAAAAAGAATATATATATATATATATATATATATATTTATAATAATTTTTTCTAACATCTTCATAATTAATTTTAAAAAAACTGTAGCTGCCCCAAACTTACCCCTAAGAAAAATTCTAAATTCAAATAATTTGAAAAGGGTTGTGGTTGGAGGCAGCCCCAACAGAATAAGCATCATCTTTGAATTCCTACAAGTTTAATTTAACCATAAAAAACCATGCACAAGTTTATTTTTTTGACATTTAAGCCCATCAACATAAACTCACATGTACATCACATACAGAAGACTCAAATTCAAAACCTTTTAGTTGACAGCCAAAGCTCCCAATCAAAGAAAGATGCGTCCATACAGAAACGTAAATTGACATAAAATTATGTTATAAATACAAATAAAACTGTTTGTATATCATAGTTTAAAACAAGAACAGGCATAAATCGAAATAATTAATGCCAATTATACTTTGGACGGTACATAAAAACGTCCCTTTCGTTTATTGGTTGTGTAGGTCTAGCATTGTCTTCGAATTCCTGCAAGCCAAAAAACCAGATTATTTATTAGAATTATTAGGCTTTTTACATGAGAACTAGATTACTTTCTTAGGAATCAGGAAGCTACCAGCCTATCACTTGAATTTTTATTAGGTCCGGTGTCCTGACATAGCTCTATGTTCGGATATCAGTAAAATGGTGCCACCTGCTCTTACTTTTTACCGCGTGGCCCGACGACCCGACCCAGTGTATTGCTATGTAGGCTGATTTGTGCAGACCGGGATATTGCTAGGTATTGCTCTGTAACGAGAAATATCATTATGTCAAGACCAATACCTAGCAATACCCCGGTTTTGCTAGGTATTGCTCGGTATTTCTAGGTATTGATCTTGACGGAGCGGTATTTCTCGTTATTACCAAGCAATATTGAACAATACCTAGCAATACCGAGCAATACCTAGCAATACCCGAACATAGCAATACCGAGTTTCGGTCCGGGTCGGGTCGTCGTGCCGCGCGGTAAAGAGTAAGAGCACGTGACGACATATTATTGGCGTCCGGATGCAGAGCTATGTCAGGACACCGACCTAATAAAAATTCCTACCACTTCGCTAATTTTATCATGTTTTAATAAAATCATTATTTCGTAAATGTATACTGTGGTAGCTTTAGAGTCTATTTGAGATAGCTGCAGTGTTTCATAAAGTTGATTGTAAAATTATTTTAGAAAAAATAACTTTGATATGTCGATTGCAAAAAACAGTTTTCTCTAACAAAAATTTCTAAGAAATGATGAAAATAGTAAAAAAACAATAGTCAAACGAAATTATAGTTACGATGTGAAAAATAAATCAATGAGAAAGTTGTCCCAAATAGATCTCAATTATTTGAGAAATCTTTCTCATTTAACTTTTTAAATTGCAACTATAATTTCATTTGACTATAACTATTTTTGTTACTTTCTCAAAGTTTTTAAAATTTTTTTGGATGAAAAGCTTCTTTTTACAATCAGAATTGTTAATATGTTATAGCTTTAAAAAACATTAATTTGAATTTTTTTAAAAAGAAAATATTTATAACACTCATAATGACTCTTAAAAAATATATTTTCTTCACAAAAGCTTCACAATCATCCTTATAAAATAATTCAGCCATCTCAAATAGATCATTATTCTCTAATAAATAAATATTATAATGTAATTTTATACTTACATCATGGACAGCCTCTCGTAGTAGCCTCACCTGTTCTCTTGAAACAGTTCGAATCTGGATGCCAAAAATAGTTGAATGGTACAGATGTGAATAAAATATACTCCTTTGAGATAAGTTTCTTTTGAGATAATTTTCTTATTATTTTCTAAAGTAATTTTTTAGTATAATTTTTTTTTTAAATTAGAAATTTTTATACTATAAAATGTTTTAGAAAGCAATAAAAAAACTATTCCAAATGAAGCTAATTTACAATAAAAAACATCAGAATAATATTTCTATTTTACAACTCATTAGACCTGAAAATAGGCATTGCATGTAATTTGGGTTCAATTTTGTGTTTCTAACGTTAGGAAGTTTTTTTTTTAACGATAGGAAGCTATTTATGCTAAATCTTTGTCGCTTAGGGAACGGCTCGGCAGGATAAATTAGCTCAACCTTTTTACACCCAATTCGTTAGTAGAAGGGTGTTTAATAATATTTAAGACAGTTTTTTTTAATGTTTTTTTAATGTAGTACAAAAATTTTTAGTTAAAAAAAAATTGTACTAAAAATTTATTTTTGAAAAAAAGTAAAAAAATCATCCCAAATGAAATTTATGATAATTGTATTATTCAGATGAATACAATATAAAACCCAATGATGGTGGTGACCAGTGGCCAGCGGGGGCTGTGGTGATTGGCGGCAAGTAGCAGTGACTGGTGGCCAGTTTCATGCAATAGAGATCGCCACGGCTGGTGGAGATAGGGTGCAACTAATGAGGATTCTGATGATTATGGTAGAGATTTATAGTGTATTTCAAATACAATAAAATTGAACTAAATGAACTAATAGGTGATTTCCAAATTCACCAATAAATGCATCCAAACAAACATCCCCATAATCACATTTTTTTAAAGAATATATTTATAGATATTGTAACTAAAAATAACTATTTATTAATATTTTTCTAAAATTATAGTTAAAATTTTAAATCACAACTTTGAAACTTAAACATAAAATCATTAGACAAACTAAACATTATATATATAAAGTTCCAGCAAATTAAGTAACTAAAACTTTCTATTAATTAAATATGCAGAAGAGAGAGAGAGAGAGAGAGAGAGAGAGAGAGAGAGTGAGTGGAGGTTAAGTAGTAAATAATTTATAGAAGAAACCTTTTTTATGATCGTCCATGTGACGCCTTCGGTGCAAGGTGGAGTTGTAAGCGAGCCCATGTACCTGTAATACTTTTTGCTACCCCACCTCACTCTCCACGGATTCACCCAACCCAACTTCTCTTCCGCTCCTTCCTCCAAATCCGTCAGTTTTTTAATATAACTAGCCACCTTTGTTCAACACAAATCAATATATAGTCAGTGCCACTAATACGAGAGATTATTCTGTATGGAAATAGAATGTATTCAGAGACGAATCCGGATGCGCCACGTCACCGGATGCACTGGACTCCGGTGATGTGGCATGCCAGGATTAGCCTCCAAACACATTCAGATTCTGCACCGAATAATTTCCCCACTCAGACAGATCTATCTGTTATTATTATTATTATTATTATTTTATTTTTGCATTCTTCTTTAATTTTCTTTTTGTACTGTTGAGAAAATTTCCTCAATTTATAATTACAAGCTAAGGCCAAAAATAGCAAAATAATAAAAGCACCCTTTCCTTCGTTCACTATGAAAGTATGATTGAATACCGATTTATTGGGAGGAATATGAAAAAGAATTACCTTTGCCAGGAACCGATCAGGACGTCCCAGCTGGTACAAGATGCCCACCACAGCGATCTTTTTATAAGCGCTCTCGTGGACCATGTGCAGCTCCAAATGGTAGCTACATTTATCACGATATAATATGGAATTAGTACAGATGGTTCCAAAAAAAGCTCTATCTGTTGAATAGAAATTATTACGAGGCTCCTCTCCAACTATTATAGTTGGGAAGTAAGCTTGCATTATGATGAGCATTTAAATTTGTCTTAATTGACGTAAATGTGAAGATCCTCAAAGTTTATAAGGGTTCTTTGGCTATATTGAAAGCAAGGAGAATTGAAGAACTCTATGTGTTACAAGGTGCAAATTATGAAAGCTAACTACAAAGTAGACCCAAAAGGATTGCGACTTTAAGTTTTGTATGAAGTTGTCACACCATCTCTTGGTTGAGTAAAAACCAAAGAAAGATTAGCAGAGAAGTCCTTGAGAGATTAATCCCCATGTACTTCTTTGTATTACACTATTCTACAAATAGCACAACTTTACATATGGGTAAATAACACCTATTTATAGACTCTAATGGTAACACAAAAGTTATACAAATATTTAAATAAAGTACAACTGAAAATACAAACATAAATATGGATCAATGTCCTAACAATCTCCACATTGGTTCATATTTTACAAAACATCTAAATCCATCCAACCATCTCCCAAATTTACCACCATTGCTAAGCTGGAGTCTGCTTTGAGCCCAACTTCTTGCAATTTTAACAAATCCGATTAATTTCTCTTGAAGTGCCCCTCTTAATGGTAGTATAAGCACTTCTTACTAGACTTGATTCCTTTGAACTTTGGTCTTCCTCTTGTAATCAAAATATTGCCAATGTTTTCTTCGTCCTGTTCAAATTTTCTCAGAACATCCTTTAAAATCAGAACGGCTAACTTTTTTTTTTTTAGCACGTTTCATGCTCTACATTAGAGAACGGCCTTAGCTTCTGCCATTGTCAAAGTCTGTTCCCATACAACATTGTATCTATGATGTGCTCACAGGCTTTTGGCAACGAGCTAAGCAAGATGATGCTTTAATCTTTTTTATTAATCCGCACTTCAACATTCTTGAGATCAAGAATTATCTTGTTGAAGTCATCCATGTGTTTTCGAAGATCCTTTGATTCTTCCATTTAGAGAGTATACAACTGCTTCTTCAAGATCAGACGATTTGCAAGTGATCTTTTCTAAAACAGCGATTCTAGTTTCTCCTATACTTTGATGGGCGTTTTATCCTCGACAACTTCTTGTAACACCTTGTCACAAAGACAAAGCAAGATTGTACTATGAGCCTTCAATTGCATTTTCCTTACCTTCACCTGATCCATTAATGCCGCAAATCCATCTCTGGATATTGCCTCCGACAGCCCCTTGATGGACTAAGACTACCTTGATCTTGATACACTACAGGCTGAAATCATTTTATCCAGTGAATCTGTTGATCTCAAATCTTTGTACTGACATGATTTTCCATGCTTTCTATCGGTCTTATGTGAACGTGCCTGCACCTCCATCTCGAAGCCACTCTTCCCTTCCAATCCTCCTCTTCTCTCGATCCCATGGATGAAAACGGCCTCACACGACAACACATGTTCATGCGCAATCACTCAAACTCCGGTATGCGATCCGATTTTGACCCAGGTGACCGCAAGCTGTATCACACACATGCCCGCCTTCCTGTATATCACATGAAATGCACCGTCCACCTCACCGAGCGACGAACGAAGTCGCACCTCCCAATCGTGGCACCTATGAGAACCGCAGGCCGCGAGGCCGAACCTCCGTGCCGTGTCCGATCTCGAACGGAACCTCCAGTGCTTGTGTCTAGCCTCCAAACTTCTGATCCCGACCTAGAGTCTCCACACCACGCACACTCCAATAGATCGCATGCCCGCTTCCGCGTGAGCACAGCGCCCAGTCCCGAGTGACCACCCCTCGGACCACCTTGATCTTGGCTCCATGTCATTTCGCGACCATGCCCGTGTCCACACTCCACGCACGTGAACTCCAATGTTCCTCCGTCTGAGACCTCCGAACCGCCTTCTCTGTTCTTATTCATTTTATTAGATAAGAAACTTCCTCCACCTCCACGTATCTCTAATATCACTTGTTGGATCTTGGAGAAAGATATACCCTTTTTTGTATGTAGAGTGAGAGAAGGAGAGAAGAGAGAGATGAAATTATAATTAATGATTATTGCTTGGCTTATTGGCTTCCCTTATTAGAGACTATAGCACCTATTTATAGACTTCAATGACAACACAAAAGCTACACAAGAACATAAAGAAAGTACAAATAAAAATTCAAACATAAATCTGGACCAATATCCTAAGAGGCGCCAAGCTCTTTTTTCTGCCATTGGATCCCTTCTAATGTAAAATCCTCATCTCTTTCATCATGAGTACAAAAAACCACCAAGTTATGAATAATAATATTAACATTATTAAATTCAATCATTTCGCATTTTGCTACGCGACACACATCAAGTTTATAAATGAGCTATTTTACTTTAATAAAAAGATGTTTTAGTATTTTTTTTTTTGGAAATTTTTTTAGTATTACTATATATGTTAGTTTATAACAAATAAATTGCATCACCTATAATTAAACTTTTATACTATTGATTTGATCGCTTATTTTCAAGAACAAATATATAGTTGTACGAAAGAGACAAAATTATAAAAAGGAGCTGATTTTATATGATAATACGTAGAAGGAGCGTAGGAACGAAAAAATTTAAAAAAGGTGTGAAATCGGACGGCCAAATAATGTATTAGAAACCAGAAAATATTAATCCTATTTCTGAGAAACCGGAGCAGAATTAATCCGGTTTCTATATAGACCGAATAATTCTTATTTTAATAATATAAATTTAATATTTAAATATAATTAAACTGATTAATTATATTTTTTCAAAAAAAATAAATTGTTTTAGTTTAATAATATAAATTTTATAATTTAAATATTAAAATTCGGTTTACATAAAAATTTTTGTAATTTAAATTATAGAATTATTTTTATATGTAAATCATTTAATTTTAAAAAAAATATTAAATATAAATTTTTTATAATTTATTTCTTTAATTATACATGAATTTTATTTATAATTTTAAAATATAAATTATAAGCATGTCACGTTTAGAAACAGTTTGGTAATTCAAATTATGGTTTGAACCTTACAAATGTGCTTTGGGACTTTAATTTGGACATATTTGGACTCGGATTGAGTCAAATTTGGTGTCGTTGTGTTCGTATTTTTGAGACGTTCAGCTCAATTAAAAATTTACTGAAATTAGAGTTTAATATTTATATGAAATAACAAATATAAAATACAAAATTTCATAGTAAATTATATGATATAAAATAAAAATGTAATAATAAATTAATATTAATATTATTTCTTAAATTAAAATAATTATTTTAGTAATTTCATAATTTTTATAATTAATATTTTTTTAAAATTATATGATTTACATATAACATATTACTATACAATTTAAATTATAAAATTTATATTATTAAAATAAAACAATTTATTTTTTTTTAAAAAAATTAATTAACCGGTTTAATTATATTTAAATAAAAATTTATATTATTAAAATAATAATTTATAGAAACCGGATTTAAAGAACCCGGATTTTCATGTTCTGGTTTCTATAGATTTTCATGGTCCGATTTCGCTCCTTTTTAAAAATTTTCTGCTCCAAGATCCTTATGCGTATTTAGGTATTAAACTTGATTCTTTTTATAATTTAGCCTACGAAAGAAACATTGAATCAGATAAATCCCACATGATTTTAATGATTTTAAGAGGGTCAACATCAACCATCCTATGAGCAGTCAATGGTTATCAATAGTGAATTTTTTGTAGTACAGCATTAGTCTAAATAAAACCATTTTCATTCAAAAAATAACCCCCAAATTAAAAACATCATTAAAAAAGAAGCAAATTTAACACTCTGAAGGTGATAATTTATTGGAACTTTAATGTTCTGAATGATAAACTGTTAATTCTACAAATATAAAAAAAATCAAAATTCTTCTCACGAGTAACTGCCCCAAAACAAATCGATGAAAGAGATGATCTAATCACCTAACTGCATCGTGCACAAGATTTAACCAAACAGAGAAAAGAACTCTTACCTGTGTTCATTGATGGTGTGCTCCGAAGAAGAATGCCAATGGAGTTGCTTAAGCTTATACTCGGTGCCATTAATCCACAAACCTCCTGCATCCCCCTCCCATTTCAACTGCCCAACACAAATCAATATTCACCAAATTGATTCCCAAATCTACGAAGAAACAAAAAAGTTTCCAACTTCACTGAAAAATTAGATCAAAATCAGTAAAGCGCGCGTTACCATGATATCATGCCCTCGGTTCTTCATAACGGCAGGAGCTGGCCGGTAAGTTCGCCGGAGAAGGCCGAGCCCTTCCACCACCTCGACCCGCTCGTCTTTAAGGTCAATGGGCGACTGAAGCTTTCCGACCCCGCAAGCCGCCCAGTCTTCATGGATTTGCCCCCAGTTATCCGGCCCGTTCTCGCTCCCCACCTCGTAGCTGAACTCCTTCTCATCCTCTGTAAAGGGATTTTACAAAATGGTAAAAATTTTCATTTTTAGTTAATTTATTTGTGATTATGTGAAGTTGTTTACAATATCTCCGTTTAGCAATAAAGCTGATGTGATCTAACAAATCTTATCATTGCAAATGAGCCTTTAAAAAGCGAGAGTAAAACAGAGAACTTGCTTACCAACTTCCAGCTGGCCATTTGACAGCGGAGAAAGGAGGAGGACGATGAGGAAGGGAGAGATAACGCTGAGTTTTGATGCAGGGCCGGCCATGTTGGCCTTCTGTGAAGAGGAAATGCGTTAGCGGGCAAGAGAGGAAGGATTTATTAGGCTGCCGGATACAAATAACGGTAGTATTTTAGCTTTATTTTATTTGCAGCAGTTGCTGGCCGGAAAAAAAAAAAAACGAGATACATATTGTTCCGTCTTTTCACGCGTCAGAGTTGGTGCGGTTTGGAACGTTACTTTGACTTTTTTGGCTAAAACATATTAGTATTGACAATCTTGTAAATAACTAAATATTATAAGGAATGGGTGGGGCTGATTTAGATTTGATTTGGGATGTTTTTTTTTTTTAAAGAAGTTTTTAATATAAAATGGAATTTTTTTATATTAGAAATTTGCTTTAAGAAACAATAAGAAAAGAAAATAGTCTCAAACATAGCCTTAATAAGCAATTTTAATTTTAAATATAAATTAAAAATTAAATCATAAATTAACTTTATCTGAGGGGTATTTTAGTACATGAAAAAGGAATGTGGTGTGAAGGCACTGTAAAAGTAATATTTTGAAATTATTTGGATGAGTGTAGAGAAATTCATAACTTTATTTTTTTTATTTGATTTGAAGTAAAGTGAATGCAATGTAAATTATAAAAATGTTGTGTCTTGGTGGCAGTGGTGGCCGGCCACTGAAAATGTAGGACTATGATGGAGGGTGGCGGATGACAGCAGGGTGACGAGGCCATTGATGGTGGTCAAGCAAGCTTTAGAGCTATTTAAATGGTTCTTGCTCAAAATCGAGCGAGAATGATTTATCTTATAAATGAACTAGAGTAAAATGCATTACAATTACTTTACTTTACCTTGGATTTACTTTTCATCCAACCAAAAATAAATTTTTTTAAAACCCATACATTCACTTTATTACACTCTCTTTACTTCCAACAACAGAGCCCCTTAATAAAAAATTAAAATACCTTCTTATTTTTGAATATTTTATCTTATCAGATATCAATATATAAATTACACAATATATTTTTAATTCAAATATGATAATAATCTTGTGACGATATTTGATATTTTTAATAACAAATATATAATTTATGCTATCCTAAATAATTAAATTAATTTACATGATTTTTTAAGAAAAATATATGACTCCACTGTCATAAATGCTAACTTGACTTATTGTAGGTCGCTAAAATATTTAAGTAGCAGTCGGTGCTCTTAGGCTTCGTTTGGGACGGCTTTTTTATTGCTTTCTAAAACGGAGTTTTAGTACAAAAATAAAAAAATTTGTACTAAAACTCCGTTTTAGAAAGCAGTAAAAAAGCCATCCCAAACGAAGCCTTAGTTTAGTTGATAAAACTTCTTCAAAACTTTTAATTCAATTTTGTTCTCTATCAAATTTTTGCCTAAGCTATATACTTTATTTTTTTGCAGTAACAAGTCTTTGTTTGTTCAGTCTCAACTGTACGTGTTTGATATGCAGTGATTGTTAAATTTTATGCATGTTTTTTTGCTGTAAGACATTAATCAGAAGTTGTCTGCGTAATTTTATTTTTTTTAAGACCAAAATTAGTCACAAAATCTGGACATTTACGTGTTTACAATTATACTCAATTTCAATTAAATTTCAATTTTACAATCGCTTTCTTTAAAAAATCTCGAAAGAATAAGCCGTGCGGGGCATTAAGCTTCGTTTGAGACGACTTTCTTATTTCTTTCTAAAGTAATTTTTTAGCACAAAAATTTTTGAATTAATTTTTTTTTAAACTAAAAAACTGTAATAAAATCGTCCCAAACAAAACCTTAATAATCTTAATAATGATGGACTGTCGGTCACACAATTACGAGCAATTATTAGGTCCTTTCACTGGATGTAGAGGAAGGTTCGGTTTTAGGCAATAATAGGTCAAAAAGTGCAAATACCGAGTTTTTTGAAAAACTCGGTATTTTTTCAAAAAACTCGGTATTTGCACTTTTTTAGGCAAAACCGAACCTTCCTCTAGGTCCTTGCACCGGACCAAATAAAAGTTCCACAATTACAGGACCACAGCTACCAAAAACAAAAACGCACATTTTTCTTGTTTGGACATGTTCAATTCGATGATTAACTTAAGTTAAATATGAAATAACATTATATTTTTTATAATTTATATATAGTTTTTACATGCTAGATCATTCATGATGGCAGTAAAAATAGTATTTTCTTATCATTATAACAAGATTCAACACACATTATTAAAATAAGTAAAAATTTGCTAAAAAAGACAAGATTTTTTTTTTTTAATGGGAAACTTGATAAAGGAAAAGCCATGAAACCTAACCTGGTTGATTTTATTCCACTTGTCTATCATTTAGATTAGAAATGATGTTCTTCCCCGAAATTAGAGAATGCGTTGATATAATATAGTAGATGTAAATTATGGAGGATGACCTCTATGGTGGATGTAGAAAAATCTTAAGATTTGTTAATCTTGAAGGGTATATTGAAAACTTGCTCGACTGTCCTCTTTCTTGATGGAAGACAATAGTTGGAGTTGATGTCATTATTGGGCACCAGATTTATCAACAAAATGTGCAACGATGTTGATATCAGTTGAGGACATTGACCAGTTTATTGGCGATAATATTTATCGACAACATGCATTGACGTTATTGGTGATGGTGAACATCATGAGTGCCAATAATTGACCTGAAAAGTGCAACAATGAGCATTAAGGTCGACGCCAATATTAGGTGTAGTTTTTTTGGTGATGACATATAATAATAGTATATATCAACCTTATTTGTAACAATAGACATCAAGATTGATGTCTATGTTGAGTGTCGTTCTTGTTGGCAAGGGTGTGAGAGTTAACATTGGTTTCAACAACATGAATCAATTTTATTGATTATAGTTGGAGCAAGGTTGATAACAAGCATTGACCAATAATTTATAGCATGTTTTGCGTTGGTGTCAATAATGCCTATCATTATCTGTGGCGATGGAGGGTGTCTAGATGCTGATAATGATATGCATCTAGGTTAAGGTCAACATCGGGTGTCAACTGTTTTGTCAATATTTCCATCGACAACAAGTATTGTTCTTTTTTAAAAAAATAGGCGTCGAGAGATGACAATCAGGCCCTAATTTGTATGACAGCGGTCTATTCATTTTTTTTAATTATTATGATAATTTTTCTCAAAATTCTCAAATATCTATTGAATTGTTTGTTTTGATTAACTTTTTATAAAGTTTATTTTAGGCAATTAATTATCTTAAAGACATCAAAATTCAAAATTTTACGGTTATTGAACCCCTCTTATGAGATGCTAATTTGATTACAACAACAATAATGACATTAAACCTTTATCCCACTATATGGGATCGACTACACGCAGTACATAAATCATTATTATCGATTGTGTTTGTTTATTTGATTATATATAAACATATAAAATATATAGAATATTTGTTTCGTGTAATATTATAAAAAAAATCAATTATATTTTTGAGTTCTAAATTTATGATCATTTGGACTTGAATCACGACATCTTTGATATGATTAAATTTGTCACATCGAAATATTAGTTTCGATAATAATTCTATTAGTCCCAAACTTAATTATGAAAAATTTTAATTTAAATAATATATAATGATTTGTGTCTATTTTGATGATTTGTGTATAAATTAATAGATTTCATAGTAATAAATAATATATTTGAGTAGATAAATTAAAAAATCATTCACGTGCCGTACTTCGGCCAGCCTCAACAATAGATCATCACATAATGGCTGCGAAAAAAAAAAAAAAAAATCGGAAACCAACGTGATAGTTCCTATTTTGAAAAATCTCCGATCCATAAATTTTAAAAGGAGTAAAAAAACACAGCTTCTGCGTTCTGGACGGTTGGACGGACGCTGTTATGGATCGATCTTCCACGCGGAGGGAAGAAAGTGTATTTTTTAATTTAATTAAAAATTAAGTAGTAGCTCATTTTAATTTGAAGCTTACGTTTTTTTTTATTAATTTGAAGCTTATGTATATAATATGAGTATGAATTTGATTTTAATTAATGTAAAAGTTTTCAAAAAGATTTAATTCACATATTTTAACCTAATCAAAATAATTTAAAAAAACGATGGATATTATTTTATAAAATATGTATAAATATCTTAATATGTTAATATTTTATTTATTATATAACTTATTGGAAAAAAAATATTATTTTTATCACCACTTTAAAATATATAAGTTATTTTGTAGCATGAGCAAAGATATTTAAAGGCTTTAGAAATTTTGTCGCTCGATTGTCATTCTAGTCTGATAGAACATTCAAGAAGGTTCTAATGAAAATTGCAGCAAGACCTCTAAAAACAGTCATATATAGCTTAAAACATACACAATAATAAAGTCGAAAACATAATTTTTTTTTTTAAACAAGCTTTCTATTTAAGACTTGACAAAGGTTATTTCCTCAAAAAAAAACTTTTTTTTTTTTCACAAAGCCAAAGAAAATCTTGAATTTACAGCGACAGACATTTTTTTTTCAAAAAAAAAAAAAAAAGGAGTCCGAGATAAAATAAAGCATGGAGATATACAAAAATGGACTCCTGCAAAACTTCCTCTGTAACAAAAGCCTCCTCACGTGGAACCTTTATGAAAAGACTCCAGTACTGGAGTTGCTGATATAGAGACATCACCATAAGGAATGTTCTGCATAACATCTATGCATCCATATGTCTTCAATGTCTGAAAAAACCAAAACAAATTATATAACTTAAATGGCGCAACAGAGCCATAATCACATGAAAAGTAACTGTAGATAAAGATTGGTCTTCTTGTATGAACTATACGAAATTAGAGGCAGTATGAACAATACCAGTGCCTCGTAAATGAATCTGGCACATGTTGCTCTTGTTTTTCCTTCAAGAATCTGTGCCAAACTCAAAGCCATATCTTGTTTTTGCTCCCTAAGTCTTAGAAACCTATTATAAAGGTACTGTGCTGCTGCTCTGTGAAATATTATGTAGCCAAAATTTCAATAACATTCTAGTTAAGAGGACAGTTAGGCTTCGTTTGAGACGACTTTCTTATTACTTTCTTACTACTTTTAAAAGTAGAAAAATTTGTATTAAAAAATAGCATTAAGAAGCAGCAAGAAAATCATCTCAAATGAAGCCTTAGTTAATATGTCTACCTACCTTGTACTTGGTGACCATCCATTATCTGCAAAACAAAGAAAGAATGAATATGGAACTGAAGGACAACAGAAATTGATGTGCATAACACTGTTTAAATGAATGAATACCTTGTTTATCAATATCATCCCCAAGAAAGCAAAGCTCCTGAACAAACACAGCAATTTTATGAAACCTAGTAAACCTCAGATAGAAAATTTATATGCATACTCAGGCTTCGTTTGGGACGGTTTTTTTGTTGCTTCTTAAAACAGCTTTTCAGTAAAAAAATTAAAATTTTTATACTAGAAAGTTGTTTTAAGAAACAACAAGAAAGTCATCCCAAACGAAACTTCAAAGTCAAACTGTACCGTCATTTCCAATTGATAATCTGAAGCATCTGGCGAAGTGAACTCTTTGCTAACAGTTTCCAAGGAATTAACTCTGTGGTCTAAGGAATTCGGTGGGGTTAGACAGGTCCTGTTTAGTTTTTGCATCAAAACTTCTGTTTCTATGTTGGTTGGATCGATATGAGGCATGCTATCTTCCATGTTGGTTGGATCGATATGGCAAACTGTAGATTCCTTTGGCAGATAATGAGACATTCTGTCCAGATTTGGCATCGAAGCTTCTGGCATTTTGTCCATTTTTTGCATTAAGCCTTCTGTTTCTATTTCCGTATTTGAAGATTCATGAGGCATTCCATCTTTCAAGTTGGTTGAATCAATAACGCCATCTGCAGATTTCTTTGAAAGTTGTTGCAATGACTTCTGAGGCAGTTTTTCTTGTGCTGGAGCAGAAACTGTGACAGAAACTAGCTCATTAATGTTAGTCATGAAAATTGTGAAAACTTGTGCGCTAAGGTGCTCCAAAACAAAAAGATAAAGAGGACTAAGCATACAAGGAATCAAAGGATCGGTAAAACTCTGGCAACTATTTGAGAATCTGGAGAACTTCCAAATGTCAAGATAAGTATGAGGTAATTTCCTTCGTTTACATAGTAAATCACTTGCGTCATGTATGCTTTGCCTCATAACCCTGCCAAAAGAAAGAAAAAGATGGGAAATTCAAAATCATCAAATAAAAATTACATGCTATGTCCAAAAAGAATGCATAATCTAATTTCAACATATTTTTTATGCAATAGAGTTATGCCCCAAAAAGATGCATAAATTAATGCTGTCTGATGGGGGATTGAATTTGAGCTTGATAAATTAGTACCAGCTATAAGCCCAAAAATTTATCGATGAGAACTAACTGTTAGTATTTCTACAGCAATTTATTTTTCAACCATCCTATATAATTCTAAACCAAATGCCTATGTGCCTTTAAATTCTCCTCCATATTAAGGCATCTCCAACAGAAAAACTCATTTTCCACTCCAAAATGCAGTAAAATTTCAAAATGCAGTAATTCATCTCCAATTGAACAGCATTTCTCTCTTCTTTCAAACATTTCCTACGAAGGTAACCATTTTGTCCTCTTTCATGCGCTTTTCCCCTCTTTTGTGCGCTTCTTGATCAAATCCTGTAGCCCAATTATTTGGCATAGGTGAACAGTTCGGCACCAATATTGGTGTCGCACTGTTCACTTGCCTAACTTTGGCATAACATTTGGAGTTCGAATGGACCGAATGGCCAAGGGCATATGGTGGCATGCAGTTCGGTTGCAAATGATCTTAGAGCTCTCCATACCCACATGATGCCCCACTATGAGAGTCACCAATTGCAAAATTTAAGCCAGCCCTAAAAGAAGGTACTAAATACTTAAGAGACCTACAAATCACAAAAATTATTTAAACTCAGTTGAACCATTAACTCTAATACTACTTAATAAGGAGTGGGACCAAGAGGTGTTGAAATTTAACTTAATATTCTAGTGATCAAATCCTGAATTTGTTCAACTATTCAAGAACATATGACAGAGGAATAACAACTTGATATTTCTACTGCATACTTTCTACTATTTGAAATTGATCCGATAGGGAGGGCATTTGGTCATTTAGCCATTAATTTATCTTTTAGAACAATGAGGAATTCAAAGAAAAAAAAGATTAAATTTGAGAGATCTAATGGTAAAAATGGGAAGCAGAGAGACAATTAGAATTTGGCACAAAGCTATGAATCCTGAGTGAAACGCCCAATCAGTTACAATACAATTTGCTTATATCATTAAAAAGCAATACTCACTCATTCGACAGAATGATGCATTCTTCATATTTCTTCTTTCTCTTCCTCAACACCCTAGAGCTTTCTTTAATAGCTGGAGTGGGAAGCATAAATTTCGGAGAGACTGTCTCTGAACCAAAGAAACAAAGGGTCATCAATCTACCTTGCATTGAGTAACACAGCAATTGGTAATAAAAAAAACAAATAAATTCAAAAAAAAATTCAAACGTTCCAAATTTCGGCTCAATTCTTTGGAATAATACCTGAGATGCTTGGTTTTTGTTTATCTAAGGGCAAAGCATCAGGATGCTCCTCACTGATAGATTTATCTTTCCCACTTTTACATGTTAACTCTTCCAGTAAATTGATTTTCTCTCGTAGTTTTATTTGCTCTTCAACAGATAGGATATTATCTCCATCTGGCAGCATTGCCTGTTCATGATTTACTGGTATATGGCTCTCCAGGATCGCATTATCTAAATGAGCACTTCCTGATAAACACGCTTGCTTCTCAAAAATTTCTCCTTGGTGAAATTCCTCCAGAGATTTCTGAAATCCAGTAAAGCTGCTTGGATTGTGAGTTTCACTAAGCTCAGGATCAACATTCATTATGCCTGATGACTTTTCCCCTTGTAAGTTGATTATCTCTGTTACATTTCTTTGCTCTTCAACAGGTAGGATATCATCTTCGATTGAAGATCCTGTCTGTTCATGATTTAAAGGAACATGACTCTCCTGTATCTCATCCTGTAAAGGCTGGTTTCCAGATAAACATATTGGCTTCTCAAGCTCTCCTCCATAGTGCAATTTCTCCAGAGATTTCTGAACGCTACCAAAGTTGCTTGAGTTGTGGTGAGCATCACGAAACTCAAGATCAACATCCATCATGCTGGATGGAAGAACGCTGTAATAGAAGTTTCAGAACTTAGTAAATTCAGAAAAAGCGTTATCATCCTCAATGGTACTTCGTAAGTAAAAAAAGTAAAAAAGGTCTTTGGACTACATACTCAGCTAGAGGCGTAAAGCAAGAAGAATTATATTCCGAAAGACCGACAACCTCATTGGCGAGACACTGCATTTTGTGAAACTCCCATCATTTGGCAATGAATACAATAGAAACTAGAAAGTAACATTAGCATGTAAAAATGAGTTTCTATGAGAACATTAATTAAAACAAGGTAAGATACCTCCATCAAATATGAAGGCCTAGAACTCCTATTGTCGTTCCATTCATCTGCTACACAGAAAACTTGAGTCACACCACACCCATAAATAACTTAAGAAGACTAAGCATGTTGTTCATCTATTGAACCCAAGCTGTATAAAACTTCTAACAAAAAAAAAAGCTTTCTGACAAAAACTAAGAAAATTAGAACAGATCAAATGTTTAACAACAAAGACATTTTATTAGATCACAAACATGGATTAAAAAACTAAGAGGTATTAACGTAACTATTAGAATAGAAATATATATATACCATCTAAGCTACTGGTATATCGGTAAATATGTAATTCATAGTTTTAGCTCTCTAGCAGCACCTTTAGCCTGGGCTCTGTCTTATATATATTAGACGTCCTTGTATACGAAAGGGAATAATAATATTTTCTCTCTTCTTTACTTTTGCTCTGTTCTTACGCTTCATCTTCTACATGGTATCAGGATACAGGCGCAGATCCTCGCCATGACCGATTCTGCTATGTCCTCCCGGTCGCAGGAACACATCTCCGGTTCGTCCATTGACGACCTCACCATCTCGACGACGCTCAAGTTTGTCGTCTCAAATCTCCGAAATCTTGTTCCCACGCCGCTGGCACTCGACAATTTTCCGATCTGGAAATCGCAGATCTTGAAAACTCTCCGAGCAAATGGGTTCGCGACATTTCTTGATCCCAACATCTCTCCTCCGGCGCAGTTCTTGACAAAATCCGATGGCTCCGCATCCCAAAATCCAGCTTTCTTGCAGTGGTCGCTTACGGATCAGAATCTTTCGGCCTCCATCTGCTCAACCATTTCGTCCTCTATTCTTCCTTACGTCATCTCGCTGGACTCGACGGCAAAGATTTGGGCGGCACTTGAAACACGTTTTCAAGCCTCCAACCGCTCAAAAGTAATGCAGCTCAAAAACGCGTTACACAATGTCTCCCTCAAGAATCAGTCTATGACAGATTACCTGTCGGAGATCAAAGCGTTAGTTGATCAAATTGCTTCAGCAGGATCCTCTCTCGAAGGCGAAGACGTCATACATTACATCTTGAATGGCCTCCCTCCGCAATATCAGTCATTCAAATCTGCCATCCGGACGTCACCTTTTCCCCTCACACTGGATCAGATTTATCCTCTCCTTATGAGTGAGGAAATCAATCTCGCATCGGACGCAGTAAAGTTCTCTGCTGCCCCCGATCCAAATACGGCTCTGTTCACAAGTCGCGGTAGAGGACGACGACCTCGTGGCAAGAACTACTACGGTGCTCCCAATATTCCCAGAACAAATTCAAATGCCGCCGTTTCGTGTCAAATTTGTTCCAAAAAGGGACATACGGCTCAAAGTTGCTGGCATCGTCTTGACTTAAATTACACTCCTCCGGTCAAGAATTCCGCCACCGCTCTGATGGCGTCTTCTGACTTGTCCGAAGCAGCTTGGTTTTTGGACTCCGGCGCCTCCACGCACCTTACCAACTCGTTGGACAATCTTTCTTTGTCCAAACCTTACAGCGGTCCAGACAACGTCACCATTGGAGACGGAAACTCAGTTGGCATCGCTCACGCTGGGGCGGGAATACTCCCGACCCCATCTCGTAAGCTAAAATTATCTCAAATTCTTCACACTCCTACTCTCAAATATAACCTTCTCTCTATCTCGCAACTTACCAAGGATAATTTTATTTCCATTACATTTGATCCGTGCGGTTTTATCTTGAAGGATTTAGCGACGCAGGAAACAATTCTTCAAGGACCGGTTAAAGACGGGCTGTACGCTGTCCCACTGGCTTCGCAATCCCGGCAACACACAGCTCTCACTACACAAAAAGACACAGAAAACGTTTGGCATCAACGCTTGGGCCATCCGCATAATCGTGTTTTCAATTTTCTTTCCATTTGTAATCCGTTGCTCAAATTGAATAAAACTCATATTGCTTGTGAATCTTGCACTGCGGCAAAATGCCATAAATTGGTTTTTCAGCACTCTGTTAACAGGAAGCTGCACCCGCTTGATTTGATCCACAGCGATGTCTGGGGTCCGGCACCTACCATTTCCAATCAAGGATTTAGGTTCTATGTGATCTTCGTTGATGACCACACTCGGTATACCTGGATATACCCGCTTAAATCTAAATCTGATGTATTTTCTGTGTTTGTTAATTTTAAGACTCAGATTGAAAATTTTACCGAGCGTCGCATCAAAACGCTCAGAACCGATGGGGGAACTGAATTCGTCAATTCATCGTTCCAAAATTACCTTCTCAATCACGGTATTTCGCACCAACTTTCATGCCCATATACACCGGAGCAAAACGGCTTAGCGGAGAGAAAGCATAGGCACATCATCGAAACTACTCGTGCTCTGCTTCTCACGGCTTCCATGCCCCACACTTTTTGGGCGGAGGCCGTCACCACAGCAGTTTATCTTATAAACAGGTTACCCTCTTTCACAACCCACAACAATACTCCGTTAGAACTCATGTATAACAGGAAACTGGTGTATGAGGCGCTTAAAGTTTTCGGGTGCAAGTGCTATCCTTTGTTACCTCATCAACTTCGGAATAAGCTCGAACCTACTGCTCGACCGTGCGTATTCATCGGTTACTCAGATGTCTACAAAGGTTACAAGTGCCTCAATCCTCAAAACAACAAAGTAACGGTATCTCGTAACGTTATCTTTTACGAACACATGTTTCCCTTTGCTATAACTTCTGTTAATGATTCTTGCAATCAAACGGGCATCTGTCTGCAACTTCTAATTCCTTCTTCTATGAGTGTGCCTCATTCAGCCGAACAGGACCTTAATTCAAGAGCATCTGTGAACGTCGGCTCTAGCCAAACTCACATTGCTTCGCAGCTCAATACCATTCCTCAACAATTGGTTCAACCTCAACGTGACAACAATATTGGTACATGTTCGGCTCCAGTGCATAACATGGTGACCAGAAGCAAAACCGGATCTCTAAGACCTATAAACCGAATGAATCTTCTGCACATTTCGTCTACAGCATTAGAACAACATGATCCCACTACTTACCCCGAGGCATCCAAGAACCAACACTGGCGTCATGCAATGGCCGAAGAAATTTTGGCCCTTCAGAAACAAGGCACCTGGACGCTAGTTGTCCCACCGGCAAATGCATCTATACTTGGATCTAAATGGACATACAAAACGAAATATCATACCGATGGCTCGGTCGCCAAATACAAAGCACGTTTAGTCGCTCAAGGCAACCATCAGGAATTCGGTATAGATTACGTAGAGACGTTCAGCCCGGTGGTTAAACTACCTACCATTCGAATTCTGCTCACAATTGCTTTGTACAACAACTGGTCGGTTCAACAACTTGACGTCGCCAACGCATTCTTGCACGGAACCCTCACAGAAACGGTCTACATGATACAACCAAAAGGATTCGAGGATCAGTCTAGGTTGGATCACGTTTGCAGGTTAAACAAAGCCATCTACGGACTAAAACAGGCACCACGTCAATGGTACAACACATTCACGTCATTCCTAGTTCGTATCGGGTTTGTGCACAGCTCGGCTGATCCCTCGTTACTCATATATCGGAAAGATCACATTCAGCTTTTTCTTTTGGTATACGTCGATGATATCCTCATCACGGGCAACGACTCAACTCAACTCAAAATCGTTCTTTCAAAACTAAATTCGGAATTCTCTATGAAACATCTTGGCGATGTTCATGAGTTCTTGGGTATCAAAATTCATAAGTCTAATGACTCTTATTTTTTGTCTCAGGCCAAATATGCTCACGGTATTCTGATGCAATCCGAAATGCAGCATTGCAACCAGTTGGCGAACCCGACCTGCACTAAAATGCCGAACGACATCCCTCCGGACCCCGTCCTCAACGACTCGGTTCGGTACAGGAGTATCACTGGATCACTTCAATATCTAACTCTTACCCGACCGGACATCTCATTCAGCGTCAATCTTCTTTCCCAACATATGCACGATCCACGTCCAATGCATTTCTATCTTCTCAAACGCTTGTTAAGATACATTCGAGGTACGCTACATTACGGTCTGCCAATAACAAAAACTAACTTAATTCTTAAATCCTTTTCAGATGCCGACTGGGCGGGCGATCCGCTAACAAGGAAATCAACATCCGGCTATTGTTCGTTCCTAGGCGATTCGCTCATCTCGTGGACGGTCAAGAAGCAACGGACGGTGTCCCGATCTTCCACCGAGTCAGAGTACAGAGCTCTTGCCGAACTCACCACGGATATCGTCTGGCTTCGCAGACTGCTAAATGAATTTGGAATTTCGCAAAGCTATCCAACGAATCTATATTGCGACAACATGTCAGCCATTGCTCTCGCCAACAACCCCGTGTTTCATTCTCGTACGAAACACATTGAAATTGATCAAAAGTTCCTGAGGGACCACATTCAGCTCAACAACATTCGTCTTCATCCCATCAGCACCGTAGATCAAGTCGCCGATATTTTCACCAAATCTCTTTCCACTCCTAGGTTCACTGCTCTTCGAGACAAATTGACGGTCAAGATAGACCCATCAATTTGAGGGGAGATATTAGAATAGAAATATATATATACCATCTAAGCTACTGGTATATCGGTAAATATGTAATTCATAGTTTTAGCTCTCTAGCAGCACCTTTAGCCTGGGCTCTGTCTTATATATATTAGACGTCCTTGTATACGAAAGGGAATAATAATATTTTCTCTCTTCTTTACTTTTGCTCTGTTCTTACGCTTCATCTTCTACAGTAACTATTTCATATCAGCATTTAAAAAAATGTAAAAAAAAAAGCTCAACAATCCAAATCAGAGAGGCATAATTCCACTTTTCATAAGCGCATTTCCCCAACTTTCAGATGTTATCCATTCTTTCAGATATAAAAATAAAAGAGAAAATTTGCCTGTTTAGCAGGAATTTTTATTCCGTGCGGAATCTGGACGTCGTCCGAACACCAACAAAAATCTGCCACGTCAAACCAAAAAAGTACCACGCTCGGTACCGAGCGTGGTACCAAACGGGTACCGGACGGTTCTCCCGCCTGGTGTCCGCACAGAATAATCTCTCGTTTAGCAGGCATAAAAAAGAGCAATAAGATTGACTAGTTACTTCAGGAAACCCATACATAGCGATAAATCCTTTGGTATCTAATTATCAGAATAAAATACATCCAGACAAATTATCAACCATCTAGGTTAAGACACGTACATACAGGATATAAGATAGCATACAAATTAGAGAGGCAGTTCCAAAAGAAATACCTAGAGGAGTTGGATGCTGATGACTTCCTCCATTATCTCTGCATGGAAACAAAATAATTTGAACAGATGATTGATAAAAAATTAAACTTTGAGAACTACAAGATTTTTTTCATTCTCACCCATCATCCAAGATACCAAAATCAAATGAATCAAGTTCAAATCGATCTGGAAGAGTGACAGTAACCTCATGGTATGAGGCAAGCATTGTTTCTATCTGTTGCTCGCTGGCATGCTCCTTCATTGTCTTAGCTACATGATCCATGGCAGAAGTTACTTCTTTATTGCCTCTGAGACGCTTTCTTGGCCTAGCACTAGCTTTGTTCTGTGCAATCCCTTGTGTAGAAGGAAGAGACTTTCTCATTTGATTTAATGCCTCATTGCACGCATCATAGAGAAAGTCCACCTTCTTTGAGAATATCTTGACAATACCAAGAAGAAGTTGAGCCAATACTCTATGAGAAATTTGAATTTCGGGCATAATTTTATCTGTAAGAATCGTTAAGCAGAGGAAGAAGGTAAGTTAGCAGAATGAGAAGCTAGGTGAATAATAGTAACCACAGTTCAAAGCTTCCAAATTAGGTTCTGAACAATTGAAAAATGATATTTCTTACAATCTGCTAATTAAGGCTTTTCTTGGGATGGCTTTTTTTAATGCTTCTTAAAACAGCTTTCTATTACAAATATTTTAATTTTTAAACTTAAAAATTGCTTCAAGAAGCATTAAAAAACCCGTCCCAAACGAAACCTAAGTTGATAATTGATAGGGTTATACTTTGACTAATATAAAATTAAGTTGATACAATTCAAAATTAGCTTGAAAATAGAACAACAGGATCATAAAAATAGCAACAAGGACGCGACTCCTACAAAGATATTGGTAGATTTCAGTAATACACAACTCTAATCACAGCCTTTTTTTAATCAAAATTAACTATGTAAGAACTCTTGCAAAGGTACCGGACAAGATTACTGCTTATCAAACCCGCTGGGATTGCAGAGATGAAAGTTCACATATCAGAAGGCTTAGTCAATCAAGGCTTAGTTAATGTAATAAACATCACAAACTACAAATTTATGAGTTCTTGGGTAGAGTGTTTAGATTGACAGTTCAAGCAATTGGGTTATTGACAATAGACTCTAAAACGCTTATTTCATATTTAAAAATCAATAGAAACTCCCCAAGTTTCCTACATTGCATCTGACCTTACAGCCTCTCCATGAAAAACCCGGTAACAGACAAAAAAAAAACCCTGGACTTCGAATCAACCACAAAATATAAGTAGCTAAATAAAAAGGCATCCTCATCAGAAGTCCCTCTCTGTCCCTTCATATATTAATACTCCATATCCATTCTAACCATACCCGAAACCCAAAGGAAGAAGATATCCATTCCTATCCTTCTAAAATGCTACGCAGCAACTGAAAAAATAAAAATAAAAGAAGAAAGAGAGAAAAAGGTTGCCAATACCTACAGTTGAAGAAATGTCAGTAGAATCAATCTGCCCCCTTTTGAGCTTCTTGAAGCAGTATGCGGCAATCCAAATGGTGCCCAAAGGTCCTTTCCTCGACAGAAGAGAGAGTGAGTAAAACATGGCTGCTTGTTCACCCTTTTCTTTATTCTTCCTGTTATTCTTCTTCTACTTCTCTAATGACGAAGCGGGGGAGAGAAGCCATGGTGTTATACTTGGTATTGCAGTGAGCAAACTACTGGAGTCTGGAGTAAGAGCTTCTTCCGGTGGAAGAAACAGCGGCGTACGGGAGAAGACAGAGAAGAGGTAAAACATTTAAAATTACAGCAACGCGCAATACAAAGCGTTGGATTTTTAAATTACAGAATAGCCCCTCTCCTAAACGACGCTTAATCCCTTCACTCTTCTCTGCGTTGATTACACTTCGGCCGCAAAGACGGACACGGTGGCTGAGCGGCCGGAAACTTTCGGCTCGCGGATTCGCGATCTAATCAGTAATCAGTTCAGTCAGCGCTGACTTAAATTTGACTTGATAGCTTATTGTTAAGCTTTGATTCCAAACAGTATATACTCGGAGAAAAAAAGCCTAATCAAATGAGGCCTAAATTTGGCTCAGGAGCTATTTATGAGTCTAATCTGACCAGCTCCTAAACTCACTTAGCTTCGTTTTACATGACTTATTTAATATTTGTTAAAATATTTTTTTCTTTACAAAAATAAAATTTTTATAGAAAAAATTATTTTAAAAAAGAATAAAAAAGTGGCCCCAAAAAAAAAACCTTACACAATATTGGTAAATAATATGCTTCTGCACTTACTGTGTAAAAAATATTAAATTAAAAAAAAATTTAATTCCTGGGTGCCGCTGCCGGCAAAGTGCAAACGTTATGCATCTTGATTGGAGGCAAAGACAACTACATTTCATAGGTCCTATTTGATTAGATATTATCTAAAAAAATAGAATAGAATCGATCTTATCTGATTTATTTGATTCGATTAGTAAAGTATATGTTCGGTTATTAAGGAATTGGTTCAGTTATTGATTGCAATTTTAATTTTATTTTATTTTTAGTTATTAGCTTAGATTTTGCTTCCGTAAGATCAACTAAATAAAAAAATTTGAATTATATTGATTTTTTTTAAGATTAAATTAATAAAATCATGTAAATAAATAAGTGATATAAATATCAACTTGGATATTATTTATTCCACATGTCAATGATAAAATTTTTAACAAAGATTATTTGATATTATTTTAAAGATAATTAGATGAACTGTTAAAATTAAAATTAGGATTTGTTTGGTCGGTTTAATTTTCTAAATTTTTATATATGAAATTAATTAGTTTAGCTAATTTGGAAATCAAATAATTCAAACATATCAAATGCACGTGGGCCTAACATCTATTGATGCCCATCCTTGCTCGTTGTCGTCATAACGGCAACTTCTGTCATTGCCAACAATCTCATTATTACCAATGGCATGGTCATCCACCATCACCAATGATGTTAATCCTCATCTTCTCTAACAACGTCAATAACCATCATAGTTAACAATGTTATCACTCAAAGTAGTTAATGATGTTAAAGCTAACGACATTGTCGATATCATTGGCAACAATGCTATAGCCACTTCGATAAGATTAACGCTTCTTGTCACCACAATATTAATGTCCATCGTTTACACCAACACCAACCCCATCGTTGCTTGATGGTTCAAGCCCGTTATTGCCACCATATATAGTGTTCGACGTCATCACCAATGTGGCAATGTGAATTCTCGGCCTTGCAAACTGGGTCGACGCTCAATATCGCCACCATTGTCGATGTTCGTTGATGCTACTAAGGCTAATACCTATCTTCTTAATCGCCATTTTCTCCTTTTTAAGAGGAACAATTGAGCAGACCACCTATCCATGAGAACTACTTCACTTCAACCTACAATAAGAAACTTAATTAGTAGAGCGAAGAAGAAGAGAAATTTTAGAGGAATCAACACTATTCATTTCACTAACATTTAATAGTGAAATGAAATGGCCTTATATAAGAAAGGCAACAGCTATTCATAACATAAATAAGAAATGAAGGGTTGAGATGACAAGTGTTGTTGTAGATGAATGGCAGAGATAAGCATAGTATAGTTAGTGATTGCAAGATGATAAAGTATGGCAGCTTTTTGAAATATCATTAGTCGCAATGATGAAATATGTTATCATCTTCCCTTAAATTAAAGTGTCCCTTGGAATCTTCAATTTAGATTGAAGAATGAAAAGATTTGTTTGGAAGAGATTTGATAAAGATATCAACATGATAATTGAGTATATTTCATTTAATGAGCTGCTTGATTGGATTATAAGCATGTCATGTCTGGAAACTGTTTGATAATCCAAATTATGGATTGAACCTTCCAAATGTGCTTCGGGTCTTTGATTTGGACCCCTTTGGATCGGATTGAGTCGTGTTAGGTGTCGTTGGGTTCGTATTTCTGAAACGTTCAGTTTGACTGTAAATTTGTTAGAATCAGAGTTTAGATGACATACAATTTAATTTTTGAAGTTTCCAAATTGATTTTGTGTCGAGATTCATGCTCGGTCAAGATAATTTTTTGATGATTTATCAAATACAAATACATATGTGATACACATGATACTTGAGATTGATACATACAATATAAGTAACATGATATGCCATAAAAATGATATCATGTCCAGAAGATTTGCATTCATAGACTAGTCCTATACGCTCTAGCTCGAGGATCTGCTCAAGCCCTATAAAGACTCACACAAGGGTCCTAGGACATAAGGCTGCATTGGAGGCATAGATTCATGCAAAGATCAATTAGTTAGGTTACATGTCTGATGTAGGCTGTAATAATTCACATCATATATATATATATTGTATTTTCAATACTTCTTATTTTTAGATGTAATTTTTTTTCATAGCCCTCTAAATCTTATAAATAAATAGTAAAAAGACGATTGTTGAATATTTCAGATCTTCATACAAAATTAAGACGTTAAATTTTATATTTCTTTATCGCCGTGCAGGATGCAATAATTATTATATATATATATATCTGATATGATTTTAAAAATTATATTTTATATGAATAAATATCAAAATTTAAGTATTATATGGTATGTATCAATCGCTTTTATTTAATAATAAGAATTCTTAAACGTTTTGTCAATTATGGTTCAAAAGGATAAAATTGTCATTCCCCTTCTTCGGATAAATACAGCAGCAATAATTTCCTATTTAATAACGCATACCCTTTATTAGCCGGAGCAGGTGGGACCCGTCAAAGCTCAGTTAAACATCACTATTTTAAGGCTTTCGACAGCTAAATTTGAATTCACACGCCGTTTCTTTCCGTCGATGTTTTATGATTTTATCATCGGGTGATACGCGTCAAACCGACGACACTTTGCACGGTGCGCCATTCGCCGCTTCAACGCTGCACCAAACGTTGTATTCCGCGGGCAGTCGCATAATAACGAGATATTATTCCGTGCGGACATAGAACTCAGTTTCTTGTCCGAATTACAAATAGAGTGCATCACATAGTGGCTCCGAACTCGATAACCAGCAATATCGAGCCGTAGTATTGAGTTGGCGGCGGCGTGGCATATTCTGGTTGACTTTGGATGGCGTTCGGCATCCGCACATAATAATTTCACCATGATAATACATTTTCTGATATTCATCATACACCTCGAATCGTGGAGCAACGTTTAATCATAGGAATAGTAGAAGACGAGAGACTCGCTTTTGCGTCGATAGAATTTCTTAAATCATAATTATTAAAAATTAACAATTAATTTGCCCAACTTATTCGTAATAGTGATCAAAATTTGGTTAATGGATGGGATTTAGGTTGACTTGAAAATGTTTGGGGATATTTGAGCCAATTAAGTCAAAGGTATACTCACAGTACATACTCAAGCTTCAAATCAAATTTTTGATTTTTTTGTCAAAGCTCCTAATCAACAGATCAAGATGAGTTATGTCGGATCTGAATAGTGTCAACCCAAATCCAACCAGTTTAACAATAGATAAAAGAGTGGATTCGAATGGAACCCATTAAAAAACCGAATGACCCAATTTAATTCGATAACCCATTTTAATTAAAAAAATTATAATTTATTAACTATAAATTTTAGAATAATTAATCAAAAGTAAGAGGAGCATACCAACAAGGCAAAAAATTTAAGAAAAAAATAAAGTAGGTCACTATCAAGTCAAAATTGAATTTGTGAGTCAAACCAAATCTCATTCACCAATTAAATAATTCAGAGTTTCAGGCCCAATCCCAACCCATTTACTAAATATATCAACAATGCCCAAAAATTTTTTGTCCAGTTTGATTATTTATTATCACTTAAAATAGTTGATGTTCACATTTAAATTATGTTTTTAATATATTTAAGATAATATAAAATTATAATTTTTAACTGAAGATGTCATCTAAGTAAACAACTGACATGATAGCGACCTACTCTATTTTTTCTTAAATAAAATTATAATTTCTTGTAACATGCGCTTTATTTCGTAATTAAAGATTGTCTTAAAATGTTAGCCAATTTGGTACCCTCAGAATATGAAATTTTCTATCTTTACAACATTTTTGTAATCATATTATGTTGAAAGGAAAAGGAAGTAATGATATACATCTTACTCTGATGTTCTGAAGTGCAAAGATTTAGGAATGCAAATGGATCCCGGTGGAAAATGAGCTCGTGTGATGAAGCTTGAAGGTGCATCTAATCAAGGCTTCGCTTGGGGCGATTTTCTTATTACTTAAAGCAGCTTTTTAATACAAAAATTTTTAAAAACTGCTTTAAAAAGCATGAAAAAAATCGTCCCAAACAAAACCTAAGAAGGAAGCAAATGAAAGAAACCACGCTTAAACTTTATTCAAAGAAACAAAGAATCCTCATCTGAACTACAGAATGCATTTTCTACTTGCAGGACTTCATCAGTTCAATAAACTGGCTCATGAAGATTAAGGCTTCGTTTGGGACGGCTTTTTTATTGCTTTCTAAAACGGAGTTTTAATAAAAAATAAAAAATTTTGTACTAAAACTCCGTTTTAGAAAGCAGTAAAAAAGCCGTCCCAAACGAAGCCTAAGAGAAAGATAGTACAGGGCCTTTGGACCTGGAAAAGAAATGTTCATAAGAAAGCAATACAGGAGGACGACCCCACCCAGTTCACAAAGCTCCAAAAGGCACAATAATCTGAAAAATTATAAAAAAGCTCTAGATTTGATTTCGTTTGTTCACACTTAGCAATAAGATGCTTACTTCTGGAATGTTGACCAGGAAATCTATCAGTAGCTAGCAAGAATAGAAGTATACCACCCACTTGTTATTTTTCCTTCAGCTCTCTAATAGGAAACACTTGAAGATTTCAAGTAAATCCTATCAATCTCGAGAAAACAGTGAGAAATTTCCACAAATCCAACAGAAAATCAGGAAAAAACAAGAATCTTATTGCAAGAACACAAATGGAAGAAAATAGCAAGATACAAATTGATCCTCTATTCGAGAGGAGGATCTATCTCTCCCAAATCTCTAGACGCCGTTAGAGCCCAAAAAAATCTAAGTCTAAGAGATCTCAAATTCAGCCAAAATTCAAGACGCCCTAACTCTAGGAAAACAAACTATTTAATGCATATCTTCACACTTTTGTTGAGCCAAGAGTACATGATAATTTCCACATTTTTTTCTCCATGACCTTCTCAAAATCACTGTCAGAGCTGGACAGCATTTGATTCAAAATTAACCTTACATTGCATTCTTTCATCCGGAAGTGCCTAGGTTTTATCCTTTCAACTAAGCTATAGCCAAAGTAATGAGGAAATTTGACAAGTTCTGATCGTGGATAATCCATGGTGAGGAAGTAGTTCCACTTTGGTATCATGTTGCCAGACAAGCTAAAGGTATACAAAGCTCCGTATCTTGATACCATGGTGGCAATTTCTTGCACACTGTAACCTCTCTCAAGGAAGAATTCATTGACAGGTCTGAGGTTTCCATCAATACTTAGACCAAAAGTCTGCGGACATCGGTAGATAAGAGAGGCAGGATCAATGCCCAGTGTCATGAAGTATTCTGCAGTAGGACGTAGTTTTCCTTCCACACTGTAGCTTGTTATCTGGGGACATCTTGTCAAAATTTTCCCTATGTTCTTCTCTGAAACACCGAGCTCGCTGAGAAAATCCACTGAAGCCTTTACCTTCTGCCTACTGTAGGTGAGAAGTGCAGGGAAGCGGCATATCACTTTAGCCCACCTGCTTTTGTCAACCCCATAGCTCTCGAGGAAGATCATCATGGGCTTCAAGTTCTCTGAGAGGCTAATCCCACATAACTGAGGCCTTTTATGAAGGATGGACGGTATATCTGATTTATCCACACCAAGCTCAAGGAGGAACTCTACAAGGGGCTTGATCTTTCGGTCCAAAGTATAGAAAGCAAAGGCAGGGAATCTACTTACAATGCTCTTAATTTTTTCAAGTTCCATACCAAGGTCCATGAGGTATCTGACATTAGCAGGTAGGAGTCCATCAGAATTCTTCTGACAAATTCTTGCAACAGCCCTTTCTTTCTTGTCAAGGCAAGAGCTTGCTGTTAGAGCAACTGGATTAGCCTTTTCCCTACCAGGAGGATTTGGGTAGCTCACCACAACATCAACTAGTAGATCACCTTTCTCTTCATGAAGGGATTCTAGGTAAGGAATGAGGGCATTTCTGATTTCAATTGTGGTGAGCTCTCTTCCTTTAGTTTAAAACAAGTAAAATTAGTTGTCATATTCTAAATAAATTTAGAAGTGAAGATGTTCAAACAATTATTAGAGTTCAAACCTACAAGAAACCAAGATTTATAGAAACTTCGGAGTTTTGACGTAAGGTGATCGATAAAAAGCTCTGACTTTTTGGCAATCCTTAAAGCCACAGCATTGCTGAAACCTTGTTTTCTAAGGAATAGTGATAGAACAGCCTTTGCTTCCTCCCTCTCTGCAGTCAACAGGCTCAAGGGAACAGCCTCAAAACTGTGATCATCAGCTCCTGATTCATCTGATCATAACGAAAAATAGTTGAGAGCCTTGTAGGTAAGAACGTACCAGTAAAGCTATAACTATTTGGGATACAGATAAGTTAAAAATGTTACTAGAAATGGATTAAGAATAATTTAGGTACTTACATGTCTTTGTTTTGCAGGCAAGACAAGCTTGAGAACTTCTAATTGGGAACCTATACAAACAAGTGCAAAGATCATAAAGAACAGGCATACCAAGCCTACAATTATAATAGAAGATGGATTAGAATCACAAGCTTTCATTTTACATTAATCAGGCTGCTAAATTATCCATGGAACATCATTTATATTTTTTATGCATTGACTATATACTGAAAGATTCACAGTAAGAAATAGTACTTCAACAAGTGATAAACTCACATACTAGGGAAAGAGATAGTTTTACATATGTCCATGTCTATAGAAAAAGTAATATCAGGCACTTGGTATTAAGATTCACATTAGAGTGGGAATTAGTCCCGCATAAAAACTGCAACAACATTGAATTCATAATACATTAGTGGTTCTACCAATTATCTTAAGCTTTTAATTTTATAGTTGTCCGAAATTTAGAAAAGCCTTCCTCTAATTTGATGTTCAGGAGGTAACAATACTTGGCTTTATAATATGGGCCAGGGAAATGGTTCTGTTAGTGACAAATTATAAGCAAATCGAATTTATTTGGTGCCATCGTTGCAACAACCCTAAGCTTTTAATTGGGTTTTATTTTTATTATTTTTGTTTTTTAGAAATCAAACAGAAATAATTTCTGAATATAAAAATCAGCTCAAGCAAGGCTAAAGTTGGCCCTACCATAAAAAATTTATGGCTTTGCACTAGTTGTCCATCATAAGTATATAGGATTCGATTTGAGTCATCATATTTTTCCTTCCTTTCGCATTGCATATATTAAACAATGGGAAATTTCATCTCTTTTTGGGTAAAGATTGATGTTTGTAAACACATTAGAAGGGATAGAAGCTATTTAGATATCAAAACTCCCTTGTCCATATTTTCCCACTAGGAGAGTTCTTTATTAGAGGATTATGACACTTAGCATTCCCATTATGTATTTACTTAATTTGTCTCTATACATTTAGTAGTATCGGTGTAAATACATCTTCCTTTTCTACATAAATCTGTTTCTGTAAATAGTGCACTAACACTTCAATATGAATATACAAAAATTCTCCCAATACTTTTCTCTGCACACTTAACCCTACTTCTCTAGACCTCCTGGTCACGCTCTAGTGATCAACAAACAAAATGGAAAGAAATCTTCTCCAAGTATTCATAAAATTATTCACGCAAAACAGGAAAGCAGACAGGGAACTAAAATTGTCATTCAAAAGCAGCGGAACCGAAGAATCTAAAATGGAGAAACCTAACGATATTTGGAAATTCCAGTTAAACTTCTACGCATTTCATTGAGCTACGATTTTTACATAACGAGAATAATTTACATACAGTTATGAAGAGAAAAAGGAATGGATACCTTGAAACTGAGACGGCTGAGACTCTCCCAGGCTGGGTTATCGCGAGGACATTTGATCGACAGTTAACTCTGCTGTGTGAACTTTTAGCAAGCTGCGTTCTCCTCCCATAGTCAGTTTCATCAATAGCGGAGAATAGCGGATTCTTCTCTTTGGTCTCCAGTATATTTATCTCGAACCGAAGACTCGCAAGAAATGCCATGGCCGAGGTCGATAAAGCTGAGAGATGTGGATGAGACCAAGACGCAGAAGCAAAAGATAACCCGGGATCACTTTTTATTATTTATTTATTTATTATTATTATTATTATTATTATTATTATTATTATTATTATTATTATTATTATTATTAAATATTTAAATTAATTAAAATAAATTCATACTCATATGACATATCATATATATGAGAATTGTAGCTAATATTTTTTGGTAGTCAAAATTCTTAACAAACATATCAAAATAAGTTGCATGTGTTTACTATTATTTATTTAAATGTCTGATTTACATTTTAGTTAATTTTAATTTTAATTTTGAAAATAAAATGCATATTTAGAAAAATATTCAAGATAATTGTTAGGTATTTCTTACGTATCCCCATTTTATTCAAATGAAACCGACCCTAGGCATTGCATGCCACCGTTGGCTATTGTTCACTGCCATTTGCCATCATCATTTTATGCAATTTCAATAAAAAATAAAACTTATTTATCATACTAAACATATTTTTTATATTAAATTATAAATACAATAAAATATAAATATTGTCAAAAAAATAAAAATATAAATAATCACAATGGACCCCAATGTGTTTGGAGCATTTACACCTATTTGGCATAAATAAATTAGAGGAATTAAGATATATAATATCCAATATTATCTTATTTATATATTTAATGTATAAATGTTACTAGTTACGTAATATAATACTTTGTTAAGTGTTAACTTCCTTAACAAAACCCTTGACAATGAAGTGGAAGTTGCGGTGGTTCAGGGTGAGTTCTCACCGCACGATAAAAAAGATATGAGGAAGTTGTGATAGAATCTTATTGGGATGAGCATCGTTAAAAAAGAGACGAGAAAGTTGTGGTGGGATTGTTTTCGGATGAGCGTCGAAAGGGCAAATGACTTGTGAAGGACAAAAAAGAGACAATGAAGTCAAGATGAGACTTCACTTAGAAAAGGAATCCACTTAACCGATAGCATGTGAATGAGCAAGAAGGTGCTAAAGAAGTGGCAACAGGATCTAATTGATAAAGGGCTATGAGATTGGTGGTGCATGAAGGACAAGGAGTTCAACAATGGGATTGTAATGGAGATGACGAGGAGGGTATTATTTTTTATGTTATTTAAAATTTTGAGTGTTATATGAGTAAATATAGTAAGTTTTACGTGAACATGTAGTTAAGATAGTTTTGAGTGCTTTGTATGCAAATCTCCCAAAATAATTTTAAGGATTTTACATACATAACATTTACAATAATCTAATTTACACATTTAACACTAAATCTTACTTTGTACTCACATCACACTCAATTTTTTTTAGTAATATTAAAAATACCACCTTGTTAACTTCCCCAATGCTTCCCTTCTGCCTGCAATTTTCTGAACTCTTCATCTTCATCGAGGGCTAATTAATGACTTCCCCCAATGATATCTCATTGCAACTTCCTCTCCTACTCTGCATATGTCATCAATCCCATCCATGGCATTTCTCTAATAAGATCTCATGGCCGGGACTTCCTCTCCTATATATTCTTTATTTTCAATGAACTACACATGCCATTTGTAATATACGTTGTCCCAAAATTTAGGCAATTAAGATTAAATAAGCTAAATGTCTGTCTGAATTTGATTTAATTTGGAATTATTAGTCTTAGCATGTTTAATGGGGCTTTAAAGTGGCCAAAGGTAGGATTCAAGAAGTGAAAATGCAAGTTTAGAATATACTGTGTGGGCACTACAGTGCTGGTATTAGCAAAGTCGTGGCATTGAGCTCTCAAGAAAATGAGAAGAAAAAAAAAAGATTTTAGGGGTGCACTGTGGCGCCATCCCTCAACTAGAAAAAATTTGGGAGAATATCAAAATTTCTCTAGGGACCTTAACAGTGCTGAGGAGGTGAGCACTGTGGTGTTAGATTAAGCTAGTGGATTTTAAATAATAAAATATCTTAAATCATTTGCCAATCCATTCTCACCTAGCCGAAGAAGGGAGGATAAGGGGAGAGAGAAGAGGAAAGAGAAAGAGAGGGATAGATTTTGGTGGCCAAAGCTCGTGTTTCATTCATCTGGCCAATTAGTAAAATTGAAAAGCACAAGATTGCCTTATGAACCCCCTGTCTTTTGTTTTAATTTCAACTATTTTATTAAAAGTTATGGATTAAAGCGTGTTTTTCTCATACTTTATTAAGTTTTCACTGCATAACTTTTATATGTTGTTACATGCATTGCTCTGAATGTTTTAACTATAAGAAATCAATTTTTTTTGTTGGTTGGTTTTTATTATGCAAATTTTTTAGTATATAGTCCGATTGAGATTTTTTTGGGCAATTGAAATAGTTATATAAATGTTTTAAAATACTCATGTGAATATTCCTCAGAAGTTTGAAATTGATTAGGATAAGTTTAGTGGGTTTTATGTTTTACAAGTAACATGCTTTTATTTACAAGTTATACATTATACAAGCATTGCATTGAAAAGTATAGTTCAGTTACTGTTGCATTTGAATTTATATTGTTCATAGCATAACATTAGAGATATTCTAATATATGGAAAAAGTACACTCTCTGATATATGAAATGACTTATATGTTTTGTTCTTGCCCCATCTACCTACTACAGATATGAGAGGCATTTTGGCCCCACTTGCTAAAAGCAGGTGTGGAAGGTTATATAATATTGTTTCATTCTAATTTTGACCTCGCTCGGTCGCTATAGGCGGGTGTGGGAGGTAAGGGGAAGACAAAAGTGCAGGTGAAACATTGGGACATTAAAATTATATTAATGAAGTACATGTAATAATCTCAAATAAATGATAGAGTTACAAAAACTCTATTTGAATTTAGATGAACTATGAAAGCCAAGTACAAGTGAATCTTTGATGGCAAGAATTATGTGAAGTATCTGAAATCTCGATGCAAGTGGATTTACAAGTAAGTGAAAATGTTAAGTATGCTCTAGAACCCTGAAAGTTGTGTTTCACTATTTTACCGTTGTACTAATACTTTAATGACTCTTTAATGCATTTTTATTATATTGACTTTTATCTTTTAAATTAAACATTAATATTTGTGATGGGTCAGAAACGAAGTCTACTAAGCTGGTTGTGGTCATTCTGTTTCTTTTAATATTTCAGGAAAAGAAAAAGGTCTGACTGAGTAAAATGTTATATAAGCATGCTTTCTGAGTCCTAACATTTGAGGTATTTATTTTGGTGGAAGCTCTTAACTTAGACTTTATGATGACTTTGTTATTGTTTCTTCAAATAATTTTTAATACAAAAATTAAAACTTATATACTAGAAAGTTGCTTTAAGAAGCAGTAAAAAAGCCGTCCCAAACAAAGCTCTAATGTGTGAATTAAATGTTGTAGAAATGTTATTGATTTCTAAGAATGCAGGCTATCAAATCTTTTTTATTTCTTTTGGAAAATTAATTTATAGCCCCGTTTAGAGTAATTGTTCTTGTGCTGAAATTAGTACTTGCTCTTGTGTGGTGAAGTACTCTTCCCCCATCCCATATGAATTTAGGATTTCTTTGAGAGGACCTTGTAGGACAACCAATGCATTCTTCTTAAATGAACATGACTTAACATTTCTTACTCAGAAAATGCAGTATTTCTGTTATTAACATTTCTCAATATAAATGAGCAGGTTTCCTCTGATTTTTGCCATACAAGCCTGGTGGGATAATAACCCAACGACAAATCACTATGCCTTATTTTGCACTCATTAGGAAGATAGTACTGTCCTAACGAGATTATAGCCTGGACACTGGAGCAGACGTTGCATAGGTAGCCAATTCCTTTCTCAAGATCTTTCCAGATGCAGACTTTGGAATGGAATTGACAAAAGAGACTTTGCGTATTTTCTTATATGGTGCAACCTGCTTAGAGCATACAGAAACATCGCATGTTATCTATTTTGCATCTTAGGCTTCGTTTGAGACGGTTTTCTTACTGCTTCGTAAAGCAGCTTTTTAGTAATTTTTGAACTAAAAATTTGCTTTAAGAAGCAATAAGAAAGTCGTCTCAAACGAAGCCTTCATCACTCACGAATAGTAAGAACAAAGATTTGTAGATATCTGCAGTTTTTTGTTATAATTTATATACCTTCTTTGCCACATAATCCATCACCTCCACTTCACTAATTTTGCTTCCTGGTTGCCTCACCACAAATGCCATGGGTATCTGTCCAACTTCTTCTTGTGGATATCTATACTTGCGCAAAAGAGATTGAAAAACAAAAATGAAAGCATTTAAGAAATTAATATTACTGCTGTCAATAAGGAAATAAAAGACTTACGGGATAACAGCAGCATCAACAATTTCCGGTGAAGTCTGAAGAATTTGTTCCAGTTCAGCTGGTGGAACCTGGAAGGCCATCAATATCACTCCATGAAATTAAGGTTTCGTTTGGGACGGCTTTCTTACTGCTTCTTCTTAAAGTAGCTTTTTAATACAAAAGTTTTAATTTTTGTATCAAAAAATTGCTTTAAGAAGCAATAACAAAGTTGTCCCAAACGAAGCCTAAGTTGTTGTGGTTTTCTGTTTCTTATTATTCATTTCTTGCTTTTATCGAACGTGCATTTTTTTTCAATTTCTAGCACACAACAACAATAAGCAATCTTTTTATTTTAAATTCTAAATAAATTTTTAGTTATATATATTAGATGAAGCACCAACCAAACAGAGTCCTTGGGTGCGTTTCCAAACATGAAATACCTGGTAAGCTTTGTACTTTATGAGCTCCTTTAACCTATCAACAATGTAAATGTAGCCATTCTCATCAATGTAGCAAAGGTCTCCAGTCTTCAACCAGCCTTGGGCATCAAATGTCTCCGCATTTGCCGCCTCATCACCAACGTATCCTGAAACGGAAATACTTAATTTTATAGCTTGTAAAACATCAAAATTCGTGCTGGAATTTCTTGAGTATACACATAAATAGGTAAATATTTAGCGTCACATAACCAAAAAATACCTTTCTACTGTCAGTAGACAAACTATGAGCTAAATTTCTGGCATTAATAGCCAATGACTGATCTGTAATCTCAGAGAACTATAGGGTTAAAACTGAAAGATGTGACTACTTCGGCAATCAACTGGGATAAAAATTGCTAATTTTATGTCCTTTTGAAAAGGTTCACAATAAGATTAATAATTATAATTATTGCAAGAGAAGAGCCTTCCCATTTTTCTTTATCAGGAATGTATAGGTCAATTAGTTAATCTTTGTACCACACATCGTCCTTGGGATATTTGCTTTGCCTGAATTATAAGCATTTATATCTCTGTGATAATCATGGAGTTTAACGAACAAGTGTTTTTTGGTTATCGTATAAGAAACAGGCAACAAGAATTTCATTTCTTCCATTATTTTTGAATGAAACTCCATCTTTTTTTTCTCTTGTTGATCTTGCCTTCTATTAGGCCGGCCCAAGGACGGTTGGCTGAACCGGTCCATCCAAGACCTGTTCAGGTGTATCAAAGGCGGGCCAAGGGTGGGGCAGAACCACAGAGAGAGAGAGAAGAGGGTGTCGGCTGGTGTGATGGGGCACGCACTAATTAGTGATGAGTTGGAGGGAAAATTTGAAATTAAGGGCTGTTTTGGGAATTAGTAATTGTCATTTTGCTTTAATTACTTTCTTCTGGTCAGGGTTAGGGTTACCTTCAATGGGAGAGGAGATTTGAGATAAGAGATTTGAGATCTATGGTTTATTCTTTTGGGCTTTAGGCTTTGCTAGAGATTTAGCGAGTTGTTTCTTCCTCTCGAATTGAAGAGATTTGCATCTTGTTTTGTTTCTCTTGTTTGTGGATTGAATAGAAGAAGTTTTTTTGTGTTTTCTCTCTAATTTTTTGAAAATTTTGAATTGTATTATTGATTTCTCTTTGAAATCAACAGATTTCTCGTTGTTTTCACCAATTATTAATTAGGTTTGCTTGCGAACTCAAGTAATTACCCTTAGTGTTACTTGCGAACTCAAGTATTTCCTATCACCTTCTTAATTTGTGTGTAGGTTTATCAAAACTTCCAACTGATCATGCTATGGAGGAACTGAGAAGTTATTTGCTCAAAGGGCAAAAATACTCTCAATTTTTAAATCTGTATTTTTCAACTTATTCAAAAATTGCTTGTATCAATTTCAAATGGCAAATACAAAATTTCATTTGAGGCCAATTTTTATAATTTTGATTTTCAGATAGCTTTTGCGTACCTTTCATGACTGCAGGGCTTCGTACCCACAACTCACCATGTTGGCCTACAGACAGGAATTCTCCGGTGAGGGGATCGACGATTTTAGCCTCAAGGTTCTCACTAAGCCGGCCAACAGACCTTTGTTGCTTGCATTCCTCCGCGTAAATCATCCGGGAAATCCCTCCTGCTTCCGTCGAGCCATACCCCTGTATCAAATTAAAATTATTATGTCCTTAAAATGCTTAAGACGTTATATTTGATTGCCAAAATAAAAGACACCATCGGCCATATTTGCAAGGCTAGGGCATGAATTACGAAGTTTAAACTTGGCGACCGTTACATGTTTTCTATTTTTTTTTTCCCCTTTTCTCAAACTCAAGACCATGAATGAACAGTTAACCCTTCACTTTTCATGTCTTGGCCGGCCTTAGGATGGGGTCTAAATGATGAGAAATTATTTATGAGGAGAGGCTGGGCACAAAACGTTGTTGGGAGACCAACTAGATGCGCCACGTAAATAGCAACGAGCCGCGGTATCAAGTAGTATCAAACAAGAGGTGACGTTGTGCATTTTGATTGGACGGCAGAATAATTAGTGATAAATGATAAAACTGAGATTAATCACTTGAAATAACTAACTGAAATGTAGTTAATAATGAGATCGAGAATGATGGTTCAGTTACAACAAGAGTTTGGCAACTATATTAAATAGTAACTGGGGCATATAGAGGGTGCTATAAAAATTGAAACTTTGTAGCAATTGAGGTAGTATATAACATACAATTGAAGAAGGCAAAGAAATGTTTTGTACTTGTGAGATGGGAAGAGCACACATCAACGCAAGTAAGGAGGTGTGCCCATTCTAGTTTGAATAAAAATATTGATGTGTGGTGGTGATTTTTTTTTCTTTTGTAAAGTAGTAGAGCTTTTAGGATTTTAACTTTGAGAAAAAAATAGGATAGTAAGCTGTTTGCTTCTTCCCTATCTCTAATGAAATATAATATCTCAATATCCTTTTCCTAAAACTTTGAGCATTATTTAAGTTTTGTAGTGCAATTAAAACAGTATCGTTGTTAGGTCACACATCCTAAATGAGAAAAATAGATGGATGGTTTATGTCATTGACAACCAGTGTAAAATTTGTTGAACAATCTTGACATCTTGTTGATGTTTGTTGATAGTGCAATTGATGAAGATGATTCTCATAAAATCACATAAATTCTCGTTTTATATGAGTACAATATTCATAAAGTTAGGGTGTGGAGGTCAAGGGGTGTCAATATTTGACACGACACGAAAACCCGACCCGGAACCGACCCGAAAAATCCGGGTTGGACCCGACCCGGTTTCAAAACGGGTCGGGTTCGGGTTCCAGAAATTGACCCGTTTGAAAAACGGGTCGTTTTCGGGTTGACCCGGCGGGTTGCCGGGTCAACCCGAAAACCCGTTTATTTTTGAATTTTCCCGCTCCTGCCCGCGCTGCCCCGCTGCCCAGGAACTGTCCGCGAAGCTGCCCGCTGTGCCTCGCGGCCCTCGCCTGCGCCACGCGCCACGCGCGCGCTCGCCCGCCTGCGCGGCTGCGCCACGCGCGCGCTTCGCCTGCCGCGCTCGCACCCGCCTCGCACTGCCGCGCTCGCACCCGCCTTGCCTGCCGCGCTCGCACCCGTGACACTCTCACCCGCCACGCTCGCCCGCCGCGCTCGCACCCGCCTCGCACCGCCGCGCTCGCACCTGGCGCGCTCGCACCCGCGCTCGCATCCGCTCGCCGCACCTGCCGCGCTCGTTCCGTGTCGGGTCGGGTCAACCCGGCAATCCGCCGGGTCGGGTCCGGGTTCGAATTTTCGACCCGTTTCTCTACCCGGGTCGGGTTAGGGTCGACCCGTTTCGCACCCGGGTCAATTCGGGTTCTACCCGAACCCGACCCGAAACCCGAAATTGACACCCGTAGAGGTGGGTTCTAGGAAGCTTGCCCTTTTGCCTAAAAAAATTTACTGACTTGTGATCGCTAGAGGGAGTAGTTGTCAGCATATAGGTAGGAACAATATTTTTGATATTGGAGATGAAAAAATTTGAGGGATGGGGGAATGGTAGATGCTTCGACATGATCATTTACAAAGGATTTGTCTTTTTGGGAAGCAACAGAGTGTGTCATGAGAAAGATGTCTGCTCTGATATTATGAAAAGACAAGCAACAGAGTGTGTCATGAGAAAGATGTCTGCTCTGATATCATGACGAAAGCAATGTACTTGTTTGCAGATGCGAGCTAAACATGAAAAGTGATAATAAATTAGAGCAGCATATAGTGCATATAGTACACAAGTGTTAGGTGAATAGTCATTTTCATATATCATAGCTCTAGCAATACATGTGTTTATTTAGATTTGAGCTAGCTTTACATATGTATGGGCATAATGAGAGTGTTTGTTATTTTTCCCAAAAAAAAGAGTGTTTGTTAGACACAGACTGCTGCATGTGATTTTTTTTTTTTTGGGACATTTAGGCCATTTAAGGCAAACTCACACACACAACACATACACATGGACTCGAACCTTGGACCTCTTAGTTGGAAGCCTAAGCTTTCAACCAATAGGCCAAGGAGAGTTGTGTGCTGCATGTGATTTATTATAGCATGTGGGTTGCTGTTGCCTTGTCAGAGTGAATGGTTTCGTGCTCCATTAATTGTAAAGTTTAATAGCTTAAAGAGTTTTGTCCTTTGAAGAATATAGATGATTGGATTTTTTATTTAACAAGGATTGATGAAAACACTCATGGGTCATTAAATATGGCTATGAAGATGAGCAAAGAATACAAAACAAGTATGACTTATATTTAAAGGAGTATTACATACATATTTTATGATGCACCAATATTTAATATTAAAGTATACACTATCTAATACATGTCATGGCATTACATTGCCCACAAGCCATCCTCATTTATTAGTCAGTCTAATGCAAAAAATAATAAATAAATGAAGGGAATGAGTGTCAACAGATCTAGATTTTTTTTTAGTCAGGGCATCATTAAAAAGAGAGAGAGAGAGTTTACTATAATAATTTCAATAACATGAAAATGCAAAATGCTTGGGGAAAAAAAAAAAAAAAAAGAGAGAATGGCAAGTTAGTGATGATGCCTCAAATCTCTTCTATATAGTCTTTGACATATCTGCATTTTTTTTTGGGACATTTATGTCAGCATGCATCGCATATATAAGACTCGAATCTAAGATCTCTTAGTTGATAGCCCAAGCTCCCAACAACCAGATCAAGATGAGCTAAATGACGTATTTGCATTCATAAATACTTTATTTAGGCATGAATTCTTTATGTATAAAATTTTGTAAATCTTCTCACTCTTGACATAAATAGAGAGGGGGTGACTCAAGTCTTACTTGAATATATAACTAAGGGTATGTTTGTGACTGTTGCTTTTTTTTTGTTAAGATGATTAAAGAATTATTGTATGAAAAATAATTTTCTTTAAAAGTTGTTGTAAAAAATAACTTTCTAGCATAGAAATTTATAGAAAATAACAAAAAATAATATTAGTCAAATTGAAATTGTGCTTACAGTTTGAAAAATAAAGCAATACAAAAATTATCCCAAACGAAAGCTAAGTTGGGTGGACCCAAGTTATTGGGGCAAAGGCATGCATCCAGTTTCCTCATGTTGAATTAGCCTATTATGTTATGATTTTAAATAAATAACAATGAAGGGAGTGGCAACTACTAAAAGATTGAAGATTAATAAGTTTTTTTTTTTTTAATTTTTGGAAGGTAAATGAAATATGCACTTAACAATAATTTTATTTAGATTAGCACCTTTTTAACAATAATTATTATTTATTTTATAAAAAAAATTTACATATCTTAAAATGTTTATTTAATTTACATAATTACTATTTAATTTATTTATTTTCAACTTCATGATCAAGATTTGATTAAGATAAATTTTGAAATTATTTTAAATTGATTATAATATATATTTAATTAATCAATTACATCAAAATATCTTAAAATAAATCTAATTATTTTAACATCTATTCTAATTAAAATCTAAGTAAAATACTTTGACCTATAGTTTTTATTTGGATGCTTTTCACTTAAATAAAAAGTCTTCGGGCTAGGTGGTAACATGTGACAACTACCTGATTTAACGAAGGATTTGATGCCCAAATACTATTTTAGGGTTGTCAAAATCGAGTTACGAATTGGGTTTGGGTCAAACCTAGAACTGTTACAAACATGTCACTTTTTCAGACCTGAACCTGACTCGTGACCCAAGTAGTAGCAGACTCGTCTCGCATCTCAGATTTTGTATTATTCTGTTCTTATTGTTTATATGGTTTAATGAGACGATCATTTTACATATTTACAAGTGGAAAAATAAATTATGTCAAAGCTATCTTAATGCAATTTATATGATAATCAATTTTATAATTATTGTCTTACTTTAAAACTACTGTTTTATGCAAACTTTGTATTACACTGATTTAAAAATAAATTTCATAATTTTTAAAATTGCCATCATATTAAATATATCAAGATATCTTAAAAATTGTTTTTATGTATTCCTAAGTTTTGGCAACAATGTTTGGGATTTGTGTGTAAATTAAGATTTCTTTAGTACAAAAATTTAACTAGAAAGTCATTTTAAGAAGCAGTAAGAAAGTCATCCTAAACGAAACCTAAAATTTTATTTTGGACTTTTTTTTACTATTTTTTAAAATAGTTATTTTAGATTTTTAGTACAAATTTTTTTGTTTAAAAAATATTTATATTAAAAAATTATTTTAGAAAGCATTAAACAAAATTACCCCAAACCAATTTAAAACAAATTAGTAGTTCTCAAATTTTGGCTTTTTGGACAGCTGAATTTCAAGCCCAAAATATTTTTGAAACGAAGTTTATATATTTTTATCTAGTTTCTTTTCAGCATATTTGAAGTTGTTAAAATTCAAAATGCAAAATGCAGAATGCATAAAGCATGGGCGGAACCCCTTGGTGGTCATGGGCGGAACCCCTTGGTGGTCAGGGGGACAATTGCCCCCCCTCAATAAATAAAAAGAATTAATTATATGATTTTTTGGTAATTTATTTATTTTCATTCATTTTTTAGTATTTATTATAAGAGTTTTCTTTAGGTAATTGTCCATGGCAGGTCGAACCCCGCCAGGAGGCGCTGCACCTCTTGAACTCCCGACATATAAGCCTTATAAATTTGCCCCCGCTGAAAATCAGGATTGGTTCCGCCCCTGACATAAAGTGAAGTTGGCCACCTTATACATAGTTGGCTATTGCCAAAAATTATTGTTTGCAACCAATCGCTATCAATATTTTTTTGCTCATTGTAGCTGCGCGTCACTGGCTCACCATTTTACCCCACTATTTAGATCACCGTGGGCATTGAACATCTCTGATTAATTATTATTTCAACTATATTGATATTTTATTATATTTTTCAATTTTTCAAAGCAAGTTAGAAAAGTAAAGCCATATATTTATAATTTCATAAATCAAATCTCCCAAACATAATTTTAATATACTATTGTCCTATGTTTTCAACAGAAACAAACAACTCCTTGCAGTCTTTAAATATTATAAATAAAATATTTAAGAATCTAATAACGACTCATATTATGTTCTTAGGAATTCAAATCAAGATTAATACAAAAATATAACGCACCTGACATATCAAGATGCCAGGGAACCGTGCCGAGAATCTCTCCACCGCATCCTCCGACAACGGCGCCCCACCGCAGAATATCCGTTTCAACGCCGATAGGTCTTGCCGCATCACGTCCTCCGACCTAGCCATCGCCAAAACTACCGGCGGCGCCGCCGTCATCTGCGTAACGCCGTACTTCTCCGCAGCGCGCATCATATCCGGAAAAGTCACCCTATCCATCACCACCAACGTATCCCCGAGCGCTACCGTTCTCAGCACAAAAAAGAATCCCAGCGAATGGAACATCGGCGCCGAAAGCAGATTCACGTCCGGCCCGGACCGGCTCGGTTGCAGGGCGTGGAATCCGGCCGTCATTGCGATGAAGTTGCGATGCGTAAGCGCTGCAGCCTTCATGTGGCCCGTCGTCCCGGAGGAGAACTGAATCGCCGCGACATCGGACTGTTCGATGGCTGCGGAAGGCGAGGGGAAAGTGGCGTCGGCTTCGAGGAAGGAGTGGAAGGTCGGGGAGTCGAGGAAGAGAGTGGGGAGATTAGAAGGGAGCTTGGAGACGGTGGAGGAGACGGCGAAGGCGATGGACGGGTTGGTTAGGCGGACGAGACGGGAGAGTTCGGCGGGAGTGGCCGCGGGGTTGGCGGGGGAAACGGTGACGCCGAGAGAGAGGAGGGCGAAGTACAGGATGGGAATGTCGAGGGTAGCAGGGGAGAGGATGAATGCCACTTGGCCGCGGGAGAGGCCCGCATGGTCCTGGAGGGAAAAAGCGAGAGAGTTGACGCGGGAGAAGAATGCTGGAAAGGAGACGGAAGCGGAGGTGGCGGCGTCGATGAGGGCGGGGTGGGAGGGGAGAGGAGAGGGTAGGAGGGAGAGGGCGAAGACCGGAAAGGAGAGAGGATGCGAAGGCGGAGGGAGTGGGACCGCCGGCCGGAGGCTATGGAAGGTTTTTGGTTCGGAACAGAAGCCACTATTGGAGTCTATGGAAGGCATTGGCGGGCAGCGGTGAAGCCGTGATAAGTTATGAGAGGTTCATGCGTTGATATTTATTTGGGGGATTTACATACCTACCACCATTTATTTATAGATATTTGACAGAAAGAGACTGTGGGATGTGATTATTTAATTTGTGTAAGAAGTTAAGAACCGGCAAGAGGACGAAGCCGAAAGGGGTGAATTGGGGAAAAAGATGCTCTTTACAAGACGAAATGATTTCGGCTAATGCAATACGTGCTCATATTTTTTTTTTTTTGGGAAAATGTATAATCTATTCTAACTAGTATAATAGTCCGAACTTTTCCCAAAAAAACATGTAGTCCCAACTACCTCTTGCAACGGAACGCACCAGAGTAGTTTTTATTTTTATTTTTTTATTTTTTGGCACGGGTACCCATCCGCTGCACTTCCAAGATGGTGATTGGCGGTGTGACTAATTCTCGGCTGACCTAGAAGAGGCAGTCACCTCAGAAATTCCTGGCCCGCATTTGATTGTACTCCACTTAAAAGGCGCTGCCACTCGAGAGGAATCGAGTACGGGTTAGGGGGTTCCCAACCGTACTCTTCCATCAACCAAACTAAGCATCGGTGGATCAGAGAAGATATTTAATTAAGCTAAATGCAATAAAGTTAGTGTTAAATAAAATTATATAAATACAAGCTCAAATTTATAGTGTATTAATTAGTTGAAAATCAATTTGAGAATCTAAATGGATGAGGTTTGAGTACTCATTCTACCTATAATTAAAAAAAATCATGATTATTCTAAAATGAGGATAACATCTTCTGTTGTCATAGAAGAATGTAACTTGAGTTTAGTAATAATAATAATAATAATAATAATTATATATATATATATATATATATATATATATATATATATATATATATTCCTTGTGGAGGCCTACGCGTAGAATAAAAAGGGAAATACTTTCATCTCCACAGATTGAAAGTACCCCACAGAATCAGAGCCATGCCACACTTGATTAGGATACTGTTTAGTAATTATATCTAACTCAACAAGTATCTGAGCCACTGAAGGTCTAGTATCATTAACAGTAGCATTATCAGTGCAAAGTGGTCTGCCAAATAAAGACTCTAAACCATGCAGAATTCGGGGAGAAAAGAGATGAGGACTGAGGTAGGGAAATGACATATAAATGAGAATAGCATGAGATTCAACATTAACGTCAAAGTGAGAAGACCGCTTATAGAGCTTCATGTAATAGTTGGAGATGAAATAAGAACAATGGGAGAACATCCGACAATAATCCAAATCATTCCTTAGCATAATCAAAATATTCTTAGGATTCAACAAAGTAACAGAAAATTCATCAATCAGTTTAAGATTAAGAAAAAATTTCTAAATGAAATCTACCGGTGGACGGCGAGTAGGAAACTTTCCAAATAAATTACCAAATTTAAATGGAGCAACAAGCACAATTCTTCATTATAATTCAACAAGACAGGCAAGCCATGGAGGGAAGAAGGTTTGAGCGGAGGAAATGCCAGTGAGGCCGATTCATCGGATAAAACATCACGAAAAGGCCGCGATTTATGTTTCACAACAAAAAAACTGGGGTCACTAAAGCGATGAGCGGCCATATCAGCTTAAAAGGAGAAAACAAAGAGAAAAGGAAGATTAGGGAAGACTCGACAAAGGAGCGGAACACAAGACGGGATCCAGCTCCCAAGCGGCACGGAGGAACCGCGAGAGAAGGCTTGACATTCGCAAGCATGATCGGGATCTCCAGGAAGGAAGACGGGCAGCTAGGGCTTCGCCCTAACTGCACGGAGGTTTCGCCAGAGCAGAAGAACTTATTTCATGGAGGTTTCATTGTAAGTCTTGTAATACTCCATTGTCAATAAAAAGTTGATGGTTAGGGGTTCATAAATAAATAAATAAATAAATAAATAAATAAATAAATAAATAAATATATATATATATATATATATATAGTGGTCGGGTATGTATAACATGGACAAAAAGTTTCATATCCATTAGACAATTACACCACATAGCTATTATCATTTTTATGCTTGCTAATGAGAAATGGTTTGATTTGATTTGGTTTAGGCTTCATTTGGGACAGCTTATTTATTGTTTCTTAAAGCAATTTTATAGTAAATTTTTATACTAGAAACATGTTTTAAGAAACAGTAATAAAGATGTCTCAAAAGAAGCCTTAGTTTCGAATAAGTGCTTGCTGAAAATCGTTCCTTGCAAATCCAAACTATGGCTAGATAAATTTCGTCAAAAATTTGTTGTCGTTGATACATGTTTGCCTTCATTTTGTAATATTTGTTGGTTGAGGTGAGTTTTTGGTGGCATCGTTACTATTGAGCTTTGGTAGAATACTAAAGGTCATTGTATGATTTGCAATTTGTAATACTAGTAAAAATACCCGTGCATTAAATGCACGTGACTAAAAATATAAAAATAAAAATTCATATCATAAATTTTAATTATATTATCATTAGTAAAATGAAAAAAATTAGTATTATAAATAATTATAATCATTATGATAATTTTAATATGATTAGATAAATAGTTTTATATGATATGGATTTCCAATCATTCATGAATCTTTTTGGTATTAAATTACACCGACTATTTATTTTTTAAGCCATGTTTTCTTAAAAGTTATGAGTTCTTTTTTTAATTGAACGTTAATAGAATTTTAAACATTAATAACAATAATAATTTTAACAAAAAATATTTGGGAGAAAATTCCTTTTTTACTCATTATATTTCATTTAAAATAATAATTTCATTTTATAAATTTATTGCTACAAATAATTTTAAAATCAAGTTACCAATGATAAATTTGGTAATATAATATACTGAAAAGAGTAAACTTATTTGTGATTTTTTTTTATCATGATTGTAATAAATATAAAACATTATTCTCTTTATATGAGATAAGTTTTGAAAATATTTATCTTTTATCCCATCTATTTATATTTATATTTTAAAAAATAAAAAATATATATATTTTATAGATTTTAGTTTCTATTTTAAATAAAGAAGCAAGTATAACTATACCCCAATAATGAACATTCCAATAATTATTATAGTCATAAATTTTATATTTCCCTTAAAAAAATTTGGATAAATATTTCAATTTTTTGCGTTTAAATTTTTTAGAGAGAAAAATAAATTGTGTTTACTTATTTGAATAAAAAATAGTTCTTTTAATTAAAATTTAATTAATTGTTAAATAGTAAATGTTCTATGATTTTCAATTATTGTAATAATCAATCAGAAAAGTTATTTTTTAGAAAAAATGGATTTTTTTAAAGAAGTTATTTATGATTCAATTATTTCTAATCTAATGTAAAATATTATCATTTCATTTTATAATTAATCTAATATTAATTAATAATTTTGAATTATCAAAATTAAATCTCATCATCAAGGCATCAACACACCTTATCTTCACCGTTTCATATATCCTCTTTCGATCCAAATCAGATCAAAACAATTTATCATATTTTCTCTTCCAAGTCTAGAAGACAAAGCTGCCTCAAATCAATTGCCATTAGTAATTTTCGATTGTTTGTATGCTTGGGCTGTTATTTTGTTGATTATGATTTTGCATCAAACCAAACGATATGTTTGAATTTGAATGATTAAAATTTTATGGCATAAAAATCATGATTTTCATGTTTTTGCACAATGCTTATTCCAGTGTGACTTATATTCAAAGTCAATTTCAAATAAATTAATTGAGTTTAGCCAATTTTTCTTTGTGATAATAACATTGACTTTCTATTCATGTCAATAATAAGATAAAATTAGAATTGTATTGTTAAAATAATATGCAACTTTAATATTTTTTTTTTTCATAAATATTTTTGATTTAGTAGCGTATCTACCAATACATTTTTCATTTAATAGTGTATCTACCAATATCTAAACCATTGAATGATTAATCTAATGATTATATTGAACAATACAATGCCATATGTTTTGGAAGTAGAGGTAAGAAGAAAGAAAATAGTATTAATTTCTTAGTAAGTCATGTCTAAAGCAAGCTATAATGTCAATTTCAAGATTAAAATAAATGGGAGATGCACCTCTAAAAAATTTGAATGTGAATTAAGCAAGCAACAGAATTGATTCCCACTGAAGCATAATAACAAAAAAACAATAAGTAACTGCATCAATCAAAGAATAGAATCCATTGCAATCATAGCGCCCGTCACGGCTCACAGTGATAATTATTCGATCTCTAAGTAGTTGTTTGGTATCTTATTAAACAAGACTTCATTTAAACCCAACCAGGCAACCATACAAATTTTCTGTGACATTAAATCCCATATTTTGATAAATCTTTTTGTAGCCTCGTTAGTCGTAGAGCCCCATGTTTGTCAAACCATGTCATTCATAGAATTTAACACATTTCAGAATTTATCTTACAAATCCTACATACTGAAATTAAAAAAAAACCCCAAACAATATATCAAGAGATAGTGAGATTTAACAATTGTCAATGTCAACCTGTTTTTTAGGTTTTAATCCATTCAATGTGTAATAAAACTGTATTTGTAGCATTTAATCCTACTTCTAACCAAACAGCACCTAAAAATAAATCATATTGGTGCTCATGTAATCAACCATCAATCTCCAACAAGGATGTGCATTAGTGCATCGCAAGCATCCCATTCAAGTAATTAACATGGTGGGATGACCAAGATATCAGGATGATAGATATAGAAGCTGCCACTGATTCAACCTCACTGCTCACATAGGCGCAGACGTACCAGAATACGAAAGAGATAGCACCAGCAGCACAACCTGTTCACAAGATACTTTACTAAATTTAAATGTGGTTGTGAAAAAACGTGCTGCAGATAACAGTAAGTAAAAAATAAAATAAAAAAAAAAAAAAACATTTTCACCTAGACGAGTTTGACTCATTGCGTCGGAAAGAGCACAATAGACGGCGAGACGCTGGTATCTGTCGCCCCCGAAATCAAAGCCGAATCGCTCCATCTCAGTCTTAGATATTCGCAAAACCATAAAGACAATCCATTCAACCAAAAAGCTACCAAAATGTGACATAAATCAGAAGTGAAATTAACTTACAATGTGTTAGAGTGCATGCAGCACGGAGAACCCTGCCTTCTTCTTCCTTCTTTGGGGTTGTGGTTTCTTGATTCTGCTGCTATTGATGGCTGAAGGGATTTTGGGGAGAGGGCCGAGATGCGGAGAAAAGGTGCGACGAAGAGACCGCGGTGTGAACCAATGATGTGCTGAAAAAAGCAATATGCCGTTGATCAAATCCTTTCAAATTATAGGGTGACGGAAATGAGAGAGAAAAAAGTTTACAAAATCCTTTCAAAATGTGAGAAGAAAAGTGTTGGGGCAGCGCTGAGAGTGAGAAAAGTAATGTAGGGGAACGAACTTTTCCGCCAAGCTCAGGGTGGAGAATGTGTTGGAAATTTAAGATGTCGTGAAGAGGAACCGTTATAGAAGTTGAATAGGCTGAAATAATTGGATAAGCCACCGGAGAAGAAGATTGAAGGTCAAGCCGAAGAATCAAGACCGAGCAAATCGTGAATAATAGATAACTGAGGCTTAAGTGGGCATTAATTTGTTTAAATGAAATTTGAACATATAAACGCGCATTAATTGGTCTGTATTAACATTAATTGGCAATTGGAGATTCTACCGGAGAAGAAGGCGGAACGTCAAAGGCCAAGTCGAAACGGGGTGATATAATAGGCAACCGACGAGGGCTTTATTTTGTTTATTTAAAAGAAATTAACACGTACAAACGGACATTAATTAGTTTGTATTAGAATTAATTGTGACAGTAAATAATGAATAAATATATGTATTATAGGAAGTGATAAATGATATAATTTGAATAGTCATATATGAACGTTGTGGATTAACTTAAAATTTATAGATGAACGGTCAAGATTTGACCCACCCCTTCTAGATTATTTACAAATTAAATGATGTACGTATTCTTTCAAAAATCTACAAATGGTCCTACTCAATTTTGGCCAATAGAATATGAATTGTACAAGTTATTAGGCATTACCTCTACTGGCATGAGCCATGAGTCAACCGCCATGACATTCTTTAATGAGCTGCTTCTTGAATGAGCATCTGAGCTGCACAATTAGTTTGCCTTGAAAGAAATCCTTATTTGATGGTATAATCTTTCATGCCCCAAAATCAAATTTGGAAGAATTATACTTTTCATCTTTCAATTTGATTTTGGAAGCATGACAAATTTATATTAGAGCAGTTGTTGGAAGAATTGAATAGTAAACTAGAGCTGTACGAATTGATTGCGAGTCGAGTAGATTAAACTTTACTATTTTACATATATAATTGATTGTATGTGTGAAAAGTTCAGACATGATATTGTAAGTGAATAGCTGAAATAGATATGCCGCAATAAAAATTTTTGGCGGGATTTTGCCTCCAACCGGACGTTCCTCTACGTCCTTACACCGGACGTAATAAAAGTTCCAACAGGAGAGTATTTTTCCACATCACCAACCCATCCAAACTAATATTTTTTTTAAAATATTATTACTTATGTAGTATTTTATTTATTAATTTTAAAACTCATAATTAATTGTGTAAGAACCAATAAATATTTACCTATAATTTGAAGCAAGAAATAAAATTCAAAATTTCCTTTCTTTTGTTAAATATCTATATTATATATTATTCTGATACTCTTCCACTAACTCTAATTTAATTTTATTTACGTTAGATTGTGTCGAATTATTTTTGTATTCAGTAACAAATATGATTTTTTAATATTTTAGAATTAAAAAATGCACGTTGAGAAATTAATTGACACTTTTTTTAATGGGATTCGGAGAAATATTGTGAATATAAAATTACACGCAAGCAAATGTTAACAAATAAAATTTTGGTACACATGCAGTCAAAATTGTTTTTTTTTTAATGAGAATGATATATTTAAATATAATAGAATACACCTTGGGCACGTGATTAATATTTTAAAAATAATTAACAATAATAAAACACCACATTAAAGAGTATTATATTAAGATTTATTTATTTATATACAAATAATGCTTAAATACTTTTTAGTTAAATGTTAGATTTTTAGTATAATCATTGACAAGCCAGCCTAATTTGTCTTGATTTAATCATAAGAATTTTTTAAAATTAAAATCGAGACCATCTAAATTCTGAATTTTAAAAACTGATAATAAACTGAGCGTTTTGAAGAGACAAACCCAACGACATAAAAATGGTTCAATCTAGACCCAAGTGAGCCCAAATTAAGGGCCTATAACATAATTAGAAGCTTTAGAACATTACTTAGGGGACAAATTGAACTCCAAATATAGTATGCTCTTGGTAGAATTGAGCGGCTCGATGAGATTAATCCAACGAGCCCACGAGCTATTGCTTTTGACATCATTAAAGCCCTCAAAAATTGAAGAAACATATATGATAAGTGGAATCTTGCACCCCTCTCTCTTATTTGTGCGTATGCTAGATCTTCATGCAAAACTAGGATATTAAACTCTTTATATCTCTATCATCATGAATGTTTCGTTACACAACAATCATTTATATCATATATACAAATTATGTTTAATAATACATTTTTATTGTATATTAGATATAAATACCAATACACAAATATGTTAATTGGTATTTGATACATCATCAAAAAATTATCTTGATCTGACACGAATCTCGATGCAAAATCAAGTTGGAAACTTCCGAAATTAAAATTGGGGCCATCCGAACTTTGATTTCAACAAACTTATAGTCAAACTGAAGGTTTCGAGAATACGAACCCAACGACACCAAATCCAACTCAATCCGAGCCCAAATGGGTCCAAATCAAGGGTTAAAAGCGCTGTTATAAGGTTTGAACCACAATTTGGATTATCAAACGGTTTCCAAACATAACATGCTTATAATCGAATCGAGCGGCTTGACGAGACGAATCCAACGAATCCAAGATCACTGAATTCTGACATCACTAAATTATTCAAATGTCCATCAAACAGTCCATGTTCAAGAGATTCAACATCGGTCATCCATCCAACCACTCCCCATTTGCCCTTGATCTCCCATCTATTTACGGGCCATGTCACTCCAAAAATCTATAAATAAAACACTCTTTCTCTTGAAAAGGGACAAAAGCTAGAGAATTAAAGAGAGAGATCAGAGATCGCTCTTGCCTTCTTGCTCCTCGACCATCGCCTGAGTTCTGCCGGACCATCGCCTGACGTCATTGCTCCATCGAGCCACCACCTAAGGGCCTAAGCTCCGTTGGACCACCACCTAAGGGCCTAAGCTCCTCCGAACCACCACTTAATGACTTGAGCTCTGCGGGACCACGACCTGAGAGCCTGAACTCCGTCGGAACACCACTTAAGGGCCTGAGCTCCGTCGGATCACCACATGAGGAACTGAACTCTGTCGGACCACTACCTAAGGGCCTGAACTCTACCAGACCACCACCATAGGGCCTGAACTCCGTCAAACCACCACCTATGGGCCTGAGATCTGTCGGACCACCATCTGAGGGCCTAAACTCTGTCGGACCGTAACCTAAGGGCCTGAGCTCTATCGGACTACCAATTAATGCCAAAGTTCTACCAAGTCACTACCAGACTACTAACTAATGCTTGAACTTCCATGTGGCACTAGATTTGATATTAGACTTTAACCATACGGTTAAAACAAAGAATTACTCATCACTATAATCAAAAGATGAAACCCCAATGTATTTTAATTGAAGATTTAGTCATGTGTAGCATCGAGGCAGCGGGAAAATACCCCCAATGTAAAAAACTTTCCCCCCTCTGGGAGAGTCCATACTTGATGGTAGCTGTGGTGAAGCCCGAGACTTTCAAATTGAAGAATGTTGAGGGAAACATACTCCCTCGAACCTGGAATATAAAAAACCTCCACAAGTATTATTAGTAGAGTACATTAGTGCCATTTGTTTAGTTACATTATTATCTTATTCGAGTAAGATCATATTAATAGATTCATACAAGTTGTGAACTTTAATATTGAAATCGTTGATTTGAGCAACACAATCATTATTATAGCTTAATCATTGGACTATCAATCCTAGGGGGATTCGATTTGACCTCTTCAACACAGGTTAAAAAATATCAAATAATGCTTTAATCAACAACCTTGGATAGGTCAAAACATCCTAGGTGGGTGTCACTTAACTTTAATATCCCTGATTCGAGGTATACACACTCTTTGTTACACCTCAATTATTGGATAATCAATCCCGGGGGGATTCAATCCAACCTCTTCCACATATGTTTATTAGCATTATAACACTATAATTAATAACCTCAGAAGGTCAAACATCCTTGGCGGGTGGAATGTAGATCTTGAAATTCTTAATTCGAGCGTCTGAATCTCAATCACTCAATATTCTGTCCCAAAGGAGATACAATCCGACTTCCATCACATTGATTGAAAATATATTGTATAATGCTGAAATAAATAACCTCATATAAGCCAAGTTCCTTAAAAAAATGGCATAAATAAAATTCACTCAAGTTGAATAAAAGCACTGGAATATTCACTAGTCAGATAAAAATATCAACAACTTTCTATTAAATCATAGAAGATAACACATATGAATGCAAAAAACCTAATATATAATAATCAATAAGAAATATAAAGCGATATAACTAATGGAACATAAAAAACAAAAGTACTACTCAATATCTATAATCTCATCATTCACCTCAATGGAAAATGCCTTATACATCTCACTTTTTATCTCATCATCATCAGAATCTAAAGGAGAGTCATCTAAAGCTTGGTTGGGGGTCACTCCTTCAACTTGAACTCCAGTCTTCCACTGTATCAGACGAACTCCCTTCAAAAAGCCCTAGATGAATCCATCATCAATACACTACTACTCCAAAGCCTTCACTTCTATATCATAAATATAATATCGAGCCTCCCTAAACGTGATCCTGAATGTTGGTCTTAAAAACTATAGATTTCTTGAAATCTTCGATGACTCTTGAGGATTCTAAGTCAGACAAGGCAGCCTCCTTCTCAGCTATAAGAGTCTGCAACCTCTTATTCTCTGCCTTAAGCATCACTATCTTCCCTACGGAGGCCTTTTGATCCTTCAAAAGTTGGGTGATTGTTGCTTGTGCCTCTATCAAGTTAATTTGAATTTTAAAGAGACATAGTGTAATGTGTTGGCCAACTCAGATCTGCACTCGCACAACTCCTCCTCTAGCACCTTTGCCTCTCTAGTCTTATGATCGTACTTTTGCTTGAACTCTCTTTGAAGATATTTAATCTTTACAAATTCATTGTTCTACTCGTTCAAAGCTTTAGTAAGCTCTATCGCAAGCTGCGACAATTGAAATAAAGAAGAATTCGTTAGAAGTCATTCAAAAAAAAAAAAAAAGAGAGAAGAAGCATTAGGAATATATTACTCACTAAGTCATCAACTTTGCGGTGTTTGATACATTGATGGCTCAAGACATCCCCAGGGTTGTGAAACTTGGTGGGGGAAGAGTTAGATAGATCCTTATCGGTATTCATCGTAGACCCCTCCAACTTCTTCTTCTTCATAACCTATGGGTCTTGACCTCTCACATGTCGTTTAGGAGCAACTTTTGAAGTTGGGGTAGGGGGCTCAAAAACCTTGGAAGACAGTTTCAACATCCGTGCATCAAACCTCCCAACATGGAACAACAGCCTGACCTTGATCAAGAACTCTTCTTCTATATATTTACTCAAGTAACGAACCTCATATAGAAGATGTTTGATGTCAAGAATCTTGATGATCCTCATTATATTTTCTTTCTTGACGTGTGTTGACCTCGATTTTGGCTCAATCATGCTCGAGCACCTTTGATCGGTTTAATCGAACCCCGTCGAGCCTAATTCGAGCTCGAATCGACCCGACTAGAACCAGATCAGACTCGCATGCGTTCAATTAGACTCGATTAGTTTGTTTCCGTCGCGTCGTGCTTGATTTGATTTGAATTAATCTTTATTTTGGACCCGATTTTGTTTAACCAATTTTATTGAGCCGGCTCGAGCCCAAATCGACTCAAATCGAGCCAAATTCGAACTCGAGCTTAACCCGATCTTAGCCAATTTTAATCTGATTTAGCTCAATTTAATTCCACTAAAATCCGTTTGACTTTCCGATGAGTTTGAATTATTTCCCTAAATCCAGTAGTTGCGTCGACGGTTACGATCGAGCAGGATCTGCGATTCGGCCGAAATCCCGGCTCGCAGGGATTTTCTGCGATTCGAGCAGGCATCGAGCAGTAAACAATGCCGTTCTATGATGTTTTTCGGAAGCTGGAGCACGAAGGAAAAGAAGCGGGCTTCCCCTTTCGGCAACAGAGGTGATTTACTCGGGGAGAAGGCTCTCCCTCTCGGCAGGCTCCCTTCCCCCGTCTCCCTCTCTTTCGCTCTCAGATTCTCATTCGGGAAGAAGCCCTAGAGGACCGAATCAGCTCTCTCTGGTTTTCTCCCTGTCCCGACGCCTCCTCCCTCTCAATCTCCCTCAGTTCGCGCAAGCAGGAGGAGCCGAAGCCCCTCCATTCTCTCCTCGTCCCTGTTGCTGTGAACCCCGGTCTCCCTTTGCCCGTGAAACCCCAGTCCGACGGCGACGCCAGCCCCCCCTGTTCGCGAAATCTGAGCCCGACGCTGGCCTCCCTGTCCGTGAAGCCCGAGTCCGATAGTAGCTCCCGCCGATTCCCTCTTCCTCTCCTGTCCGTGAGCTCTCCCGATACCATCACTCACCTCAGCCGCTGGATTTGCAAGGTAAGTCCCTTCTTCTTCTTTCTCTTCTTCTTCTTCTTCTTATTTTGTTCTTCTTCCTTCATAACTTTCTTCTTCTTGATGTTTCATATTTTCACACTTCTCCTATCTTGAGTTCCTGATATAAACTTGGGAAGAGTGAGATGAGTATTTCAATAGAGGTGAATATGCATGCCAATCTATAAGTCATGGTTAGCAGTTTATGTTTCATCCCTTAAGGTAATAGTTTGCTTAAGTGATCGAGGTATGAATCAAATAAGCTTCCCTATTGAGCCCACTTGCAAAGGTCTACTATTATTCTATGTATTGGTGCAGCTAATGGAAGGTTTCATTTATTTTTCTATGTGGAAATTTTGTTGCTCCTAGTGGGAGCTTTCTTATCTCAAGTTTTCTCTGAGTGCATGCATTTGGTCATGGAAATTTTGTGAAATACATGCTGAGTACCATTTTAGTGTTAAAAAAAATGTATATTGATGTTGGTGAAATCGTTATCTATGCATAAATCTTGTAGTAGCCTGCACTTCTTGATAATTATAGCGTACGATGGGAGTTTAAGGTCTCATTTGTAGACCTTGAGAAATTATAGCTTTGTTTACCAAATGCACGCAAGGTGTTAGTAGAAATGCCTATTGAAGTTAACGTAAGTGTATGGCCAAAATGAGATACTAAGCAAGTGTAATTTCTGCTTTATTTAAATGTCCTAGTTTAGTTTGGACTTGTTTGAGAATCATGATTAGAGAAGCATGGTTATTTCCTATTGCTCTTATTTGCGATGAGAGAAGTAATGAATGTGATTAGTATATTCATTAATATCATAGTTAAATGTTGTTTTATGAGTTACAAGGCGCTCAACTTTGTTTCTAATCCATATAAATTATTATTGATTGTGAATGTGATCATTGCAAAGAGAAAAGATGAATGGGCATAAAGGCTTCGTAATTTCTTCTATACACTCATGGTCGCTATTTCATTTGGAATGAACTTTGATGAACTTTAGGTCTATCCGTTTGCAACATTGCTCAATAGTTTAATGAGGATATGTAATTATGGAAACAAAGACCTTTATGTCGGGTTGCTTATAAATAGTTATGTGAGTATTTTGCATTGGTTGTTTGATGAAACGCCATTAAAAAGAAGTGGTAAGTTCCTTTGTTTATAAGCTTTGGGTATCCAACATGTTAGAGATCATATCTTAAGTTTTGGGAGTGAATATTTCTTAACTAGTGATAAAGACTTGCCGCCACTTTTTTTTCTCTTTTTAAATTATTTATATAGATAGTGAATTCTTAGCATGTGAAAGCTTTGTTTTGCTTATGATCCAAAAATTTCTTGTATGGATTCTAAAGGCTCGTTTGAGGCGCCATGTTATTACTTGTTAAAAAAAAGAGTATACCCAAAATATTCATGCTAATGTCTATTAAGGAAGTGTAGTCCATAATCATTGGAAGTTATATTCATGCTATTGTTTCATCTACCTTTGCAAAGACGAAGTGGAACAAAATGAAATCTTTTTTTTAGCACTTATACATCTTGTGAAGCATAAAATTTGGATATAAATTTGTGGTCTTTCAATCATGGTCCTTTGATTCATGATCTTGATTCATGATCTTGCTTGTGAGGTTGGCATGCGAATTTTCTTTACACATAGAGTTTTGCATTGACTTTTGGGATTCAAAGTTTTATGTGAACGGTAATTGATGGTTATATTGAGTTTTACCAGTGCATCTCTTTTGGACTATTATGACAAAACGTGTGTAAATTTGTTTGGGCAAGAGTTTGCTTTATAAAGTGATCGTTTGAATCATGTTATTGTATGGGAACCTTATATTGTCATTGCTTATGAGGAAATTGTTGAGCTTTGTAGTTGCTAAACAACAATATGAATGCGACATTAAGTTATGGGTAGGTTATGTTAAACAATTCAAGTTTGGAATGTTTTGACTACACTTTGGCATATTAGTTTGAAATGCAATAGTTTAATACCACATATTTTATCCTATGTTAAACTACCTAATCAGCTCTTTCTAGATTTGTGCTGTAATGAGACCCTTTTCTTATTGTTTTTGGCAAAATCTTAGCTAAAACTCATAGATGTGATTATTAGCAACGAATATTTGGAAACTTTTTGAGCATGGTATTGTCTCCTTACATTTCACATAAATGAATGGAGTAAGTTTAGAATATCTTAGTATAAAATTGAATCATGTTTTCATCCATATTTGTGTGAAATATTGTAGTTGTTTTTATGCGTCGTCGCTAGTTGCGACATTCGAGTTTCTTTTGAAAGAGCCTTATGAGTTGTCTTATATTTAGAGAGCTTTGTAAGCGTTTCTCTTTGCTTTTGTTGAAATTTTCTTACGAGTTGTTTTGTGTTGCCGATTTGGAAAGTCGCTTTTTGATTGAAAGATGCCTTGTTTTGCTTTGGTTGGAATGATTTATTAGTGGCTTTGGATTTGTTTTATACGACGAATTTTATGGGCGCTTTACAATGAGAAGTTTTCTTTATAAAACTTTCTCATTGGAAAGCTTTATGTTTCCTACCCCACTCCAAATGAGGGGAGAGACACTTGGTTATGAGTTGTCTCGGGTAGAATTTTGTGTCAAAAAGGATTTTGTTAGAGTTTTTTTTTTTGAAGAGCTCTTTTGTGCCAAAACAAACAAAATGAAAGGAGGAAATTTTGGGTAGATAGCTTTTGGGAGGTTTTGCTTAGTAGTTCACTTAGAAGTTCTTACTAGTCATGTTGGGTTTGGCTAGACTTGTGTAGTGAGGTCCCTTAGTGCCTTTTGGGGGGTGATTAGTGCTTTTTCATTTGAGTTAGATTGTCTTAATGTGTATTTCAAAAAAAAAAAGTGAAATGAATCATTAGGATTTGAAGCATTAGAAAACTTCGTGTTGGAGAATCTCTAATGTCTTTTTGGGAATAAGATAGTTCTTACTTGTTTGAGTTAGATTCCTTTAAGGTTAGCTTCTATAGAAAAGAAGTATAGGTTTTTTTTTGGGAGAGATACAAGATGAAAGTAACTCTTATTTTGGATTTGGAGTTGAGAATTCGTATCCCCTTAGTTGATATAGGATTTGTTTAGAATGTGTTGGTTAGTAGAGTTGGGTTCGTATTAAGTGCCTCATTTGGAGTGAGAACAGGAAAGGGCATTGTTGCTGTTATAGGATGCACTTGACTTCTACGAAGTGTATCCAATAACAACAATGCCTACACCCCTTTTATATACGATTTTCATTCTTTTCCTTTTTTTATTGCTTTTAGTTGTCTTTTACTTCACCGTTAGCACTCTTTGTCGTTTTCTTTCGTGCTTTGACACTACGCACTTACAAACTGAGGAGAATCCACAGACATACGACTCGATAAATAATAAAAGGTACGTTCTAATTTTTATTGCATTTTTTCATTTCCCTACACTGTTATTTATTTATAGAACTGCTCTAATACCTCTTTTTCTATGTCTTGCGAGGTACCGTTTGGAAAGCAATGGACAAGGAGCACCTGGAACTTGAGCTAGGACAACCGGACCTAAGCATCAGTCGTCCCTACCCATCTGGTAGGGGCGCTACGGGCGGAACCACCGGGTCGTAGCCCCCGGTGCTGTAAGTTTACTAAAACTTAGAAAACCTTTAGGGGCTTAGATGGTTGTACGCCTCCTTCCCTTAGGGCCTTAGAAACTTCAATTATAATTAGGATTGCTTTTGTTTTTCTTGTTTAGATCCCTAAAATCCTATGACATCCATATAGAAGTTTTAGGGATTAGAAAAAGAACAACACTCTTTTAGTCCTACAACACTAGTGACATCTAAGGACAAAAATTAAGGACCGAGTCTTAGAAAACATAGACTTAGAGTGCATGTTCCTTATAGGATAGAGACTTTAAAACAAAAAGCTAGTGACACATTTTTCTAGATTTGGATTCTGTTTTCTTAATTCATTAATAATCAACTAACCAATTTTAGTCTAATTTCTAAAACCTATTAAAACATTTAATTCTTAATTAATTTATTATTAACATTTGTAATTATTGAATTCTAAATTTAAAAGTGTAAATCTAAATCAATTCATCTAATCTAATAATTAACTTCTAACCCACCTAAAATCTAAAAGAGGTAGATTTAATTAGGGAATCAAATTCTGATTTAAAAATTCATTAGGATAATACACTTCTAAATATCAAACTTTAGAATAAACTCTAAAATCAACCAATAAATTTGACTAATAAAATATTTAACTTACATTTTTCTTTTCTTTTCATAACCAACTGCAATAATCCAACAAAGTTAATTATTACTGGGTAACCCAGGCCTACGAGGCTATTAAGTTAGCCCCAAGGAGGGTGAAATAAACCTCACGGCCTCGGTGTGAAACAAAGGTGATAATTAATTAAACATTAAAAATAAAACATCCTAAAAATCAATCCTAAAACACTAATACTTGAACTTTAACCAAATTCTTTCCTTAACCTCTTTCAACAAATCGAATACAAACAACTTTAACTAAATCATCCTATATAGGACCTACCAAATCCACACAGCCGACATACACATAGATGAGTTTGCTAGGACACGACTATTAGCTTTAGGATAGGCTGTTGTTCTGCTTTACTTTTCTGTACTTTGTTGTGACGCTCTGTATGTGACTCGTGTGTTGGTTGTTATTTTTGCTACCTGTTGTGGCTTTTCTGCTGTGTCGTTTTTGTACTACTTTCTTTTAGCTTTTCTTCCTGCACTGTGGTTGTAACGTTAGAATACCCATAGGTTAGGCACGCTCTTTTATACTAATGCTGTCTTCCTGCAGGTGGCCGTGCTTACACAGCGCTAAAAAGGGGGCTAAAATTAATAATAATAAATGTATAACTGCTTTAGGTACCTGCTTCAGCTGCTTAGCCCCCAATAATCAAAGCACGACCAAGTGTGATTTATTTTTCAGCATTTTTCATATATATAACTGCTTGGATGGATATTTTATTATAACTGCTTAGGATAACCCCTGCAGGAGAGTCTAGATTTTTTTTATTTTTATAATGTAATGTATTTGATAGTAAATGTTGTGAAAATTTAAAATAAGGCATTTTTAAAGAGATACGAATCCAAAGGGAAAAGTAAACCTCTACAAGGGGTTTCCTTTTTCATTTGGATATCCTTTTTGGAGCACTCACTACGAGGAGTCCAAAGGGAAAAGTAAACCCCTACAGGGGGTTTCCTTTTTCATTTGGGCATCCTTTTGGAGTATTCACTACGAGGAGCCAGAAGGGAGAACAAAGATGATCCAAAGACGAATCAAGGAAGAGAAGAAGAAGACTGAAGAAATATAAAAATGCCTTATTTTAAGATTTGCGTCGCTTCCGGGTTGTTGTCGGTGGAGCCCGACCACCATTACTTACTGTACTCTGTGATGTAATATTGTATGACACTTGCCATGGACATTCTTTTTCGTGGGATTTTTTTTTCTGTGCTGTGATTTACTTACTTTGTTTGCGCAGTAGAACCGACATGCTTTTTATAGGTTTCTTTCTGCATGTGCTTGTGTCTGACCGCTAGGCTCTTTAGGGATAAAATTTTTATACTCGTAATTATTAAATAAAAATTTTAAGATTAACTCACATAGAAACATAACGACTTTAGGGAATAGTCGAAATCGTCCGGGGGCGCATGCACGTATTCTCTCTTCTATTAGACAAGTTTCCCCGCCTGCGGGTAGAGTCCAGATAATCTGGCCTATGAGGATGAAGTGCCGGACCTGGGGAAGTTTAGTCATTCAAAAATTATTTTTATAAAGCCTTTTTAAAATTCATACATATCTGATTTGGAGACTTTAACCAGCATAAATTGCATTAGTAACTAATTAAAATCAAGATTTAATTGCATTAGTTTTAGGAGCATTATACCACTCATAAGTGTGGGATCAATTAGGGATTTCTTTAGTTGTCGATCCCAATTTCAATATCTAAACTACACACCCTTCTTTATATGGATTGGACAGCATGAATTTTATACGATTAGGAGGTTTTAGCTGGCTTCCTTCGTCAGGCAAGGAATAAGTCCAGGACTGCATTAGTTAGGTCGTGGATGTTAGCGTTGTTTGTACAACACTACGTCTTTTATAGATTTAGGGTCTAAAGGTGAGTGGTACGAGTATACCCCTACACACCTTATTGGTGGGTTAGTTCTCTACTTTTCCAGAGGCTATAAATCCTACCCATCTGCGTCACACAAATGACGCCACTTCCTTTTTTCTCTCGTGCTTGCTTGAGGTGCTTTGCTTCTCTTCTTTTTTTTCTCTAGTTTTCACTTCTCCTAGCCGGCCGGATGTTGATTGAACCACGCATGATTTAATTGAACCAAGTTGGAACATTCCCCTTTGATTAGGAAGCCTAGAAATCCCCTTGCACTAAACCCATTAGAGGAGATAATCTAACATCCTTAATCGAGAGTTTTCTTAGACCGAGGTCTAAGATGTAATTAACTACGGGGGCTTGCGCCCGTAGGAAACCGATCCCCACAATCAAATAAACCTCATTCGAGCTGATGTATCGAATGGGGGAAATCTCATGAATTTTGGGTTATAGATTTTATTATCCATCGAGGTTAGTAGGTGAAAGCCGCTACCCTCCATGGCTAATCGTATCTATAACTTCATCTGCTCTTCCATCGGCCTGCTTGTGTCGATTGTAAAGGTCTACGACCACTTTGTCCTACGGGATAGTGTGATCGTACTCTTTGCATTCGAACCACATGAGCAGAATCCTTTCGGAGACCCACAACGTGCAGAGGGGCTGACAGGTCCCTCATTTTCCTCCACTTCTTTATCCTCACAAAGAAAAATGCGATGCCCCAACTCTTTGAAGGATCATGGGTACGTATATCCAATCATTTGAATCTAAATATTATGTGCCCATGCGCGTCACTAGTGAGTCAACCCATTCGTGAAAGATGCTTAGGTGTGAGAACAACTTCTCGATTCCTAAAGAGCGCAATCTGGTCCCGAAAACATCAAATCAAATGTTTTTGGGGTCCCCAGAATCATTTTTCAATATTTTGGACTCAATTTTAACAATTTTAAAGTGATTGAGGACTTCTACGCCCACGATCAGAGTAAATTTGAATTTTAAATCAACTAAAATACTTCCCATAGGTTGTGATGCATATTTTTGAACTTCTAAAGCTTCAATGCCCAAAAATATGAGTGTAATTAATACATCATCAAAAAATTATATTGATCTAACATGAATCTCGATGTAAAATCAAGTTGGAAACTTCCAAAATTAAAATTGGGACCATCCAAACTCTAATTTTAGCAAACTTATAGTCAAACTGAACGTCTCGAGAATACGAACCCAACGACACCAAATCCAACCCAATCCAAGCCCAAATGGATCCAAATCAAGGGTTAAAAGTAATGTTGGAAGGTTCAAACCACAATTTGGATTACCAAATGGTTTTTAAACATAATGTTATTATAGTAGAATAGATCAGCTCGATGAGATGAATCCAACTAACCCAAGATCACTGAATTTCAACATCACTAAGATATTCAAATGTCCATCAAACGGTCCATAATTAAGGGATTCAACAATGGCCGTCCATCCAACGACTCTCTATTTTCCCTTGATCTCTCACCTATTAACGGGTCATGCCACTCCAAAAATTTATAAATAGACCCCCATTTCTCTTGAAAAGGAACCCCAAGCTAGAGAATTCAAGAGAGAGATCGAAGACCGCTCTTGCCTTCTTGCTCCTCCTTGACCACCACCTGAGTTTCGTCGGACCACCGTCTAATTTCGTTGCTCTGCCGGGCCACCACCTAAGGGCCTAAGCTCCACCGAACCACCACCTAAGGGCTTGAACTTTGTCAGACGACCACCTGAGGACCTGAACTCCGCTAAACCACCACCTAAGGGCCTGAGCTCCACCGGACCATCACTTGAGGGCATGAACTCTACCGAACACCACCTGAGGGCCTGAACTCCGTCGGACCACGACCTGAGGATCTGAACTCCTCCGGACCACCACCTTAGGGCCTGAGCTCCGCCGGACCACCACCTAAGGGCTTGAGCTCCGCCGAACCACCACTTGAGGGCTTGAACTCCACCGAAACACCACCTAAGGGTCTGAGCTCCGTTGGACCACTACCTAAGGGCCTAAACTCCGTCGTACCACAACCTGAGGGCATGAACTCCACTGGAACACCACCTAAGGGCCTGAGCTCCATGCGTCGGACCACCACCTGAGGGCTTAAGCTTCGTCGAACCACAACCTAAGGGCCTGAGCTCCGTCGGACGACCAATTGACGCCAGAGTTCCGCCACGTCACTACCGAACTACTAACTAACGCCTGAACTTCCAAGTGATGTTAGATGTGACACTAGACTTCAACCATACGGTTGACATTTGTAATCTGATCGCCCTCAAGAATGAGCCAGCCCACTGTACGCAACTCAAATTCTAGTGGAATCTTTTCAACTGAGTTAGGCCTTGTGATTTTTTCCTTTCCAGAAATTTTCACGTAAAAAATTTTGTATTCTTTATGTGTGAGTTGGATATCCGTGCAACACTAAGACGTAGAATTAAAAATCTATCGCCTCGTATATTCTACCCCACAACAATATTAAAAATATAATCAATGATTTAATATTAAAGATATAATAAATTGTATCAAATATGGTCTTTAAGATAAATATGAATCATCTTTTTTAATAATACATTTTTTATTTTTTCTTTCAGAATAAAATTACATATTTTAATGCTTAAGGAGACCATAATTAGCCAAGAGAGCACTACATTTAGTCACAGTTTGTTGCACTCTAAGTCATTTGGGATGATTTTCTTACTCTTAATTAAAGTATTTTTTTTTTTAGCAAAAAGGTTTTAGTCACAATTTAATTGAGACAATCATTTCCCAATTCCCAAACCATCATTTTATTTTTTTTTCTCTAACAAATACGTACAATTATCACCCTCACCTCACAGCCTGTTCCTCAACATTTGCATCAATTCATCACTACACGCACAACAACTACAATCGCAATGAACTTCGTCCATAACCACGTAGAGAAACGTGGAGATCATATGCGCCACCTGCCAGACAGACAAATAAAAAATCTATCCTAAAAATGACAAGTTTTTTTTTTCTTTACAATTGAAAATAAACTGTGCTCCCCCACATCAAGCATAAAACGACAAAATATTGATGATAAAGTTTTTTTTTTAGTTATTAATTTATTGCCTCTTAAGTAGTATTTAGCGACTGGTTGATTGGATTATATGAGGGGGTAAAGTATTTGAAATATAAGGGTTTAAAAATTTTTAGTGTTTGGCTGGCTGAGAAGGAATGCAAATTAAAGTATAATAAATAATTAAATATAGCGTAAAGCATTATAATTCATTTTTTAGATTAATCAAACTCGTCTTATTTTGAGCGAGAACTATTTACACCATAAGCAAACTCGCTTGATCACCCACTGCAGATCGCCGACCATCGCCACGTTGACCACCACCAATGCCAACCGCTGCCACCCGCTGCCGCTGCCCATCACAATCATTGCCAGTCACAACTATATTACACTACATTCATTTTACTTCAAACCAAATTAAAAAAATAATAATAATTTACATTGGATACATCCTCAAAAATTTATCTTGATTGGGCACGAATCTCGAGAAAAAAATCAAGTCAGAAACTTCCAAAATTAAATTTGGGATCATCCAAATTCTTATTTCAGCAAACTTTCAGTTGAACTAAACATCTCGAGAATATGAACCCAACGACACCAAATTCGACTCAATCTAAGCCTAAATGGGTCCAAATTAAGGACCTGAAGCATTGTTGGACAATTCGAACCACAATTTGGTTTATTAAATAGTTTCCAAACATGACATGCTTATAGTCGAATCGAGAGACTCGGCGAGACAAATCCAACGAGCCCAAGATCACTAAATTTTGATATCACTAAGATAGTCAAATCCCCAACAAATGGTCCACAATCACGATATTCAACATCAGACGTCAATATAAATCACTCCCCATTTACCCTTGATATTCCTCATATTTACGAGCTATGCCACTATAGAAAATCTATAAATAGACCCCTTCTTACTCTTGAAAAGAGACCCTAAGCAAAATAGCAAGAGAGATATCGGAGATCGCTCTTGCCTCCTCGCTCGTCCTCGACCCCTGCCCGGAGTTCTGTAGGACCACCACCTAACGCCGGAGTTCTTCCGGAACACCGCCTAATGCTTGCAGTTCCACCGGGCCACCACCTAATGCTCGGAGTTCTATTGGACCACCACCTAACGCCTGTGTTCGGTATGGCCACCACCTCACGCTCGAAGTTCCGCCAGACCACCACCCGAAGATCGAAGTTCCACCGGGCCACCACATGAAGCCCCGAGTTTCGCTGGATATCACCACCTGACGTTAAGAGTTCCACCAGGCCATAACTTGACGCCGGAGCTTTTCCCGATCACCACCTGGCTCTAGTAGTTCCGACGAACTAGCACCTGGCGCCCGAAGTTCCACAGGGCCACCACTACAGCAAAATCATCAATTACTGGCGGCTTTTTCGGCGGAAAATTTACCGCTAGTAAAACACGCGACGAAAATTTTTTTCCGGTGGTAAAATATTTCGGCAGCTTTCCGACGGTCTTTGGCCGTTGGACAATTAAAAAAATTTTCTTTGGCCGCCTGGGCGGTTGTCCGGCGTGTTTGGCCGTCGCTGACCACCCGACTGCCCGCTGACCGCCGAGCTGTCCAGGTGTGCAGCCCGCCTGCTCGGACACAATCCTGCGATGCCCGTTGCATTCCCGCCTTAGCCCGCCTACTCGATACCCGCTGCCCGCCGACCTGTGCGCATCCGGTGGGATTCGACTCTGGACAATTCAAATTCATGTTAAGCACTTAACCATTTTGATGTAATGCAAAATATGTGTCATTGCTCCATATTTTTTATTTAAACTATATATTATCTTAAAATTAAAAATAATTTTAAAAATTGGAATTATATTAAATTAAAATTAATAATAAATATAAAAATTAAAATTAATAATTACTTCAACTGAAGTATTATCATTAAAATTAATAATAATTGGAAGTTAATTAAATTAAATTATTATCATTAAAATTTAATTAAAACAAATTAATATCTACATAATTTATTAAAATACTATTAAAATGAAAATAAAATTTTAAAATAAATTGAAATTTAAACAATAATTTTAAATTGAAATCTTTAATTAAAGAAAAAATTAACTAAAATTGGTTAACATAATTTTTATTCTTTTTTTGTTAAATCATTTAAATAAATAAATTTGTTAACATTTTATTTAAATTATTTAAAAGCCGCCGGAAATCTAGAAATGCCGCTGGAAAATCCGCCGGAAAATTGACCGCCGGAAATCCGTCGGAAAACTGCCATAAAGTCGCTGGAAAATTGACCGCCGGAAAGCCGTCGGAAAATTCCGCATGTAATGGGTGATTTTCCTGTAGTGCATCACCTTACGCCCAAAGTTCCACCAGCCTACCAATTAACGCTTGAAGTTCCGCCTAACCACCACCTGATGCTGGAATTTCGCCAGACCACCACCTGACATCGATGTTCCACCAGACCACCACATGACACCTTGAGTTCCACCGGACAACCACATGATGCCCGGAGTTCTGCTGGACCACCAGCTGACTCCAGAGTTCCATCGGATCACCACTTGACGCCCAAACTCTCATTGAACACCGCCTTACAACAATGGTCTTTATGACCCCAATCTCCTACTGACTATGGTCCTTCTGACCTCCGTCACCTACTATGGTCCTTTCGACCTTCGCTGCCAGACAACGATCTTTCTGACCCATGTCTCCTACCAACAGTCCTTCCGATCTCCATTGCTTACTATGGTCATTCTGACCTCCACCGCTAGATAATGATTTTTCTGACCCATGTCTCAGGTCGACTACAGTCCTTCTGCGCGACCTCCGTCGCCTACTATGGTCCTTCCGACATCCATCGCCAAATAATAGTCTTTTTGACTCTTTCTCCTATCGACTACGATCATTCCGGTCTTTTTGCCTACTATAGTCCTTTCAACCTTCACCGCTAGACAATGATCTTTCTGACTTCTGTCTCTTGCTAACTACAGTCCTTCCAACCTCGGTCGCTTACCGACTATGATCCTTCTAACTAAACTAACATATCAATACTGATTTTTCCAATTTATACCATGTAATTCAATCTTTGTGATGTATATCTGTTATATCAAGGCAAGGCCTTCCCTCTAATGAAGGGCCTCATTTGTAATCGACTGCAAATAATAGTGGATTCATTCAAACTGGGTCAAGTCCCGTGGTTTCCCACGTTTTTAGGGGTTTTCACGTAAAATCTCTGGTGTATCTTATGATTGCAACACCATCTCTTTTATCTACTTGTGTGCTGGATCTTCATACAAAACTAAGACGTTATATTTTATATTTCTTTACCGCTGCGAATATTCCAATATGCACAACACAACTTTTATTTTACTTCAAATGGAACAAAAAATTCATTCATCTAAATTTACTTTATATTTATCCAATCAATTCCTAAAGTATTCTTTTGATATTGCATCCCTTTTTTAATCAATAAAACAATACCCCTTAGTAAATCTAATAAATGATCTTGAATTCAAATTTATTGGATAAGAAAATATTAAATTTTGATAAATACTGCAAAACTATTTGACAATATAATTCAGAATTTAAGACTGACTAGTTTGTTAAAAAATCAAATTTATTTTATGTTTTAAATATGAGTTACTTATTAATTTCAATTTTAAATTCAATCAATAATTAGTTATAATTATAAATAATATAATTAGAAGCTAATTTAAATATAATATAATTTATATATTAGTTACAATGCTAATTATGTAATTATTTATTTAAATATTATTTTAATAAATATTTGATTACCATTTACATTGTTAATTATTTAATTAATTATATAATTATAATTTGAAAGAACTAATTATTTAATTACTATTCTACTATTAATTAATTTTTAATATTTTTAAATTACTAATCATACTATTAATTATCTAATTATTTGTTGGATCAAAAATAACGACAGGAGCTATCTCCTTGTTTTTTTTTTTAACAGAAAATTATATTAATAAAAATCAAGAAAACAGTACAAATTGAGAGAGAGAGAGAAAGAAAAAAAGAAGAAAAGGAAAATACAATAAAGTGCGGGCTCAGGGGCGGTTGAGGCAACACACCAGCAAAACGTCACAAGGACCATCCAATAGCACCTCGAAGCTACCCGAAACAGCTATGGTTGCTACAAACACGGCGCAATGATGTGGCCCCAACCCATCATTGCCCAAATACGACGCAAAACCATCTGACTGAACCAACCTCCACAATAAGCCAAAAACCATAGAAAACTGAAACAAAAGACTAACGGCGACGCCGGCCCCGACCACAACCGCGGGCCCTGTCCCGAAAACCAACCACAGAAACAGGCCTAACATTAACAAGTTTAAAGTCAAACCCAGGATCTGAACCACCACAGAAATCCGGCGACGGCATGAAATCATCATCAGAATCAGAAACCAATTCCCCCTCAGATGACTCCAGCCATTTCAAATTGTTCCGAACATTCGATCCCGAAGCATCACCCAAAAAATTTCCAGCCAAATGCGAATCAACAACATTAACCGGAACATCAACTAAAGAATTAATAACCTCATTACATTTAGGATCAACAGCTAAATTAAGTTCCGGAGAAATAACAGCAGGAGAAACCCCCACCGAAGCAGCCACATTAACAGCCTCAACACAATTAGGTAATAACACAGGAGGAACAAAAGGAGGAGCATAAGGAGATAAAGCACAACTAACTTCATTCTCCATCCCACCAACTCCGCCAATAACAGTGTCAACATCAAGCCCAACAACCACCTCAGTCTCATTAATTCCACCAGCAATAATAGAAACACCAGCTTGGTCGATAGGAGCAAACCGACCATCAATAACAGGCAGAGCAACTTGCTCAGCACCATCCATATTACTAATAATAGGAATTTCACAATCAATAGCATCTCTAGCTAAAGAAGCATCATCCGTATTACCCAAAACATCACATTCACGAGAAAGAACAGGATCAACAGAAGTAATAGGTTCTTTGAGAAAATTTGCAACTATAGGCTCAGCCGTGGGGGGATTAGAATTTCGGTTAGGACAATCCATTTTTTTGTGACCTAAGGTTTTACATGAAGAGCAAAAAGCAGGCATGAATTCAAAGACAACCTTTTGGACATATCCCAATTTTTCCGGCCCTAACCAAACAGAATCGGGGTAAGTTTTGGTAACATCTAATTCAACTAAAATACGAGCTACAGAAGGTCTAGATCCAGCTGCAGTGGCATTATCAGTTTGTATCGGTCTACCGAAAATGGAACCCAAACTGAACAAAATACGAGAAGAGAAAAGGTGAGGGCGTAAACCAGGGAAAGACAACCAAACAGGCACAACCGGTGATTCCTCAGAGAGATCAAGAACCGGGGACCATTTAATAACTTTCATGAAACACCCAAAAACCAAGTAAGATCTATGAGCAAAAACCCTTGCATAATCCAAATCATTATGAAGCTTTATCAAAACATTAGTTTGATCTAAAAGAGTGACCGAAAATTCTCCCGATAATTTCAAACCGAAAAAAAATTTACGGATAGAGTCTAAAGTGGGGCGTTTGAGAGGAAATCTCCCAACCAAAGCAAATTCAAAAGGTTTAGCAAGATGAAGAAATTCCTCTTCCGAGAACCATAAAGATGGCATACCTCGGTTCGAAGATATGCGGAAATTCGGAAAAGAGACGATGGGATCACCAGATAAAGCATCCCTAAACGATTTAGGTTGCTTACCAGCGAGAAATCCAGGATCCAAAAGCTTTTTAGCCATAGCAAAACCCCCCCGACGGCAGGAGGCGGAAGAAGATGAAGGCGGCGGGCTAAGCCCGAAGGGGGCGAAACCCTAGCAGACGCATTATATTTTTCTTAAGCTATGAGGAGCTATCTCCTTGTTGTTCACTTCATTATTGTTCGACTAGGATTTGCTATTTCTCTGCTCCGTTAATTCCTTACGATTTGTCTTCACCTGCTTCACGATCATTAAGTTTTGAACGAGTCCTTGAATAAGCTTCTTTTATCTCCTTGACAACATTTCTTCTTGTCATATCGGAAGTAACTACAGTTTGACCCTTGATGATCTTCCTTTTGGATCGGACGCAACGACAGGAGCTTGCTTGCTATGGAAAAATTATTCTGTGTGGGCCGAACGTCGTCTGAAGATCAACCAGAATGTGCCACATCACCCTTGGTTGGTACCCGGCTCAGTACTACTCGGTACCGCTCAATACAGCTGACGTTGGACATTCTATTTGCTCTCCATACAATGAATTGCATTCGGCGTCCGCACATAATAATTTCTTCTTGCGATGAAGGTAAAACTGTATTTCTCTCCTTTCACAGCCAAATCCCCTGAATCCACCTATCTCCCGAATTTAATAAATTCAAAATTTATTGTAAAAATCGAGAAGTGAAGGATTTATTTCGCCCTGAGGTTAAAGATATCATTAAATTCCGTTTTGTTGGATTTAATATAAATCCGGCTCAAATCCTACATAAATCTTATATATAAACTGCCTCTTAGGTATCTCACTAAGATTTTAAAGGATAATTTAGAATCATTTTGAAGTTTTTATATTTTTATATAAAATTAAAATTTTGCCATTAATGATTTTTTTTTATTTGATAGAATATTACATGACTAATGAAAATAATAGCAAATGGTGGCAATTACTAATGGCCGGCAATGGAATTTTTATTCCATCAGGTTACCTGATGTAGCTATACGTCAGGTAATCTATAATATGTCGCCACGTGCTCTTACTCCTTACCGCACGGCCCGACGACCCGACCCGGAACGGACCCGGGAGTTTGCGTAGCTCGGTATTGCTAGGTATTGGTCGATTTTGCTCGACAAAAATGAAAAATACCATTATGTGACGACCAATACCGAGCCTATATTGAGCAATACCGAGCAATACCTAAAAGAACTCGGTATTGGTCTTCACAGAGCTGTATTTCTCGTTATTGCCAAGCAATACCGAGTACTAGCAATACCAAGCCTATACCGAGCAATACGCGAACATAGTAATCCTGGATTCCGGTCCGAGTCGGGTCGTCGGGCCGCGCGGTAAAGAGTAAAAGCATATGGCGACATATTATAGGCTACCTGACGTAGAGCTACATCAGGTAACCTGACGGAATAAAATAATGATATAATGAGCAAAGTGATTTTCATTTAAGATAAAAATAAAAAACTACCTAAAATATGTCATTCGCTATGTTGTAGTAGCCAGTTGGATCTATCAAAATAAATCAACTAGCATTGCTTTGTGCCTTTGTTAACGTAGCTATCTTTATAGATATATAGGGAATTTTAACTATCATTTAGTGATATCGGGAGGAATTTATCTTAATTGATGGAAATGTCTAAACAAAAAAATAAAATATGGCTTTGTCCAGCTGCCAACCCAGCAAATGGAATCCAATAAAGGCGAACAGTCAAGGCACCGGTCCATATCAATTGCCGAACAATGCCCAGCAAATGGAATCCAATGCACCGGTTCATATCAATAGCCTTACAATGGCAAATCCTCGACCCCCGCCATTTATTCGGAGCCCAATGAAAATGCGCCACATCATCTCCTACTCGGTATTGAGCTTGGTACTGAGCAGCACCAAGCAGTACCGACGGTACTGCTCAGTATTGCTCGGTACTCAGTACTTCATAGTACCGAGCTCAGTACTACTCGATACTGTGAATACCGGACGAAAGATGTATTCGATGTCCGAATCCAATAATCTCTCCATTTAGTCTCTCTCTTTCTCTCTTCCGATATATTGGTAACCTTTCTCTCCCTATTTCTTAAATTTTTTCTTTGTAATTAACATACTACAGATTACAAATTCGATTCTTTTAAATTTTAATTGTAATATGATAATTTTCTTTAGTAAGATTGTACTTAAGTTTATTTATTTATTTTTGAAAATTTCCAACCATTTATGTAATGTTTATACAACATATATTTGTTAAATTTGAAATGTGATGCATTATACTTCCAAATTATATTTTGATGTATTATTTTTCTTTAAATTTCAAAGTATTTTTTGTTTAATATTTATAATTTGAATTTAATTTTATTTTTTATTACATTTTTCATAATATTTGGCTATTAATGCTGTGGGTTGGAAAATTTGCTGAAGTAGCAATAGATAGTTTTATATTCTCATTTTGCACAATGAGTAGCACTCAAATATATAAATGAAAAGAACATGGGTGACATTAGATTTTTAACTTGAAAAAAGTTGAAAGGGAGAAATTCATAGGGCCTTGCATAGTGAAATAATTTAACTATGTTAGTATTGATTATAAAAAATTTTCTCATCCTTAATTTTTTAGATGACATGATAAAGAGAGTGTGAGGAGCAAGTAGAAAATATCACATAGTTGATATGGAATGAAAGGTGCTTGAATTATTTCGACTTATTAACAATAGTCCACAATATTGGTTGGACGATGGTGATCCAAATAACTATGATTAGGCAGCGGTGATCTAATGGTGGAGGCCAAATTGAGACGATGGTCAGATGATAGTGGTCAAGCAATTGCAGTTCGACGATGGTGGTTAGATAGTGGCGATTTGACATGGCAGTCAAGCAGTGGCAATGTGTCATTGTTGGTGTGGTAATAGCAATGGTACGATGACTATGGTCAAACAATGATATTCTGATGCAGTAGTTAGGCGGCGAAGGTCCAATGATGGTGACAGTGTGGAGGTTAGATGATTTCAACTTTGTATTTGTAATTTCAATCTAACATTTACATAATTCATTAGCTACTATAAAATATCTAGTGGGCAACATAATAGATAAACTAGACATTAATATATCCAGAACCAAACCCAATTTACCAACATATATTCAAATAGGAAATAATTACCTACACTAGAGTTAAATAAAATATATCAAGAGAATGCAGAACTAAATGTCTTACGTGTCACCACATCTAGTGCCTCCTGTTGCCTTAGACTGTACACTCTGGGTTGCACCAGGGCTGTACTGACCACTGGAATCAACTCGTGTTGGGCTTCTTCTATTGATCCACAATGGTCACCCTCAAAATCTGCATTCACTTTGGGTTGACATGGCTTCATTAACTGTTCAAAAAGGGGTTGACTTCTACCTCTGACTCTAACCGTCCACAACTTCAAATATGCATTCTGACCATCTCTACAAACACTGTGCCACCTTGTGATCTGCCTAGCAAATTCTGAAGCACTGACCAATATACAAAAAGAATCAACTCATTTGTCTTCTTCTATATAAATCATAGATATAAGTGTTATTGATAGACACAGATCTTCTAAAACTCTATACCTTTTCCCATTGAAAGCACTTCTGGAGGACTCTCTACTAAACCTCTTCCTTCTTGCATTCCGTCACCACTGGGTGGATATCATATCATTTTCTACCAACCTAGCTCTCTCCATAAGCTAAAAAAATTCATGGATGTGAAATACCACCAATTGGTGCCACATACTGTCTCTCAAACCTCATAGAAATTGATAACACTTCTTCTCAAGGGTATTAACATACTAAGGAGCATATCTGATAAGAGCTATAAACTCTGCCTCATAGTACATCATTATTTTACTATCTTGGACCAACCTAAGAAGAAAGAGCTCCTACATCTGTCTCCTTGTAGATGACATCACAAACAATCTCCTAAAGGTCTCCACAGACTCTCTCTAACTGATATAAACATTTAACCTTCCCTGGAATCTTTCCCTCTGCTGGCTTATCTAACAATGCCCTACTTTTCCATCCTACAATAACACAACCAAAAGCACCTTCATACCCTCTGAACATTATATATTATCAAATAATTTTTCTATCCTCATGAACTAATCCTCAATTGCATGAGGCTAACAACACCCTTAAAATGAGGTGGCTTTAATCTTAGAAATAATTAAAGATGCTTATCAACCTCATTCCTCTTAACTCCAACCATTCAACCTTGAGCCTTACTAATCAATTGGGCTACTATCGTGGCCATTTATATCATAGAGTAACTAGAGTTAGATGTCATAACCCCCATTGTACTATGAACTATTGCATCCTGATTGGAACTTTGTCCATTAGCTAATTCTTGCTCTTGAGGGTTCATGATGCAATAAAACTTTAATTTATATGAAGAATAAAATAGCATAATTATTCACATACTTATCACAGACAAATAGGAAATTTTTTAGACTAAGCCCCAACTTTTTTCTTTTACTGATATAAATTATTTCCTATATCTCTAGTTATAATCTCAATCTTTCTAAATTTTTGCTCTGATACCACTCTATGACACCCTAGGTGTAATAACTCAAATATGTGAAACAAATTATCTTGAAAAATATGAAAATTTTGAAGTAGAGAGCTTTGGCGCTGATCTGGTAAGTGTTGCGGTGATATATATATATATATATATATATATATATATATATATATATATAATATATATAATAATAATAATAATAATAATAAAAGGCACGCGACCGCCCCCACTAATCGCACTACGGTACCTGTGGCATGAGACCGCCCGTGAGCTCTTGCTGCATCACCATGCTCGAGTCGAGGCGTAGAGCCTTGCCTACGATGGTCCAACCTTGTGCAACTGCAGTCACCTGTGATATGCTATGTTGAGCGCAGAGGCGGAACCCCACTTTGGTCAGGGGCAATTTCTCTCCCTCAAAAAATTAAAAAAAATTGTTTATATGATTTTTTAGGTAATTTATTAACTACAGGAAAATCAATTATTTCCGGCGACTTTCCGACGGCAAATTTGCAGCCGGTAAAATAGGCGCCGGAAAAATATTTACGGCAGTATTTTCCGGCGGCAAATATTACCGGCGGTTTTCGGCAACCAAAAAGCCGCCGAAAATAATTGAAAATTTAATTAAAAAAAATCCCTGCTCTGCCCGTAACCCCTGCCCTGCCCGGCTGCCCAGCAGGCGGCCTGCCCGCGCTAGTTTTCCTCCCAGCCCAAGCTGAGCTGTCCGCTGCCTGCTCGATCTCCCACCCTGCCCGCCGAGCTCCCGCCCTGTTCGCTGCCCGCCAGCCCGCGCTGCCCACCTGAGCTCCCGCCAAGCCCCCGCTGCTCAGGAGTCCTGCCCACCTGCTGCCTGGCTGCGCTCCCTGCCCGGGATTCAAACCAAATCCACTCGGTTGTGCTAAGTCCCAACCACTATACTGAGAGGGAAAATATGTTATATTTCATATTATAATTTATTTAAACTATATCATATTAAAATTATTATAAAAATTTAATAAAAATAAAATATTAAAGTTAATAATTAATTAAATATGTTATTTTATTAATAAATAATTATACAAAGTTATTAAATTAATAATTAATTAAAATAAATTAGTAATTAATTAAATTAAATGAATAGTTAATTAAAATAAACTAAAAGTATTAATTAATTAAATTAATATAGAAAAACAGTCAGAAAAGCTGGAAAAGCCGCCGAAAAATCGTCAGAATTTTTTTTGAAAAATTAGGACGCCGAAAAGCAGCCGGAAAATAGGTCGCTGTCAAACCGACGAAAAAATTTGCCGGTAATTGACGATTTTCCTATAGTGATTCCTCTTCATTCATTTTTTAGTCTTAGTTACATGGATTTTTAGGCAATTTCCCACCGTGGCCCCCCCGCCGACATATATGCCTTATAATTTTGCCCGTGCCGAGCTGCCCACTGCTCGCTCGATTTCCCGCTCTGCCCGCTGAGCTCCCGCCCTGTTCTCTGCCCGCCAGCCCGCGCTGCTGACCTGAGCTCCCGCCAAGCCTCCGCTGCTCGGGAGTCCTGCCCAGCTGCGCGCCCTGTCCGGGATTCGAACCGAGTCCACTCGGTTGTGCTAAGTCCTAACCATTATGCTGAGAGGGAAAATGTGTTATATTTCATATTATAATTTATTTAAACTATATCATATTAAAAATATGATAAAAATTTAATAAAAATAAAATATTAAAGTTAATAATTAATTAAATATGTTATTTTATTAATAATTAGTTATGCTAAGTTATTAAATTAATAATTAAGTAAAATAAATTAGTAATTAATTAAATTAAATGAACAATTAATTAAAATAAACTAAAAGTATTAATTAATTAGATTAATAAAGAAAAACAGTCGGAAAAGCTGGAAAAGCCGCCGGAAAACTGTTGGAATTTTTTACGAAAAATTAGGCCGTCGGAAAGCGGACGGAAAATAGGTTGCCGGCAAACCGCCGAAAAAATTCACCAGTAATTAACGATTTTCCTGTAGTGGTTCATCTTCATTCATTTTTTAGTCTTTATTACATTAGTTTTTAGGCAATTGCCCACCCTGGCCCCCCTGCCGACATATATGTCTCTTATAATTTTGGACCCCCCCCCCCTCTTTTTAAAGTAGGGCTAGTTCCACCCCTGGTTGAGCGACCCTCCTCCACCAATTCGTCACTCCGCCTGCCTGGCCTCCTCACTCCACGTGAGTCAGGCCTTGTGGCCCTTGCAATGTCACCAGTCGCCCACGTGGCTACGACGCTCAGGCCCTACTCGTGATGACTCAATCAGATCTTGCCCAGGCCCTACACCCGAGCGACTGCACCTGCGGGTTCGCAGGTCACATCGGGTCAGGTCACCCGTGCAAGTCGAGTCCGTGTTGGAAATCTTCATTCGTTTAGCTAAACGGGTCAGATTTGGGTCAACCCATTTATGTCTGGGTCAACTCGGGTCGGACCCGAACCCAACCCGCTGACCTGAATGGACACCCCTTAGAAATATATGGCTAGGGGTGTTAATATTTGACACGACACGACAACCCGACCTGGACCCGACCCAGAAAATCCGGGTTGGACCCGACCCGTTTGATAAGCGGGTCGGGTTCGGGTTCACAGATTTGACCCGTTTGATAAAACGGGTTGGGTCGGGTTGACCCGGCGGGTTACCATGTCAACCCGAAAACCCGTTTAATTTAAAAAAAATAAAGAAATGTTTCTGTACAAATGAGTTCCCCGATGCTCATTTGATGGATTCCTCAGCCACTCCATGACAAGCTCCATATCCTTGCTCCGCCCAATGAGATCATTTTTAGCCTTTTAGGCAAGGATCTGTTTCAAGTGCTCCGTGCAGCTCAAGCTGCTGCTTCTGACGCTCCTGCAGTCCTGCTTTGCGTGTTTTACAAGATGAAGGAAAATATCAACACCAGACACAACTCTCCTTGGCCTATTGGTTGGGAGCTTAGGCTTCCAACTAAGAGGTTCAGGGTTCGAGTCTATGTGTATGCGTTGTGTGTGTGAGTTTGCCTTAAATGGCCTAAATGTCCCAAAAAAAAAAAAAATATCAACACCAGTTGTTGCAACTTTATCAAGTTTCTGCACAGCCATCCTTCAAGGTGGGATCAATTTTGAGAGCACGTTTGTCAAATTTGAAAAAAAAAAAAAAGAGATTGGAAGAACACTGCCGGGTCGCGAGTCGGGTCGGGTCAACCCGGCAACCCGGCCGGGTCGGGTCCGGGTTGAAATGTCCGACCTGTTTGTAAAAACGGGTCGGGTTCGGGTTGACCCGTTTATATACGGGTCGGGTCGGGTTCGACCCGAACCAGACGGGTTGACCCGAATTGACACCCCTAAATTATGGCCAGAAAAACCTTGTTTGAAATAATTGGACATTTAACTGTATGAGTGCTCTAGATGCTCGTACATGGAACGACGGATATGGCCAGTTTGACCCCAAAAGCTCTCAGATTTTAATATTTTTGGCATCGTTGGGAACATTGCGACGAGTATCATTTTGACTAAAAATTTGAAATAACTGGAAACACATTAGGTAAATGAAATAATTTTCTATGCTGTAATTTGCACTGAATTCATAAGATTCGAGTGTTGATTTTAATTTGCCCAGGAATAGATTTGTTGTCCTATTACTCGGAAAACATACTATTTCTGAATATAAAAAAGCAGGTTTTCTCTCATATTTAAGTGTAATTTTGGGGACTTCCAGCAGAAGTATTAGAGCCGGGATACTGGAGCAGACATTGCATAGGTAGCCAATTCCTTTCTCAAGATCTTTCCAGCTGCAGACTTTGGTATAGAATTGACAAAAGAGACTTTGCGTATTTTCTTGTATGGTGCAACCTGCTTAGAAAATGCAGAAACAAAGCATGTTATTATCTATTTTGTATCATAATTACTAACACTAGAAACAAGCATTTGCAGATAATTTATATACCTTCTTTGCCACATAATCCATCACCTCCACTGCACTAATCTTGCTTCCTGGTTGCCTCACCACAAATGCCATAGGTATCTGTCCTACTTCTTCTTGTGGATATCTATATTTGAGCACAAAAGATTAAAAAGAAAAAAGAAAACTGACAGCATTTACGAAATTGATATGAATGAAGTCCTTCACAGAATAAAAAACTTACGGGACAACAGCAGCATCAATAATTTCCGGTGAAGATTGAAGAACTTGTTCTAATTCAGCTGGTGGAACCTGGGAGGCCATCAATATCACTTAATGATGAAATTAAGTCGCAGAGTTTTTTTTTTTTTCATTCATCTTATTATTCGTAACGTAGAGTTTTTTTCAATTTCTAGCTCACAATCATGGGAGGATCCACCTTAAGCCCCGGGGACAATTGCCGCCCCTAAAAGTTTTAAAATATTATAATCTTTAGGCAATTGCCCCAACATAATCAAACACATTGTGTAGAGATGTTATTGTTAGAAAACGATGAACCAAATTTAAAAAAAAAAAAGAAGAAGTAAAGATAATCCAAAAATATACTTAGAACCAAAATTTGTTAGGTCAAATCCCGTCAAGGAGCACTGCCCCTTTGAACCCCCGACATATCAGCGAAGCGTACAACGATGAATAAATAGGGGTCAAGAATAATTTTTTGTTGTAAGGATATTTATGGAAAAAAAAATCACTTTTACTTATAAGTTTGTCTCCCTTGAAAATTAAGGTTGGATCTGCCCTGCTCACAACCTTGTACTTTTTTTAATCTGAATAAATTTTAAGTTTATCAATTTATTTATTACTAAACGTGAAATACCAACCAAACAGTCTATATTTAGCTGCGTTTCCAATCACGAAATACCTGATAAGCTTTGTACTTTATCAGCTCCTTCAACCTGTCAACAATGTAAATGTAGCCATTCTCGTCGATGTAGCACAGGTCTCCAGTCTTCAACCAGCCTTGGCAACCAAATGTCTTCACATTTGCCTCCTCATCACCAACATAACCTGAAATGGATATAATTGTGCTAGAAGTTAAACATATTAAATTTCTGTGGATTTTGGAGTTATAAGATGAGCACGAAAATGAAATAATTAATAAAGCATCAAAGTTCGTGCAGGAATTTCTTACATATATTTATAAATAGTTAAATACTTAGGGTCATATAACAAAATATGATTTCTACGGTCAGTGAACATAAAACTAAAGGGCATCTCCAACGGAGAACTCCAAATTTTACGGCAAAATAACGCAGAACTTCAAAATGGCGTGACGCTGCTCCAATCGAACGCCATTTTAGGTGTTTTTCGGAAGGTAACGATCTTCTCCCTTTCGCGCGTTCACCTGCAAGTAAATGGCGGAAATTTTTGCATTCGGTTGGAGCGACCAACGGACGGCATACGCTCGTTTGGCGTTCGGTTGGAGATGACCTAACTGAGCCAAATTTTTGGCATAAATAGCCAATGACTGGTCTGTAATCTCACACAACTGCATTGTCAAAACTCAAAACTGTGGCTATTTTGTATCATATTAATTTATGTTTTTCAACTTATTCAAATTTTTTTTGTATCAATTCTCAAAAGTTTTGATTTTGACAAATACAGAAAAATTTGAAGCCTTTTTGTTTTTGTGATTTTAATTTTCAGGTAGCTTTTACATACCTTTCATGACTGCAGGGCTTCTTATCCATAACTCGCCCTGTTGGCCTACAGATAAGAATTCTCCGGTGAGGGGATGGACGATTTTAGCCTCAAGGTTCTCACTAAGGCGGCCAACAGACCTTTGTTGCTTGCATTCCTCTGCGTAAATCATTCTGGAAATCCCTCCTGCCTCCGTCGAGCCATATGCCTGCATTTGACCTTAATATGCTCAACACGTTATACTTGATTACCAAACAAAAAAAAAAAAAAAAAACATCTTTGTATGACAACGTTCAAACGTGCTGACCGTTGAAGGCATTTTTTCACCTTGTATCAAACTCGAGGCCATAAATGAACTGGCAATGCTCACTTTACATGTCTTGGCCACCCTTACGATGGGATCTAAGCGATAAAACTCAGATTAGGTTTCATTTGGGAAGGTTTTTTTATTGCTTTTTAAAGTAGCTTCCTAGTTCAAACATTAAAATTTTTGTACTAGGAAGCTGCTTTAAGAAGCAGAAAAAAAGCTGTCCGAAACGAAGCCTTAATCATTTGATATAACAGATTAAAATGTAACTAATAGGCAGATAAAGAAGTTTAGTTACTATAAGCCTTTGAAACGGCAGCAAAAGTTTTTTTTTTAAGGGATTTTTGAGCCAATTAATGCAAACTCACACATACACATTACATATGCAAGTTTTGAAACTCAAGAGCTTTTGGTTGATAGCCTAAGCACCGAACCAACACATATGTTAGTATTTGGTTCAGTTTTACAAGTTAATTTCGGTTTTAATGTTTCGCATTTGAATGTCATTTTGTATAGTTGTATTTATAGCCTGGGTCAATATATAAAGGCTATGATATTAGTTTGCAGAGATGTGAATGAATTCAAAACAGTTTTTGTTTTTTCCCCAAAATCGTGAGTTTCTCTCTCCCGCTCTACCTCTAGTTTCCCTTCTCTCTCTCTCGGTAGAAGCAGCCAGTTGTTGCTGGCTTACGGTCCAGGCAATAAAGCAGGCTCTAGGGAAGGAAGAAGATCTTCCACAATGTGGAGGTGAAGCTGCTAGACAAAGAAGGTGACCTGCAGTGTGCTATTGCGAGAGGAGGTGGAGGAATCGGTGGTAGAGCTTGGTCTATTCAACAAAGATTCAATTGAAGATCTCTCTTCCTTAGTTTTCTCAATAATTGGTATTAGAGCTTGGTAAAGAAAGATCAAAGGTAAGAATGAAGGTGTTTCTTGTAATCAATAAAAGGAAACGGAAGAGAGTTTGAAGACAGGACACGGGACGGGAGTCGAGCACGGGTGCCGCAACACGAGCACTGGTCTCTCCATGTTGAAGATTCGGGTGATGCGCGCGGAAGGAGGCGTGTCAGTATGTGCGCGGGCCCGAATCAAGCTAAGCGGGTGACATGCACGAACTTGGTGAACGTACAGTTGCACGTGGGCACAAAAGTGGTTGCACAGGCTGGTCATGGGCAACAAATGTTGGAAATATAAATCAAAATTAATGACCAAGTTGTTGGAAATATAAACCAAAATTAATGTTTAAGTTTTTTGTGTATCTAGTAAATTGTATGGAAGCAAAATCTAGAAAATGCAATAACTCTTGGTGGTTGGTTGTTGAGTCTTTATTATAGAAATCTCTAGAATATGTTTCTAGAAATGTCTTTGTACTAGTATAAATATGCATTGAGTCTTGTCATATGGATGTAAGAGAGAAAGTTTTATAATAGAAGTTCCTCTTATTTTTATCCTCTTCCACTCTTCCATATAATTTCTCTCTAACAAAGTGGTATCAGAGCTAAGTTCGATGGCAAGTAGTATGAATCTACAAGTGCCTCGTCTCACAAAGGAGAACTATGAGAATTGGAGTCTTCAAATGAAGGCACTATTTGGCTCTCAAGATATTTGGGAGATAGTCGAAAAAGGCTATGTCGAGCATCAAGAAGAAGCAGTATTATCAACAGCCCAAAGGGAACTGTTGAAAGAAAGTAGAAAGAAGGATAAGAAGGTGCTCTTCTTCATTTATCAAGCACTTGATGAAGCAAACTTTGAGAAAGTGGCCAGTGCTTCTACCTCTAAGCAAGCATGGGAGATACTTCAAGTTGCATACAAAGGTATAAACAAGATAAAGAAGATTCGACTTCAAACTCTTCGAGCCGAATTTGAGGCACTTCAAATGAAGGAAGCAGAAAATGTGGAGGACTATTTCACAAGAGTCTTGACAATCGTCAATCAACTACGAAGGTATGGAGAAGCATTAGAAGATATTCGAGTGATAGAAAAAATTCTACGCTCGATAAATGATAAATTTGAGCATATTGTTGTTGCTGTTGAGGAAGCTAAAGATTTAGAGACAATGACCGTTGATGAACTAATGGGTTCTTTGATGGCTTATGAGCAAAGAAAAAATAAGAAAAAGCAGGATACTATCGAACAAGTTCTCCAATCAAAGCTCTTATTGAAAGGTGACAAAGACGACACAAAAAATGAAGATAATTCAAATGATCAAGACATTTATGGACAAGGCTGTGGTCGAGGTCGCGGTCATGGTCGTGGCTTTGGAAGAGGCCGAGAACGTGGACGAGGACGTGGTGGATATCAAAGAAATAATGAAGAAAATCAAAACTCAAGAAATGAAGAGTTGAAAAAAGAGCCAAAATATCAAAGGTACAAAAAATCTCATGTTTGTTGTTATATTTGCAAGAAATTTGGTCATTATGCTTCTGAATGTTATCATAATCAAGAGAAAGTCAATCTTGTTAAAGAGAAGGAAGATGATCCAGTCTTATTATTAGCATTGAAAGGAGAAGAAGATGAAAAAGAAAACAATTGGTATTTAGATACTGGAGCAAGTAACCATATGTGCCGGGACAAAAACATGTTCGTAGAAATGGAGGCGATGGAGAGTCAAATTTATTTTGGCGACTCTTCAAAAATTCCGGTAAAAGGAAAACACTACAGGAAAACAGCTCATTTCCGACGGACTTTCCGGCGGAAGTAAATTCGTCACAATTACCGGCGGATTTTCCGGCGGATTTCCGACGGAAATTTTCCAACAATTTTTCGACATATTTTTTGAGTGGTTTTCCGACGGATTTTTTTAGGAGGGAATTTCCGGCGGACTTTCCGGCGGATTTCTGACAGAAATTAAAAAATTAAGTTATATTGTAATAACTTATTATCAAATTAAATAATTTAAATTAAATTATTATAAAATATAACTAAAATTATTGAATTTAATAACTTAAATTATAATAAAATAAAATTTAATTTAATTATTTAATAACAAAGAATTAAATGATTTAAATTTAAACTTAAATTATTTATTTTGTTAAATTATGTTAAATAATTTTAACTTTGTTTGTTAAATTAAATTAACGGATTTCATAATTATTCAGTAAAAGGTTAAATAAATAAAAAGTGAAAAACTTAACAGTTTTTGGTTTCATGACTATATGGCAGAAGGCGTGGCTCCTCTCGCGCGCGGAGAGATGGGCGGGGTTCGAACTCCGCCGAAGGCAGGCAGGCCACGCGCGGTTCACGCAAGCAGGCTCGTCGGGGCGGGGTGGGGGGCTGCTGGCACGCGATCGGGGCGGTCTGGGCTAGCTGGGGACCTGGGGTGGAGCGCGGATGGGGGAGCAGCCGTCCGGTCACCCGGAAATGATTTTTTTTTTCTTAACATTCCGGTGATTTAAAAATTTGACGGAAATATTTTTCCAGCGGAAAATCAGTCGGAAATTCGCCGGAAATGTTTCCGGCGAATTAATTTGCGCCGGAAGTTCTTTTCCGACGCGCGTGAAACCGGCGAAAATTTTTCCGCCGGAAATCCGTCGGAAATGCAATTTTCTGGCGGATTTTGTCCATTTTCCGACGAAAATGGCCGCCGGAAAATGACATTTTTCCTGTAGTGAAAGGTAAAATTCTTATTCTTCTTAAAGATGGAACCCATCAATTTATTTCTGAAGTTTATTATGTTCCAGATATGAAAAGTAATATTTTAAGCTTGGGTAATTACTTGAGAAAGGATTTGACATTCACATGAAGGATAAAAAGCTCACAATTAAAAATAATTCAAATGAATTAATTGCCCAAGTGGAGATGATAAGAAATAGAATGTATATTCTTAATATAAAAAATGGAGTGATGAAATGTTTAAAGACATGTGTGAAAGATCAATCATGGCTTTGGCATATGAGGCTTGGGCATTTAAATTTTGGAGATCTAAATAATATGTCAAGAAAAGGAATGGTGCATGGCTTGCCAGATATCAATCATCCAAATCAAATTTGTGAAGGTTGTGTATTTGGAAAACAACCAAGAAAGAGTTTTCCAAATGATGCAAGATTTAGAGCAAAGAAGCCTCTTCAATTAATCCACACGGATGTATGTGGACCCATTGCTCCAGCATCTTTTGGTAAGCATCGATATTTCTTAACTTTTATTGATGATTATTCAAGAAAAACATGAATTTATTTTTTGAAAGAGAAATCAGAAGCTTTCACTATGTTTAAGAAGTTCAAAGCAAGTACAGAAAAAGAAAGTGGATTTTCAATAAAATCCATCAGATTCGATCGAGGAGGTGAATTTACGTCCAAAGTATTCAAAGAATATTGTGAAGAGCATGGCATTCGACATCAATTAACAGCACCATTTTCACCCCAATAAAATGAAGTAGCGGAGAGGAAAAATCGTACTATTCTTAATATGGTACGAAGCATGATCAAAAGCAAGAGTATGCCTAAAGAATTTTGGGCCGAGTCGGTAACATGTGCTGTCTATACACTCAATCGGCGCTCAACTTCAAGCTTACAAGATATGACACCACAAGAAGCATGGACAGGAAGAAAACCAAATATATCTCATTTGAAGGTGTTTGGGAGCATTGCATATGCACATGTCCCTGAACAAAGAAGGACTAAGCTGGATGACAGAAGCTCCAAACTCATCTTCATCGAGTATCAATCTAAATCTTATAAATTATTTGATCCAAAAACTTCAAAAATTATTTTTAGCAGGGATGTTGAGTTTGATGAAGGAGCATGGGATTGACAAAATAAAGACACACAAAAGGAAGAGCAAGTACCGGTGGAGCTACAAGATGAAGAGCAATTATCTACAAATTTGCAAGATTCTCCAAGTACTTCAGAAGATAATCAAAGGCAAAGAAAGACAAGAAATTTAAAAGAGCTTTATGAGATAACTGATGAGCTTCATTTTATTTGCTTGCTTGCAAATAATGAACCATTACAATTCGAAGAAGTTATAAAAGACGAAAGATGGAGAAGTGCTATGGATGAAGAGATCAAATCTCTAGTAAAGAATGCAACATGGGAGCTCACAACATTATCAAAAGGACATGAAGCTATTGGTGTAAAATGGATATACAAAGTGAAGAAAAATGCAAAAGGTGAAGTAGAAAAGTACAAGGCACGGCTAGTAGCAAAAGGATACAAGCAGAAAGAAGGCATCGACTACAATGAGGTATTTGCTCCAGTTATTCGTATGGAAACTATTCGCTTGATTATTTCTCTCGCTTCACAAAATAATTGGTCTATTTATCAAATGGATGTTAAATCTGCATTTTTAAATGGAGTCATTGAAGAAGAAGTTTATGTCGAACAACCACTGGGATATATTAAAGAAGGGCATGAATCAAAAGTTTATAAATTAAAAAAGGCTTTATATGGGTTAAAGCAAGCTCCAAGAGCATGGAATGCAAGAATCGATTCATACTTCAAACAAAATGATTATATCCAATGCCCTTATGAGAATGCTCTCTATTTGAAGAAATATAATAATGGAGATATATTACTTGTTTGCTTATATGTGGATGATCTTATCTTTACTGCAATAATCCACTTTTATTCAAGAAGTTTAAGCAAACGATGGTCAAAGAATTTGAGATGACAGATTTTGGACTCATGTCATTTTTCCTTGGCATTGAAGTAAAACAAAACAAAGAAGGAATTTTTATCACACAAGAAACATATGCAAAGGAAGTTCTAAAGAAATTCAACATGGAGAATTGTAATCCAGTAAGCACTCCAATGGAATGTAGAAGCAAACTATCAAAACAAGAAGAAGGGAAGAAAGTCGATCCAACAATGTTCAAAAGTTTGATCGGAAGCATGAGATATCTAACAAGTACAAGACCAGACATTCTATATGCAGTCGGAATTGTTAGCCGCTTCATGGAAAATCCTACTAAGACACACTTGAAGGCAGCCAAGAGAATTCTTCGATATATTAAAGGTACACAAAATCATGGACTTCTATATTCTTTTTCTAATGAATTTCAACTTTCAGGATATTCAGATAGTGATTGGGCTGGAGATCAAGACGACAGAAAAAGTACAAGCGGATTTTTATTTTATATGGGCGACACTGCTTTCTCATGGAGCTCACAAAAACAACCAGTTGTTGCTCTATCTACTTGTGAAGCTGAATATGTTGCTGCATCATCATGTGTATGTCATGCAATATGGCTAAGGAAGCTACTGAAAGATATTGGATATTCTCAAGGCGAAGCTACAAAAATCTATGTTGATAATAAGTCAGCAATTGCATTATCAAAAAATCCAGTTTATCACAAGAGAAGCAAACATATTGATGTTCGTTTTCATTATATAAGAGATCAGATCAAAGATAAAGAAGTTCAAGTGGAGTATGTGAAATCTGAAGATCAAATTGCAGATATTTTCACAAAGCCATTAGCTGTAGAACAGTTCATAAAATTAAAAATACTTCTTGGAGTGGTTGATAAAAATTTTGTTTTAAGGGGGAGTGTTGGAAATATAAATCAAAATTAATGACCAAGTTGTTGGAAATATAAACCAAAATTAATGTTTAAGTTTTTTGTGTATCTAGTAAATTGTATGGAAGCAAAATCTAGAAAATGCAATAACTCTTGGTGGTTGGTTGTTGAGTCTTTATTATAGAAATCTCTAGAATATGTTTCTAGAAATGTCTTTGTACTAGTATAAATATGCATTGAGTCTTGTCATATGGATGTAAGAGAGAAAATTTTATAATAGAAGTTCCTCTTGTTTTTATCCTCTTCCACTCTTCCATATAATTTCTCTCTAACAACAAAAGCAGGAGCACAGGACGTGCGCTCAAGTGTTATACGTGCTGGAGATCGCACGGGATCGTGTGCTAGACGCATGGTTTCACTAGGAGCGGACGTGCAACGATCTTCTAAATGGAATGAGGGATGACTTTTACTTGGCTGTTTTTTGTGGACATCATGTAAAGGAGATGCTAGAAACCATTCGGTGGAGGGTTTTTCTTGGAGTGTTCTTTGTGGAAAGAAAAGTGGAGGAGAAGAGGCAACCACCAGGAAAGATTTTTCTTGGGCTGCTCTTCATGGACAGCAGATGGAGGAAAACTATGTGTTTTCTCAACAAGTGCTTCAAATAATACCGATTCAAAGATTTGAGGTCGACAAGTTGACTAGTGAGAATGATCTTTGCTTGTGGAGAATCAGGATGAAGGTACGTTCTTCTAGTTCACCAAGGAATTTTTTTATGTGATTTCGCAGTAAAGTCTAGTGGCTATAGCAGATAGGGTGAAGGCAAGGGGAATTCAACTGAAAGCTCACAGCGTGATACTTCTTTCGCTTGGCAACGAAGTATTAAGAGAAGTGGCGGAGATAGATTTAGCAGTGAAGATCTGGGAGAAGCTTGAATCGCTTTATTTGAAGATCATACACTCACCCACTGATTGTATTTGAAGAAAATTGTGTATACATTGTAAATGGATGAGATTAAATATCTTAGGAAACACCTGGATGAATTCAACAAGATCATTCTTGATCCCAAGAACACTGATGTTAGAATTGAAGAAGAAGATCAAGACATCATTCTTCTTAGCTCTCTAGCAAAGTCTTACGAACATATTGTTAACACGATGATATATGGAAAACGAACACTTACTATGACTGAAGTTAAATCAGTTCTAATGTCAAAATAATTTTAAAAAAAATGTTAGAAATTAAAGAAGAGAAGAATGGAGAAGTGTTAATTAGCAAGAGGAAGAGAAGATCAAATATCCAATAAAATCTATCATGGACAATCTCAGTCCAAGTCAGAGACTTCCAAAAAGTGCTATCATTTCCATAAAAAGAGGCATTATTTTCAAGAGGAATTGTCCGGATTGAGTAAAATGGCAAGGTACTAGGTTCAAAGAAGATGCAAACTTAGTAGTGGCAACAAATTCAGATTGATATATATGATTCAAAATATGAATAAAATATAGATACAAAGCTACTGTGAGGAACCACCACTTTCTATGAATATATTGTAAAATTGAACCATGATGAAGTTTATTAATATTTGGTCCAGTTTTACATGTTAGTTTCGGCTTTAATGTTTTGCATTTGAATGTCGTTTTGTATAGTTGTATGTAAAGCCTAGGTCTATATATAGAGGCTATGATATTAGTTTGCATAGATGTGAATGAATTCAGTTTCTGTTTTATCCCCAAAATCGTGAGTTCGTTCTCTTCCTCTCCCCCTCTATTTTCCCTTCGCTCTCTCGATAGAAGTAGCCACTTGATGCTGGACTTTTGAACTAATTAAGATAAATTTATACACATATTATATACGCAAGTTTCGAACCCACAACTTCTTAATTGAAATTCAAAATTCCAAACCAACAAATCAAAGTGAGCTGCATGAAGAGTCCTCTTCAACCCGAGTGAGGAAGGTGTTTCTCATTTTAACATGAATAAAAAAAAAATTTAGATGTTTAATGGTGCTAGTTTTTCCAATGATAAAATAGTAGAGGTGTTAGCCTAAAATTTTTCCTACCATACTTCCTACCAAAGAACAAGAATTTAGGCTGAGAAACTACCCAATTTAACGCAATATTTGTAGCCCAAATACCATTGCTCGACAACTCATCTTAGATTTATATCTTCTTCGGTTCTTCCTAATTTTTTATAAGTTTTATAGAAGTGCTCATTACACATATTTATAAAGGAAAAAGAAATTAGATTAGAATATTCTAATAATTTGTATAAAAGAATAAATTTAAATTAATTTAATTTATATTTAAATTGATATTTTAATAAAAAAGTTTATATTATTTTAATTTAAAATATATTATTTTATTAAAAATTTATCCTAATATAAATTATATAATAAAAGCTTTTTTTACCTATTCCAAGATTTTAGCATGCCAGTAATTTATTTATTTTTTTATTTATTGTCTTTAACAATTATAAATAAAGTATTTAAAAATAAGATAATGACATATATAAAAATTTAATTATGTTTATAAGAACTGAAACTAATATTAAAAAATTTTGATGTTATTTATATGAAATATGTAATACTGTCGATCATTTCTTTTTAAATAATTTATGCCACATCAAATTGCGTCTTATACACTTTTGTTAAATGCAATAAACACAAATTTCAAGTTTGAAAATACAGCTAATAGAAATTTTAGAAAAAAACAAGGAGGAATTTTTTAAGAAGTAAATTATATATATATATCGATTTTTTTATTGGATTTTAAAATGTTTAAATATATTTTGAGATTAATATTACGTAAATAATTTATTTATTATATTTTTAAAATAAATTTAATTTTTAAAAATTTTTGAAATTAATTTTTTGAATGGGAATCCTGGCAAATAGTTTTCTATAAAAGCTTTTCAACATCATCAGACAAATTTTTTTTCCAATTTATGCTAAATAAGCATTCAATGACGCTTAGAAAAAAAATCATAACTAAACGCACCTGACAAATCGAAATGCCAGGGAACCGCGTCGAGAATCTCTCCGCCGCAGCCTCCGACAACGGAGCTCCACCGCAGAATATCCGTTTCAGTGCCGAAATATCGTGCTGCATCACGTCCTCCGACCTAGCCATCGCCAAAACTACCGGCGGCGCCGCCGTCATCTGCGTAACGCCGTACTTCTCCGCAGCGCGCATCATATCCGGAAAAGTCACCCTATCCATCACGACCAACGTATCCCCGAGCGCTACTGTTTTCAGCACAAAAAAGAATCCCAACGAGTGGAACATCGGTGCCGAAAGTAGAGTGACGTCCGGCCCGGCCCGGCCCGGTTGCAGGGCGTGGAACCCAGCCGTCATTGCGATGAAGTTGCGATGCGTAAGAGCCGCAGCCTTCATGTGGCCCGTCGTGCCGGAGGAGAACTGTATAGCCGCGACATCGGACTGTTCGATGGCTGGGGAAGGTGAGGGGAAGATTGCGTCGGCTTCGAGAAAGGAGCGGAAAGTCGGGGAGTCGAGTAAGAGGGTGGGGAGGTTAGAAGGGAGCTTGGAGACGGTGGAGGAGACGGCGAAGGCGATGGACGGGTTGGTGAGGCGGACGAGACGGGAGAGTTCGGCGGGAGTGGCGGCGGGGTTGGCTGGGGAAACGGTGACGCCGAGAGAGAGGAGGGCGAAGTAGAGGATGGGAATGTCGAGGGTGGCTGGGGAGAGAATGAAGGCCACGTGGCCGCGGGAGAGGCCGGCGTGGGCGTGGAGGGCGGAAGCGAGAGAGTTGACGCGGGAGAAGAAGGTTGGGAAGGAGACGGAGGCGGAGGTGGCGGCGTCGATTAGGGCGGGGTGGGAGGGGAGGAGAGAAGGGAGGAGGAAAAGGGCGAAGTTTGGGAAGGAGAGAGGGAGGGAAGGTGGAGGGAGAGGGATAGCTGGCCGGAGGCTATGGAAGGTTTTTGTTTCGGGACAAAAGCCGCTGCGGTGATCCATGGAAGGCTTTGGCGGCGGCGAAGGGGGGAGGAATTGTTGTTCTTCCATGAGCTAATGTGGGAATAAGCTAGAGCTGCAAAACAAGAGTGTTTTTTTTTTTTTTTTTGGGTGAGCATTCGGAAGGTTCATGCGTTGGCATTTATAGCGAGCTTCTTGACAGTAAGTAAAAGGAGGAGCACTGCTAGCTTTGAGAATTGATCGTTTGAGTGCTCATGTTGTCCTAAATAAATAAAATAAGAATGCAATTAGATTTATTTTACATATATTTAATATTTAGTCAAAGTAATTGAAATTTTAAATAAAATTTTAGCAGTACAACCAATTAGACCCTAAAACATAAAAAGAGTATTGCATAATTCGCATCTTCAACGAAAATACGCCATTTATAAAAAAATAATATTATTCTCTAACAAGTAATTAGTTAATTTAAACAACTTGGTAAAGTTAGACTAATCAGACAATTGGAAATCGAGAGATGCTTTTGCAAACTTTTTGGAACTTGGCAAAGTCGGAGGGGTTCAACATCCAACACACTAAAAATAATGGATGGATCCCTGGTCAATCAAGGGTGGACACTGAAAAATAAAATTTAATTCAGTAGAAGGGGCAATTTCGGAACCCAACATCCCCCCCCCCCTCCAAAAAATATTTTTGTCTTAAATTTATCAATCATGTGCCAGTTTTACCCAACCCGCCTTTGGCATGTTCACAACTTCATTGCAAGAGGTTGTCGCATTCGCAGCCGTGCCGCTTTTTCCCAGTCGCAACCCTCTTATTCGCAGGAGGTCTCCTTTGCCTTCTTGAAGAGGTCTCCGCAGCCCTCTCTTTCGTGGTCGCAACCCAAACCCCACAACCTTGATCTTCACAAATCTCCGTGTTTCGAGTCGTCTCTTCGTGAATCTTTTTGCTTTAAGTCACCTACGCAGGGGCGAAACCAGCCTTAAATGTTAGGGGGGGGGGGGGGCAAAATTATAAAATGAATATATATATATATATCAAAATTCATACAAATTATTATATTGCAATAAAAATTACAAGCTTTGCATTCTATTTTGCATTTTTTGATAATGTTGCATTGCAACTTCATTTGGAACCAAATCAAGTACTTCTTTCTCAATATATGGAACTAGACAGTCGTTAAGCCAATCATCACCCATTTTACTCCGCAATCTATGTTTAACAATTTTCATTAATGAAAATGCTCTCTCCAGTGTAGCGGTGGCAACAAACAAAGTTAATGCTAAAACAAGAAGTCAGTGAACTAAGGGGTACACGATATCTTTTTTAGCTTTAACAAATTGTTTTGCTAGATCAACAATGTTGTCCAAAGATGAGAACTCATCGCTTGAACGCATATCAAGAATGTATGTCGATAGCTGGCGCTCTAAAGCCACAAGTTCAGCAATAGAAAAATCGGCTGAATATAGTTCTGCAAGCTGAATTAATTTCTCCTTATTATAAGCAGAGAATGAGTTACTTGGATTTAGACATGACATACAAAGAAGCAATTCAGTACTGGCTTCAGAGAATCTTATTATTCAGCTCTTGAAGTTGCATATCAATAATAGTGTAAAAGAATTCCGCACGATAATTATGTAAATTTGTTGCTTCATCATTTCTGCATGCTAATCGTCAACGGGCTTTGAATGTAAAACTCATAATAGGAACATCAACTTCAAAAACATTACAAAAATGAGAAACTTCTTCTAATAAGGAATTTCATCTATTATCCCTCATTATCTGTAATTGTTGTTTCGAGATTTGCACTAACTTCATTGCATTCAATATATCCTGATCTTTTCTTTGCAAGGCCTGTGATAATTCATTGGTAACACCTAAAATATCAATCAATAAATGCATATCAAGGATAAAATCAAAAGATTCCATGGCATTTATCAGAACACCAACTTCAACTGCTTGTTGATCATATACCCCATCTTCTTTGATAATTTTAAGAACTTCAATTACTGAAGCATACATTTTCTTCAAGCTAATTAATGTATGAAATGAGAACCCCAACGGGTGTCACCAGCTCGTTGTAAGCTTGTCTCTTGGTTCAAACCTCTACCACTATTTAAGTCTCCATTAGACAAATGAAACATTATTTTATCATGTTGAATTGCTCTAAGAGCATCACTCCTCTTACATGAAGCTCCAACTATATTAACAATTCGTGAAGTAATCTCAAAAAGATGCTTCGCATTCCAGGACCAGCAGGAAGATTGTTAGTATCAGTTCCAAAGGTTCTTTCCTCTTTAAATAACGTTCCATTTGATATATCCTATGAAAAAAATTATTCTTTGAGAACGGTCAAAAAAATCTTTACATATTTTAGAAATCCTTATATAATATGATTGATCAACAAAGTAAATAAAACAAAGGAAAAAATTTTATCATGAATTCGAGAGAAAGAAGCATTATTCCCAGTTCTAATAATAGTGCTACATAACATGTATCAATATATCACATTAATCAGTAGTTCCAATATGACACATAAAATTTTATTATAAGGCACACATTGTATCGATATATCACATTGAGATTAAGACCACTAAGGAAGACAAGATTGAAAAAATTAGGGATGAGAACAGTTAATTGATGATGACCTTATAACCTTATTATTGCCCCCTTAGATGTCAATAGATTTTATCTGTGTCTACGACTAATTATGGTGATTGACAAAGAATATCTTCCATTTATGTCATATACAAGGGAAACTTGTGAAGATTAAGAATAGAAAGAGATATTGCTATAAATGTTATATTCACCTAGAGAGTTACAAGAGCTAGTTTATAAACTTAGCCACATATCACTCCATATCTTGTTAGCAAGGTGAACAACACCTTACTATTATGAATTTGCTGGTTATGTTTTTATCATGAAATTTCAAGAGAAATATTTGGAAAAACATTCTCCTATCAAGAGAAAGACAACAAGCTAGATCTTTTAATTAGAATAACCTAGATTCACAAATTATCTTGATTTACAAAAGCAAAACTGCAATAAAACTAAAGAAAACTAAAAAGCACAAAATATATCACATAAGTTCTAACATCAAAACTTTGAAATGTATAAAATCAGAAATACCTGAATGAAACTTTCTTAACCGCTGAGCTGAAATATGGGAAAGCCGGTGACACAGACGCTCTGCAGCGACCTTCCTGAGGAGTCAATGAAGGTGGAAGGCCAAGTTGCAAGCGCCGAACTGCCCTAGGAAGCCTCTCACTCGGGCAAAATATCCGGCAAAATGGATCTGTGCGGCGCCAGGCGAAGTTGCGAATTGCGAAGAGAGGGGCTGCTGGCTACGGGAAATAATTTCAGAGAAAGGGAGAAAGAGTGGATCGGGATTGGCTAGGGCAAGCCACTTATCTGGGGGGGGCAGTTTTGTAAATTTTCTCTAACTCTAATTAATTTTTTTTAAAGTAAATTTTCCCTCACCTGTAAAGGGTTCCGCCAGTGCACCTACGTGAATTTGGTTTTCCTGGTTTGTATCCCCCTTACGCATTCGACATTATTGAAGGTAACTTTTACCTATTTTGATGCCTCCCTATTACTCCACTTGCACTCTTTCCATCTTCTCTTTTTTCCTTAGTTGCATATTGAAAAATTTATGGTAGTTCTTATAGTTGGAAGGATTTTGCTTTCCAGTTAAAGTTGTTTAGCATTTCTTTAGAGTTTATACCAGCAATGTTCATGAATCAGTCTAGTAGAAAGTAACTTGTCTAGCTAAAATACAACCATTTGGTTCTTGTTGCCAAAAAGAAAAGGAAAAAACATAGAGGCACCGATCTAAATTTAGTTGTTATGAAATTGCAATGCGTATAGAAAGCTGGATAAAAAGTACATGGGGGTACAAAATTAACATATGATATGTTTATAATCATAGAAATCATTTGGAAGTCTTTTGATTTATATAAGAAATGAAAAATGATTTTTTTTCTAATTATGTTATCAATTGTGATATATCATCAAAAAATTATTTTGATTAGAAACCAATTTTGAGGTAAAAATTAAGTTGGAAATTTCAAAAATTAAATTGGAGACCATATGAACTTCGATTTCAGTAAACTTACAGTCGAACTGAACGTCTCAGAAATACAAACCTAATGACACCAAATTTGACTCAATCTCAGCCCAAATGAGTCCAAATTGAAGACCGAAAGTGCATTTGGAAGGTTCAATCCATATATTGGATTATCAAATAAATTTCAAATGTGACATGCTTATAGTAGAATCGAGCAGCTCGACGAGACGAATCCAATGAGCCCAAGATCACTAAATTTTTATATCATTAAGACATTCAGATGCTCAATAAACGGTCCATGATCGAGGGATTCAACATCAGTCGTCCATCCAAACCACTCCCAATTTATTCTTGATCTTCCTCCTATTTACGGGCCATGCTACTCTCTCAAAAAACTATAAATAAACCTCTCATTTCTCATAGAGGGAGACCCCAAGGGGGGGTGGGGGGTGGGGGGTGGGGAGGAAGAAGAGGCCGAAGCAAGAAGATAAGAAAGAATAAGAAGAGAATGAAGATACCTTTCTTTCCACCAGACTCTTCCTCGACCACTGCCGGACTTCTTCCCAATAGTCGACTGATGCCGGAGATCTGCCCGACCCCCGACTTATGTTGGAGTTCTGCCCGTCCGCGAACTCTCGTCGGACTTCTGTTCGACACCAAAGTTTCGCCCGTCAGCAAACTTTTAGCGAACTTTTACCAATTGTTGCACTTCCACCTATCGCCGGATTTCTACCAAACGCCAAACTTCCGCCCATCACCAGACTTCTGCCCACCGCTAAACTTTCGTCGGACATCTTCCCGATGCTAAACTTCCCCTTGTCGCCTGACTTCTGCAGGTCATCGGACTTTCGTCGGACTTCTACCCGATGCCGGACTTCCGCCCGTCGTCAGATTTCTACCAGACACTTGATTTCTGCCCTTCAACTGTCCTTCCGACCACCTTCACAAGACAATAGTCTTTCTGATCACTATCGCCCGACGACTAAGGTCCTTCAGACCTTTGTCGCTTGCCGACCACGGTTCTTCTAACATTCCTCTCCAAACAATGGTCCTTCCGACCTTCGTCGTCAGCCGACTATGGTTATGCCGACCAAATAAACATATAAAAACTGATTTATTCAAGTCCCATCATGTAATGTATGTTATGTGATGTATATTTATTACATCAATCCAAGGCCTTCCCCCAAGGAAGAGCCTTATTTGAAATCGACTGTAAATAATAGTGGATTCATTCAAACCAGGTCAGGCCCTGTGATTTTTCCCCTTTTTCAGGTTTTTCCATGTAAAAATATTGGTGTCTCATATGAATGCTACACTATCTCTTTTTATTTGTATGCGTGCTGGATCTTCATACAAAGCTAAGATGTTAAACTTTATATTTCTCTGCCACCGCGAATATTCGAGAACACAACAATTTGTAAATAGTTCTATTTTATGTTTTTTCAAAGTTTTAATTCATTGCCAAATTGCTCATCCTTCAGGAAAGAATGTATGCTTATCTAAACAGCATTGAAACAACTTTGCTCTCTAATGTGATGTTTTGGAATTGTTTTTGTAGTTTGTGAAACTACAAAATATGTTTATAATGAGTTCTCTTATAAAAGGCAGCCTAAAAACTATTTGAATTTTGCATTCTATAATACTATGTTGTAGTTTTTATCATCTATTGATCTCGTTTTTCGCACATAGCCCCTCTAGCGTGCATATTTACTTATGCATCTGTTTGATTTTATTGGATTATGAGAAATGGAACGATTCTTGAAGCACTCTTTTTTTCTTATTCAGTACACTGTTAAATCCTTTAGTATCTATTTGATTATGTTCCAGATAAAATTATTATGCAACATTATCATAAAATGCAAAGTAGAATACGAAGTTTGTAATTTTCTCTTTTATTTCATAAATTATAATGAAATACAAGGTTTTACTTAGAATTTTGCTAATGAAATATATATAATTTTTTGTATTTACTTTTTATATATTGAGTTTTGCCCACCTAACAAAAAAGGTTAGATTCGCACCTGCTAAAAACAAATCACGTAATATTGATTAGCCAACCAATAACCTGAAATATTAGTTATCTTCGTGGTGGTTACTCTTCCACAAAAGAATATGAAAGTACAAGTTCACTTATGCAACTCATCTTCTTGATCTTTCAATTGGGAGCTTTCACTACGAACCAAAAAATTTTGGCTTTAAAATTTGCGTATATGATGTGTGTCTGATATAGCCTTAATTGACTCAAAAGTTATATAATGAAAGACATGAGTTATTAATATTACTTTAAAATCAAACTAATGGTGCCCAGCAATTTACTCTCTTTTTTTGTATGATATATTCAAAGAAAAATGACAATAAGAAAATATCTTAATTAGATATGCAGTGAATTACTAAGCAAAAAATAACAAAGAATATTAAATTTATAGTCAAAATGCTTAAGCTGAAGTTCAATAATTTTAAGATTTATTAAGTGCAACTCCACAACTAATATGGTCATAATGTCATTAATATTTTGCATTATTAATATCGTTAACCATACGAAGTATAAATAAGTATGATTATAATTTGCATAATGACTTTTTTAATCACTTTATTAAGCCAATGAAGCAGATTAATTTGTTTAATCGATTCACTATAGAAAAATCACTCATTGCCGGCGGTTTGTTCCGGCGGTTACTAGTAGTTTTCTGGCGGTTTTGTAAAACACCAGCGGCTTGTCGGCGGTTCAAAAACCGCCGGTAAAAGCCGCGCCGAAAACCATTTCCGGCAGTGTTTTTCCGGCGGTTTTTTTTCACCGGCGGTCAAAGCACTGGTGTCCGCCGGTTTTGTTACCGGTGGCGTACTGGCCGTTCAACCGCCGATATAATTATCGTCGTTATTACAGCCTAGACTGCCGGTACACCGCCAGTGATTTTTTTACCAGTGGCGTACCGATCGTTTCTTCTATATGTTCTTTAAATTGAGGGCCAGTTGCTTCAAAGATAATTTATTCCTATCTCTCAGTATTTAATTTGTTTATTGTTATATAGTTTGTCAAAGCACAATATTAAGAGTTAATGTGTGGTTCGTATTCTTCATGTGATGTTCAAGATCAATGATTTGATAAAAATCTTGTACGATATAAATCAAATGTAATCTCATTAGGTGTAAAGAATAAATTCATCTATTAATTCTTTAAGGTCAGATAAAAATATAATGTATATTCACATTCTTTGACTTCAAAAATATATATATATATATATATATATATATATATATATATATATATATATATATATATATATATATATATATAGGTTTATAAATAAAACAAAGGGGTCTACACATTAATTAAAAAGAAAATTACAAGATCCTTAAGAGAAATCTTCAATTCACTACCGCTCCAAATAGCTACAAAAACAATCCAAAATAAAAAACCTAAGAGCCGATAATTCCCACTAAGAAGAAATAAAAGATAGCCTAGTAACAAGCTCGGGGGTTTATAAATAAAACAAAGGGGTCTACACAGTAATTAAAAAGAAAATTACACCGCTCCAAATATAGCTACAAAAACAATTCAAAATAAAAAACCTAAGAGCCGATAGTTCCCACTAAGAAGAAATAAAAGATAGCCTAGTAACAAGCTCGGGCGACATGAGCTAGTAGGGCTGTCAATATTTGACACGACACAAGAACCTGATCCGGACCCGACCCGATTTCAAAACGGGTCGGGTTCGGGTTCCAGAAATCGACCCGTTTGAAAAACGGGTCGGGTTCGGTTGACCCGACGGGCCAACCCGTTTTAACCTAACCACGCGGACATGCCCCGCTGCCGCTGCTGCCACGCGACCACGCGTGAGACCAGGCCCCACGCACTCGCCCAGTCGCCCCGCGACGCGACCTCCCGCGACCCCGCCCAACCACGCGCGACCAGCGCGACCTCGCGCCCGACCCCGCATTCGCTACGCGCGCGACCACGCCGCCTGCTCAGCGCGCGACCACGCCGCCCGCACTCGCGCGACCTCGCCTTCTGCCTTTCCCGGGTCGGGTCGGGTCAACCCGGCAACCCGCCGGGTTGGGTCCGGGTTCGCATTTCTGACCCTTTACCTAATCGGGTCGGGTTAGGGTCGACCCGTTTGAACCTGGGTCAGTTCCGGGTTCGACCCGAACCCGACCCTTGACCCGAAATTGACACCCCTAGGAGCTAGCACAAAAAAAAAAATGATCCATATCAAAGCAATCAGCACCATCTTCGCAAAATAAAATAAAATTAAGCTTACAATCAGCACCAACATGACAAAAAACTCAAAAGAAGCCCAAAGCTTAGATAAGCATTCATCACAGCAAAAATTAACTTGAGAGCAGATCCACATCCTGTCTCCATGCCAAAAAGAAAAGAACACCAAAACCATCCATTCAGAAAAAAGCTCCTGCAAAATAAGCCAAGAAACGACCAACAACTAGATTTGGAAAGAAACATATTGAACCACCTGAATGAGCACATAAGAACAGATGTAGGAAAGAGTCCCAGCTCCGAAGCACCCAAATCCAAAAAAACATCATTCCAAAGGCAAGCCAAATAACCAATATTAAAGAAAGTAAGAACAATGAGAAAAGCAAGAAACAGCACCACCGAAATAGAGCCCAAAAGAGCAGCTCCGGGCAGAAGGAAAATAGAAAAAAATAAACCAAACCCTATTAATATTTGACATTAAAATTTGGAAAACCAAGCTTGTCCATTCTCACCAAACCTTTTAACATATGTAAATTGGAAAGGGAAGTATATATCTCCATTCCTTGAAGAGAAACGTTTTTTCTAGCTAATAAATCAGCACAAGAGTTGTCACTCCGGAAAATGTGAGTGATAAAAAACTCAATACGATTGAATTGATTCATAATAATCCTAAAAATATAAAACAAGGAAGCATTATTACAGACCTTGCTTTTAATGAGATTAACCAAATATAAAGAGTTAGACTAAATCCAAAGATTCTGAATCCCGAATTGAAAGCAAAGATTAAGGCCAATGTGAAGGCCAGAGGCTTCAATAACGATGACATTGGCATTATAAACTTTATCAGCAAAAGCCAAAAATATATCACCCTTAAAATCTCTAAGAATATCACCACATCCTCCAACTTTAGAGAGAGAGCCATCAACGTTTAGTTTGAACTAATTGACAGCCGATTTAATTCAATAAACCACACTAAAAAGACTTCTAATGTTATCATTCTGAAAAGAAATCTGAAAAAAATTAGTCCAAGAAATAACATCTTTAAAATGTTTGGGCAGCAAAAGTTTAGCATTAACCATATGATGAATTTTCAACTTAAGGCAAATAATGATTCTATCGTAGCTCATTTTGACACTCATATGTTTACTATTGTTTCTCTCAACCCATAATAACCAAAAAAACAATCATAGGAATAAGGATAACAATATGGCCAACATGACGTTTTGCGCAGCAACTCTCAAAAAAAGAGAAGCAATTAATCATATTTGTTGCGTCCTGGAGTATTCGCGGTTGTAGAGAAATATAAAGTTTAATGTCTTAGCGTTATACGAAAATCCGGCACGCAATCAGATAAGAGAGAGGGTTTAGCATTTATGAGACACCAGAGTTTTTTACGTGGAAACCCCTAAAAAGGGGGAAAAACCACGGGGCCTAGCCCAATTTGAATGAATCCACTAGTATAGCAATTGATTACAAATGAGGCTCTTCATTGGGGGAAGGCCTTAGCTTGATGCACATCTTATAGAGTACATTACATAATGGGAACACAAAGAGTCAATACTGATGTGTTCGTTTGGTCGGGAGGACCATACTATGGTGACGGAGGTCAGAAGAATCGTAGTCGGCAGGCGACGTAAGTCAGGAGGACTGTAGTCGGCTGGCAACAGAGGTCGGAAGGATTGAAGTCGGTGGGCGACGTAAGTAAGGAGGACCGTAGTCGACAGGCAACGGAGGTCAAAAAGACTGTTGTCTGACGATGAATGTCAGAAGGACGACGTCAGGTAGAAGTCCAACAATGGAAAGAAATCCATCTTCGGATTGACGTCCAGCAAAAGTCCGATAACCGGTAGAAGTCCAGAGTCGGGTGGAAACTTGGAGATGAGTGAAGGTCCGGCGTCGGGTAGAAGTCTGACGTCTGTTGGTGGCCAAGGAGAACTCTTGTATCACTTGGGCGGAGTTTCGGCGTCATTTGGAGTTCGGGCGGAACTCCGGCGGTGGTCGAGGAGGAGTCTCTTCCCTCCTATTCTTCTCTTCTCCTCTTCTTCTTGCTTGAGTCCCCTCTCAAGAGAAATGATGGGTCTATTTATAGATTTTTTGGTGTGGCATGACCTGTAAATAGATGAGAGATCAGGGGAAAATATGGAGTGGTTCAGATGAACGGTCGATATTGAATCCTTCGATCGTGGACCGTTTATCAGGCATTTGAAGGTCTTAATGACTTCGGAATTCAGCGATCTTGGGGTCGTTGGTTTCGTCTCGTCGAGCTGCTCGATTCGATCATAAGCTCGTTAAGTTCGGAGACTTTTTGGTAACTCAAATTGTGGTACAAACTTTCCAACAGCGCTTCGGGTCCTTGATTTGAACTCATTTGGGCTCGTATTGAGTTGAATTTGGTGTCGTTGGGTTCGTATTTCCGAGACGATCAGTTCAATTGTAAGTTTGCTGAAATCAAAGTTCATATGATCCCAGATTTAATTTTTGAAGTTTCCAACTTGAATTTTGCCTCGAGATTTGTGCACGATCAAGATAATTTTTTGCTAACATATCAATATTAGTGTCAAAGCTAAAACCCAAAGCATTATCCAACAGGGCCTCGACTTTATAAGCAGTAAGCACAGTCAGAAAAATATGATTAATAGTTTCAACATGAAAATAACATTGACATTTAGAAGCAATACTGAAACCCTTATATGGAGTCTCTAATCACCCAGAAGAAAACCTTTAAGAAGTCGTCAAGTGAAAATCGAATAAACAATGGGAGTATTAAGACTACAAATTTTATCAAAGACCACAGATTTATAAAATTTAACTCTTATGATATTTCAAAAAAATTTAGAGCAAAAATCACCATCTTTAGAATTCTTAAAAATCATAATATATATATATATATAATTCGCTTACATTTTTAAAATTAAAATGTAAACCTGCTGGACAGAAATTTAATTTTAGTCTAGCCTAAAATTTCTTAAGAATTTTAGTTAATTCTTTAAAATTTCTCAACTAGATTTTATTTGGGAGAATTTTCTTACTACTTCTTAAAGTAATTTTTTAGTATAAAATTTTTTAATTTTTTATACTAAAAAGCTTTTTTTAGAAAATAGTAAACTATCATAAATGAAGTCTAAATGTGTTACTAAAATCTAACAAAAATATAATGGTATTGAATAAATTTTTTACCTAAAATTTCACTTAGATCCAACATATGAAATTTTTCTTACGTATCAATGCAAAATAAGTTAAATGTGGCCTAAAATATACATATTTTTAAAAAATATAATAAATACTAATCTTAAGCAAAACAAGAATTTAACCTTTTTTTCAAACAACAATAACATCAAGTTTTTATCCCACTACGTGAGGTTGACAGCATGAATTAAAAAAAAAAATTAAACCCTTTAATCTTAAATTAAGAAACATATAATATTAAAATTAAATGACTAAATATCCAATTAATTAAAAAATAAGATAGGTCAATGGAAGAAAGATAATACAAAATGACTCTGAATAGATGGCATCAATCATGGGCCAAAGGGGGTGAAAGGGCATGGGCAATCGGGAGCTCGGATGAGCTCAGGGGGCAAAGTGGACGACTTTGGAATATTATTACCATTATTATTATTATTATTTTATAAGTTTCAGGCAGGCTGATCCAGTTAAATAAAATTTAGTTGAAAATTTGTCAAAAATCATTTGTGGTACGACAAGAAAAATTGTCTTAATCGAGCATAAATATTGAGGTATATTTAAGTGGTTATATTTCAAAATTAAATTCTGAATCATCTGAACTCCAATTTTAGCAAATTTATAGTCAAATACGACAGTACAAGAAAATAGCTCATTACCTGCGAAATTTCCGGCAGATTTCTAGTGGAAAAATTTTCGGTGGATTTTCGACGATTTATTTATAAATATTTTTGACAAATTTCCAAGCAAATTTTCTTGTCGATTTTCCGGCGGATATTTTTCCGGTGGATTTTCTGACGAATTATTTAAATCTATGAAAATATAATTTATACGTAATTAAATTCATTAATAATTTTATAGTTTATTTGAATTAATTATTAATTTAATAATATATTTGAATTAATTATTAATTTAAAAACATATTTTAAATAATTGTTAATTAACTAATTTATTTTGATTATGAATTAAAATAATAAATTTAAATAAATAAGTTTTAATTTTAATATTATGTAGGTTTTAATATAAATAAAAAAATTTATCCAATTTAATAATTTTGCAGGAATGGTGCATTGGTCCAGACTGGCGCGCGCCCGCGCGGGCAGAGGGGTTGCGGGTTGATTCGCAGGGCAGACAGGGGTTGAGGGAGCGGGCTCACCTGGGCAGACAGTTGGGCACGGGTTGCGGACCCAGACCGCGGGAGCGTGCTCACCTGGGCACCCTGTTGGGCGCGGGTTGCGTGGAGCAGGCTGACCTACGCGGGTTGCGGACCCTGACCGCAGGAGCGGGCTCACCTGGGCGTCTACTGGCAACTGGGCGTGGGTTGCGGACTGGCGGGAGTGAGGGCGTTAGTTGGAACGGCTGGGCGCGGGTTGCAGACTTGCGGGAGCAGCTCAAACTGGGCGCCCGGGATGGGAAAATTTTTTAACCATTTTATTTAACCTACTGGGCACGAGTTGAGTGGAGCGGGCTGACTTGCGATGGGTTGCGAACCCGGACCGCAGGAGCGGGTTCACCTGGGCGCCTGCTGGCGACTGGGTTTGGGTTGCTGGTTGCGGGCTCGCGGGAGTGGGGGCGTGAGTTGGAATGGTTGGGCGCGGTTTGCAGACCCTCAGGAGCAACTCAAATTGGGCACCCGGGACAGAATTTTTTTTAATCGTTTTATTTAATCCGACGGAAAAATATTTCAGCGAAATTTTTCCTCTGGAAAAAAATTTCCGACGAATTTTTTGCGACGGAATTCTTTTCCGACGCTCGATTTACCGTCTAACACATTTTCGTCGAAATCCGCCGGGAAAATTCGAAATTCGCAGGAAAGTGGAAATTTTTCCGCCGAAAATTCCTCCAAAAATACACAACTTTTCTGTAGTGCGAGCTGTCCGATGGAGCACTAAAAAATTATTCTGGATCTTATTCATATTTACGAAGCATATCACCCTCAATTTATAAATAGACACCCAGTCTCTACATGAGAGGGACCATTTGGGGCTTGGACTTTTGAAGGCTTAGACTCTAGGCTGGGCTAAATACTCAAGAGAGCTCCGAAACTTGAAGCATTCTGGAGCTCCATTCCACCACAACCACTGACGAACCCTCACCACCAAGCCGCCGCTGCAGGACATCTACCTGACCTCCGCCATCATAACTCTATCTAGTAACCATCAGCGGACCTTCGTCCAACCACCATTGCTCGCCGACAACAGTACATCTGTCCACCGTCGCAAACCGATTACGATTCCCTTGATCTTTGTCGCCAAAATTCAGTTCTACAAACTAAATGAACAGTTTGACGCTCTCTTGAAAATAACTCTCATGACATTGAGTCCATCAAACCCAGGGTGGAACCAGCCTTGATTTTCAAGGGGAGGGGGCAAACTGTCAGTAAAAGTGTAGAGATTTTTTATATATATAAATAACTTTACAACCAAAATTTTTTTCGAGGGTGCTGCCTCTTGACCCCTATTTGTTCATATCCTTGATCGTTGTACGCTTCGCAGATATGTAGGGGGTCCAAGGGGGCAGCGCCCCCTTACGGGGTTCGACTTGCCCGGTCATGTCACGAGGATATTTTTTTTATTGTAAGGATTTTTTTTATTTTCTTTATTATTTTTCTTTGTAAGGATATTTCTCTTTTGATTTTTGATTGTAAGGATAGTTTTGACCTTTTTTTTACTAATTTTCGTTGTAAGGATAATTTTGGTTCCCTAATAATGACATATATATAATATTTTTACTTGTATTGGGTCAATTGCCTAAAGATCATAGTATTTTAAAACTTTAAGGAAGGGGGGCGGGGGGTGGGAGGGGGGGGTGAGGGCTTTATGGATGGGGACGAATTGCCTAACGTGCTGCCCCTAAATTCAAACTCCAACCATTTAAAGTGCTATATATGATGTACAATTGTTACATTGAACCAACACCTTCTTTCTAGGAAGGGCATCATTTATAATTAACAACAAATAATAATAGATTCATTCAAACTGTGTGAAACCTCATCTTTTCACAGGTTTCTATGTAAAAAATTTTGATGTCTCTTATGACTCTTGTATCTCACTCTCTCTCATCTCTCTGTGTTGAATCTTCGTATAAAATTAAGACATTAAACTCTATATCTCTACCATTATGATGTTCCAACATGCAACAATTATAATAAATTCCTCTGAAATTTCCGTCCACCGTATTTTCATGATAATTTTGCGAAAATCTCTTTTGGATATCATTTCGTTTTTCTTTCCCATATAAATACGTGGACCTATGCAGAGCTAGGTCTCCTATTCCGCTCGCAGCATTACAATTTACAACTCGTCATTTGCATACAACACAGCATCAGTCACATGCACGACACAAAATTAAATACAGATCACCACGACCCTCTCATCATTAAAGCCTACGCCACCTCGCACTTTCTGCCCACTTCTGATAGTTTCAACATATCTCACCGCACTCGTCCGAGCAAATGATAAGCGGCGACTTTACTTGCCGGCAAGTCCAGCAAACGCGCGCGAGAAGAGTAGTGATGGTATAAGAACAGTAGCTAGGAGAAAAAAAAATATCTGCATGGAAAATAGGGCAGAAGAGATACTCAGGAGAGAAATTGTGCATTTTTTATGGACTTGTTCTGACTTCATTGCAACTAATGTATTCATTATTGCTATTTATTGCTACCTCCATATCTTGACAAGTGTGAGGACTACAAAAAAATCATAACCAACTCATCTAATCAAAGCTGCCCGGTGGTTTATTTATTTATTTATTTATTTATTTATTTGCAATGAGTTCACAAGCTGATGATTTTAAAATATTTTCAACAGATTTCATTCAAATTTGGATCAGACATTGGCTATTTTTAAAAGATTTTTTTTGTTAATTTTAATATTAAAAGAAATACAGCCATAAAAAACAATGCAAATGCTTCACATGTTTTCATATTATTTTTCAAAATAGACAATTCCAATAAATTAAGTCAGTAATTTTTAGGTGTGCTGAGTCTTTCATATGAAAAATCCCACTCAGGTGCAGATTTTTTATCGAGACAATGAGACATCATTGAGACATTTCGAAAAAGTAGTTTATTTGTGCTAATTTGAATTTGAAGCTACCTAAAATGGATTAACGGATTGAATTATAGGTTTACATTTTGATAATACATAATCAAATTTATGTATAATCATAGAGATTGATAGGCTTGCTAGTTTATCCTTCTTCCGGGCCTACAAGTTCTAGCCCGACGTAACTTCGGCGATCATGCGTCCTCAGTTCCTCCCTTCTTTGGTGAGTCAACCTCTCAAGTCAAACTCGAGCCCGCTGAAAGTCCTATATATGAGCCGAGCTCGAGCTCCCACATGAGCTCGACTCGAGCTCCCACATGAGCTCGACTCGAGCTCAAGCTCTCCTTTGAGTTGACGAGCCGACCTCAAGTTAACTCAAATTCAAAGTTGGCTCTAGCCAATATCATTAATATCTCAAGATGAACAAGGACCATGTATCTTTAATGGTTTATATTTTCTGAGATTTTTAAAAGAACAAAAAGTATATATATTTTGATGCTTAAACTTTATAAGATTTTTGTGTAAATAGAATTATATGTAATAAAAGTTAATTTATATTCTTGCTATGAACAAAAATTACATGCCTTTCAAGGCTTGTATCTTCTTAAATTTTTAAATAATTAAAATTCACGTACCCTTCGAAGCTTGATGTTATATCTTTTTGTCAGAAATTTAGATAATTTCTATTAATGATCATAAGTTTTAATTTGTTAGCAATTATAAATTTTAGAGTGTTTAAGAAATGCTTGAATAAGTCAAGGAAGTATATTAGAAAAGTGAAAATTCAAGAATCAAAAATTACCTGTGGGCACCACAGTGTCGAGATTGGCATCACCGCGACATTAAGCTCTTGAAAAAATGAGAAAAATGGCTAAATGGGTGTCTACTGCTATATAGGACTATGCCGCCGAAGGGACAAGCCTCAAATGGAATAGTTCGATCTAAATCCGGATGTCAATATTTGACACGACACGAAAATTCGACTCGGACCTGACCCGAAAAATCCGGGTTGAACCCGACACGATTTCAAAACGGGTCGGGTTCGGGTTCCAGAAATTGACCCGTTTAAAAAACGGGTCGGGTTCGGGTTGACCCGACGGGTTGCCAGGTCAACCCGCAAACCTGTTTAATTCAAAAAATTTCGAATCCCGCCTCTGCCCGCGCGCCCGTGCCAGCACCCGCGCCCGCGCCCGCGGCTGCGCTCGCGTCCGCCCCGCTCGCCTCTGCCCCCGCCGTCCACTTGCCGTCATTCCGGCGCCGGCAGAACCCAAAACCGGGTCGGGTCGGGTCAACCCGGCAACCCGCCGGGTCGGGTCCGTGTTCGGATTTCCGACCCGTTTGTCTACCCGGGTCGGGTTAGGGTCGACCCGTTTGAACCCGGGTCAGTTCCGGGTTCGACCCGAACCCGACCCGTGACCCGAAATTGACACCCCTAGTTCTAAAGAACATGGAATATTCTTTGAGAGTGCAACGGTACAGAGAAGTCGACGCTGCGGTGCTATATCAACTTAGTGATTTTTAAATAATAAAATATCTGAATCTATTCACTAAACCCATTTGCCCCGGCCACCTTGTCAGAGAAGAAGAAAGGAGAATAGGAGAGAGAAAGAGAGAGATTTTAGAGGCCATAAATCAGGAATCGTCTATCTCGCTAGTTTAGCAATTAAATGTCTAGCTCGAGATTGGTGTGCTTTATTTATTATTTCAATTCCAATGTTCCCATAAATAATATACTCAAAAATATATTTTATAAAGTTTGAGAAAAAATTTACAGTGTAACTTTTAATATAACGCTCTGCAATCTATTCTAAACAAGCTGATTATAAAAATGTAAATGTCCACCGTTAGTTTGTTCTTTATGATTTTTTAGTAATTAAGGATACATGTGCCACTTATGAACCTCTATGCAGTTGATAAAATATGTTGAATTGATATTTTATATAGTCTATGTGAATTTATTAATATTCTAAAATATTTTAGTAGGCATATGAAATTTGAAGGATTTTTTTTTTTAAACTAGATGACTTGAACACACTATATTTAATACTTTAGTTTTGCATGGCATGTGCATTATTAATTTATTATATATTTCATAGCATTCTAGAGCTATGTTATAAAAAGGAAAGTACACTATGAATTATGTGCTTTTGACCCAATGCAAATGTACATGTTATACTACTCTATTCTATTATGATCTCTGAATTGGCTATGTAGTAGGAACACTATGCTCTGTTCTGATTCAGCTCTACACCTGCCTGAGTAGGTGAGAGGGGGCAAATGGGAGTTATAAGTGGGCATGAATACATGTGCATTTCTATATTTATGTTGTCATATAATTTAGCATGTTACAATTGTAAAATAAAAAGATAAACACTATGTTATCATACTTATTTTTAATTATAAGTTGTGGTTGAATTATGTTATGGAGAAATGTTAGCTTACTGAGTTTTGTACTCACACTATTGTTTGAAATATTTCAGGAAAAGGAAATGATCTTGCTGAGTATGCCATTCTAGATAGGGAGCAAGAGTTTTGGGACTTTAAGGACATATTCTTTTGTTAGTTAAAAATTCCTTTGGATATTTTGTTGAGTTCACTGTATTTTTTTTTTTTTCAATTATCAGTTGTGGATTGAATTATGTTATAGAGAAATGTTGGCCTATTGAGTTTTGTACTAATTAATATTGTTTAAAATATTTCAGGAAAAGAAAATGACCTTGCTGAGTAAGTTATTTCTTATAGGGAACTAAAGTTTTGGGTATATATATTGAATTCATTATATTCTGAACTATTATTTTGGACCTCTAGATGAATGAAAATCAGAAGGAGAATTTTCAAAACTCCGTAAAAATAATTATTTTCACACTCAAAATATGCGAAAATGAAATCATAAATTTCCAACGAAAAGAAGATTAGCATGTCAATGAAACGAGCAATATAAAGTCATTAGTAAGCATGTAAGTTAGTGTTGGCCTCATGCAACCAAATGGTGCCTAATAACAAGTTGGAAATACCAACAAATTAGTGTGAGTTGCAATCCACTACTAGTAATATGTTCCCCCAATAAAAAAGATTGCCGACTCCACCACTGCTTATATTTAATTTCTTCATGAAATTGAATAAATACATTATTTTATAAAACATATTTCTTAAGTTCAAACAACAAATTAACAACAAAAGGTAAAGCTTAAAAAAAAAAACAAAGGATAGCCATTAAAAAAACACTCAATTCCTAAAGGATCTGAGCTAACTTGATAAAATTCACTTATTAAACATTTGGAAATTAGTGAAATGTATGCGGTGATTTCATAAGTTGCCATATGGCATCCAAATGTGATCTCATAAGTTACACAAGGCTTCATTAATTAGCCATAAATTTGAAGTCCATCTGGAAGACTCTTCTGCTAAGCAAGAGTAACAGCACCAACTACATGAATTTATGGTTGGTGTAAAGGAACTTGTAGCATTTGTGTCTGACTTTTTGTTTTTTTAATGAGAAAAAAATTGGTTCAAAATATACTGATTCAAATTTTCTTTTTTTTATCTAAAAAAAATTAAAAATCATTAAATAATCTATGAGAAAAGGAGTATTAGGCTTCATTTGGGACAATTTTACGTCATTATTTTTTCATGTTTTTAAGAGATTTTTAATTAAAAAACAGCTTTACAAAGCACAACGAAAGCCATCCCAAATGAAGCCGTGGCCACCAACGAGCATTCGCTTGTTCAAATTATCCCAAAAGCTCATATAATCTGCTTGGATTATGCTTCAACGACATGGCACAAGTTACTTATCTCAAAAAATTCCTTTGAAGATGAAGACACCGGGGCATGTTCAGTAGATATTAGTGTTGGATGTTATAAAATTGAAAAAAAAAATGAATCTCTTTATATGCATCTATACATTTAGAAAATTTGGTTCAAGTTAAATTGATTTGGTTAAAGCTAAATTATGTTGATTCAAGTCATATTAACTCAATCTACTTATTAGTCTCATGGTTTATAAGAGAACTCGGCTCAAACGGTGATCATAATTTAGGATTTCAACTTTGTCAACGGGCTAAGTTTATTAGTCGGCCCTAGTAAGTGCTATCTATGAAGTTGAGCCCAATGACTACCCAAAGAGGATGACTTTTCAGGAAAAATTATATATCAGCTACTCTTTAAAGCTCGACAAATAACTTCATCAAGTAAGACATTCTGATCAGAGTACACAATTATTATATCTTCTCTTATTTTTTGTATAGTCATGTATGTATTCAAATCTGTAATGCTCAAGCCCCGTCCCAATTTTTAAATATGGAGTTTAGCTTAAACAATTTTATGTACTCAAGATCATTTTATTAAAATCTCAAACTTTCTTACTCTAATATTCTTCTCTCTCTTTGATTTCATTTTTTTTCACCATGTATTGTCAATATAATTGAATATGATTCACAAACAATTCAATAAAAGGAATCTATTAATATGGAGAATCAATATCTCATGATTGTTTGACAGCTTGCTGAATTTGATGAGAGGATGACTTGAATGATTTTGGGAGCATTGGAGAGGATGCTTATAACTACTCCTAGGGAGGAACTACCATAAGGATCTTGAGACTTTGTTGTGAGGAAAATTACAATTTTTAGAGCTAGAGACAAGATTTCTACTCCAAACAATGATGAAATTTTTTATCCTACTAATGAAAAGTTAACTTCGACTCTAAACCAGAATGGGACAACTAGTGGAGAATCATACGATCCTGAGCGCATGCGACCACTAGTGGAGGCCTTTCGTAGCCACTCAAGGCCCAATTTAAAGCACTAACAAAGCTATTCTAACATCCCAAGCGAATTTTTTGATATTCTGTGCTTATTCCAACATTATGTATGTCTTCAGTAAAAGACCATTTACGATCTCAAGCAACCACCATGACATTGGTTTGCCATATTCACTGTCTTAAACTTCTAGACTCTTAATTTAGCACCTCCAATCCCTCCCTTTTGGTCTACAACAACAATTATGTCCATATATACATTTTCACACATGTAGAGGATATACTCAATAATAATAAGATCACTACAACTTATGCTTACTCCGAAACTTACAAAAGCAAATTCATATGAAGAGATTAGAACCATCTCCCACTTCCTTGGAATTCAAGTCCTATCTTTATTCTCAAGCATCTATTTAGGGCTTGTTTGTGACAGCTTTTTCACTACTTTTTGAAGCAGCTTTTTAATGCAACAGTTTTTTGTTTAACATATTTTTGTACTAAGAAGCTACTTTAGAAAGCAGTAAGAAAATTATCCCAAATGAAATCTTAATCTTGTCCCAATACACACTTACCATTCTCAAGAGTAGGCTTGAGTGATTGTAAGTAGGTAATGAATCCTATCACAATAAAACTTCTGGTCATTGATAACCCACAAGCGAAATTTGTTGATCCAAAACTTAAGAAGATATTATTATTTCTCTAAAGTACCTAACTATTACACTATGAAGCACTTTTGCAGTAAATGGACTATATCAACATATGTGAAAAAACACTTAACATCTATTGCTAGAGTCACAAAAGTCCCATCAACCATGAATAACCTTTTTATTTTAAACCATATTATTAGTTCTCTAAATTATCTATAGACTTGCAACACCAACAATAGATAAGTGACAACAATTTACCAATCATCAGCAACAACAAAAGCTAAATACAGGGCACTTGTTATGACCACCGCATACATTGTATGGCTACATATGTTGCTTGCTCCAAGAATTTGGCATCAATCTTCCTCTAGCAATATCTCTTTATCATGAAAGTATATCTACTATGATCATAACCAATAATCCAATATTTCATATTTGAACAAAAGACATTGAAATAAATTATCATTGCCTCTAGTTTATCAACTGAATGATTATGTTATACTGATGCTGAAATACTCCATATGTTTTGGTCATTAGTTCTTTGTAATTCATAATTTTTTTCATCTACAAGCATCAAAGCTGTGTCGTCTAAGTTGAAATATATGCTGTGGATCTTATTCTCCGACAGTTGTGATTTGTTGTTTAATGGATTCAACAAATTCATATCATTTTGATATTGTCTCCGAATCTTTCTACCTTGAGGTTCTCTAGCCAAACAACAGTGTTTGTATGGTGGCAACTGGCCTTGATTGCATGATTTCTTCTTCAAAAAGAAAATTGTCCAATGAAAAGTTTGTTAAGATTTAAGGATGGTCGCTCAAGCTAATTTTTTACCACATTGTATCTTATTTTGATAATCCACTGTAGCTAAATAGTTCAATTGAATTCACATATGCGATGTACGTGAATTTACCAAGTAACATTGCTGGTTCTTTTATTCATTAATTACTTGGGCTCATCTGAATATCTGTTTGACTGTCTTTGCTAACAAGATATAGGACAGAATGCATTGTCATTTCATAACCTGTAGGCTCGATTTGTGATTATAGAAAAGATCAAGGGAGAACTACATAGCACTATCAATATGGCTAGACAATTTCAACTATTACATAATTTGTATTGGAATGCAGTGTATTCCCCTTGTGTGTCACCTTTATGTGAAACTCCAACATGCACAGTATTTGACATTATTGTCCTCTTTTAGGCAATTCATTGTTTAACACCATTAATGTTATTTCATGTCAATGTACTGGGTTGTTACCACTGGCTATGCTCTGATTCTTTTGGCAAATTGTTAGAAATTTTAAGCTTATACTCAATGATTGGAGATTCAAGGCTCACAATGGATTCTTTCTTTCTTTGTTTTCTTTCTACTTTTATCTGTAGATAGTTTTGGGGAAAATTTGGGGTAGAGCCGATGTATCAACCATGAGTGTGGACTGTCAAGTATTTTTCCATGTCAAGCTGTGAAGCCATAAAATGACGATAGAATTATTTATTCATTTCAGTTTAAAAAAAGACATTTGTGATTTACCCGTCTATCATCATGCATTTTTTAATACAATAGAAGGGATATGAAAGGATTCTTTTACTTTTAGTTTTACGCTCATTTGATTGCTTGTAAATTATAATTAGAAAATATGTTTTGCAAAGATGTTGAATTTAGTATATTTCATTATTTGGTTGGAAGTATTTGAAATCGATACAATTTTGAACTCTATGAATTCTTTTAAAATTCTCAAATGTGATGATTTTTATTTCATTTAAAAAATAACTGAATTTTTTTTTTAATTTTTATGAAATATTACTTATACACACACAATCAAATGAACCCTAAGATTGTAGAACTTAAATATTTGTTGGGCAACTTGGATGTTTGTATGGAGAAAAGAGTATGGTAGAGCAACAAAGATATAAAAAAAAAAAAAAACATTAAATAATAAAAAATGACAAAAAATTGTATAAGAATTTATGTGGTACAATAAAGTTAGCCCTACATCTAGAAATGTACAAAATAATATTTTTCACTTGTTCTCAAATAAATGATTGCTATTTGATCAGCCAAATATTTTTCTTGAATCATTTTATCTCATGAACTGTTGTATCTCTCTTGAATCTTTTTTAATTTAATTCCTTATTCTGTCCTTTTCTAGCCACCAACTTGAAATCATCCAAAGGATATAGCATTCACTCCTCATGCAATGTAATATCCACCTCAATAAAAAAATTTCTTGATCACCCTCCACTTTTAGGACTATCAACTATATCATCGCCCATCATATTTGGATTATGTCATCTCCAAAGGCCTATGTCAATCCTCCTCAATAGCTTATTGACTTATTAGTGTCACATAGCCTATCGACTCAAGGTCGTGTTCATTCACATCTATGAGGAGAACCTGCTATGCATCTTTATGTTGGAGAAGTTAACCGCACAACAAACATAAAAAAGAAAGAGACAATGGAAGCAAAATAAAGAACATCGGGATTTAATATGGGAAAAAAAAAAAAACTATAGAGCCACTTCACTTAAAGAATTTCAGTAAGAAAATTTGTGAGAAATGGTACAAATATCTTCTCTCTCTTACTCTCTCCTTGTCTCTTTTAATCTTTGCACAATTCTCACAATATAACTATCAATAACAAAGATATAATCAAACCATTAAAGGTCGCAACCCTCATGAAAAATAAGAAAGAAAATTGTCTGTTTGTCTCACTCCGCCACAGGGCCAGATTTGGAGCGCCGCTCTGTCTTTTGTCTTCTTGACAACGCCGCAGCACCAAGGTCTGGAGAGCCGCTCATAGCAGTGTCGTACTCAGGTATACAGAGCTACAAAGTTGAACAGTCTCACAAAAAAATTTATGGTGCAAAGCTCGTGAATCCAAGTAGGAGGAGAACCTCCTACAAACCCTAAGATCTGAGATGGCAGTACAATACAATTGATTTACACAATCAATTTCACATAAAACTAAAACTTTAGTAGTTTAGTAGCCTCCTCCCTGATGTTTTAACACCACGCCTTTATGACAAGCAGGCGGCAGCATTCTTTTCCAGGAAAAAAAAAAAACAACTACATCAGTACTCAAACTTATGATATAGACATTGCCAAGGATATTCGCAACAATCAATTTTTTCTGAGACTAAGAACGCTGCTGATCGTCATCAAAAAAAGCTCCACCATCTTCTGACTGTTGGTGGGGCCCATTCGGTCTTACTCTTAAATTTTTTTTTAAATGAATTTAATCGCAAATTCATATATATACTAGGCATTGAATCTGATACTAATTGTTGAGGATGAAAGTAAAATCATGCATAAAACAAACAATCAAAAATAGAAAAGCAGCAGAAAATACATGACAAAAGGATTTAACATGAAAAAATCTGAAATTCGGGAAAAAAAATCACAGAGCCACACCACATAAAGAAATTCACTATAAAAATGGGAAGAAATTAGTGCATATCTCTCATCTCTCTCGCTCTCTCCTTGCTTATCTAATCTTTTACACCGTTCTCGCTCACAAAACACAAGAAAAAGTCAAGTAAAATAACACCAAGAAATGTCACCCTTTAGAAAAATGTGAAAGAAAACTGTTCAGTTCACCTCGAAGTACTGCGACACTAATTTGGAGGGCTGCGGCACTCAAGCCTCCATCATCATGATCCTATGACAATTGAACCTGTAGCACTTCAACGTCGAATCTATAGTCCAGCAGCACTTCGCTCTCTTTCATTTCTCCCAGCAAATTCTACAGCATCGGGATGCTCATGTACACAACGTCGGGATGCTCAGGTACACAACGTCAGGGCGTTGTACAAAGAAAAAAATTTCTTATGCAAAATACCCTAACCTAAGCAAGGCCCTAACAACCATGTTAAATTGAACTGAGATCTGAGACAACAGTACAATCTGATTGATCAACACAAATAGATTCTACACAGCAATCAATTGTGATTGGAGCAATAAAAATCAACATCTAAAGGGATCATTTAGTTTGCTAGAAAATGAATACAACTTAAAAGAAATGTATATTAATTTAATGCATTTGAGCTTATTTCTCGCATGACGTTTGCCTAGCTACAAACAAAATGTTGTTGCACGTGATGGGGTTGGTGCAGCTCATTCAGTCTCTGTCTACTTTTCTATCAATTTTTTTTTTCTTTTTTTAATGGATTTAAATCACAAATTTACATATAGGCTAGGCCTCGAAACCTTTTTAACCAAAACCAAGAAAATAAACTACTTGAAGGACCATTTCATTTGCTAAAAAATGAATATTATTGAGTCCTGAAATATTCGCGGCGTTAGAAAAGTATAAAGTTTAACGTCTTAGCTTTGTACGAAGATCCAACACATATACAGATAAAGAGAGAGGGTGTAATATTCATAAGAGATACCAAAATTTTTACTTAAAAACCCCCTGAAAATGAGGAAAATTCACGGTGTTTAGCCCAGTTAGAATAAATCCACTAATATTTACATTTGATTACAAATGAGGCCCTTTATTGGGGGAAGACCTTAACTTGATGTACATCATATAGAGTACATTACATGGTATAAATACAAAGAATCATTATTGATGTGTTTGTTTGGTCGGAATGATCATAATCGGTGGCGGCTTAAGTCGGAAGGACCATAGTCGGCAGGCGACGGAAGTCATAAAAACCGTTTTTTGACGACAGAGGTCCGAAGGACGGCGTCAGATTGAAGTCCAACTATGGACACAAGCCTATCATTGGATAGAAGTACGAGGATGGGCAGAAGTCTTGCGTCAGGTAGAAGCTTGACAGAATTCCGGTGACGGGCGGAAGTCCGACATCAGGCAGGAATCTAGCGACGGGTGCAAGTTTGGAGTTGGGTAGAAATCTGGCGATGAGCGGAGGTCCGGCGTCGGGTAGAAATCTGACATCAGTCGGCCGCCGAGAAGAACTCTGGCGTCAAATGATATTCAGGCAGAACTCCGGCGTCGGTTGGTTTGCCGAGTAGAAGTCCGACGTGATCGAGGAAGAGTCTAATGACAAGAGAACTCTCTTTCTTCTCTTCATTTTCTTCCTTCTATTTTTGTTTCCTTGCTTAATTTTGGCATCAGAAGTCCAACGTCGATCGGCTACTAGGTGAAAGTTCGGCAGTGGTCAAGGATGAGTCTCTTCCTTCTCTTTCTTGATTTATTCTCCTCTTTTTGCTTGGGCATCCTTCTCCCCTTTGGGGGTCCCTTTCTATGAGAAATGAGGGGTCTATTTATAGTTTTTTTTAAAGTGGCATGGCCAGTAAATAGGAGGAAGATCATGGGTATATTGGGAGTTGTTTGAATGGACGGCTGATGTTGAATCCCTTGATCATGGATCATTTATTGGTCATTTGAATGTCTTAATGATATCAAAATTTTACGATCTTGGGCTCATTTAATTCGTCTCATCGAGCCGCTCAATTCGACTATAAGCATGTCATGTTTGGAAACTGTTCGATAATCCAAATTATGATTTGAACCTTCTGAATGTTATTCAGGCATTCGATTTGGATCAATTTGAGCTCGGATTGGATCAAGTTTGGTATCGTTGAGTTCGTATTTTCGAGACGTTCAGTTTGATTACATGTTTGCCGAAATTGGAGTTCAAATGATCTCGGATTTAATTTTTGAAATTTCCAACTTGATTTTTCTTTGAGATTCGTGCCCCATCAACATATGTTTTTTGATGATATGTCAAATATAATATAAATAGAATAAATCATAAAAAAAATTAATGCATTTGAACTGTTTTTAATTTGTTTGCCCTTAAAACAAATATAAAAGGATCTTTTTTATGCTAGTTTGAAGTAGAATAAATTCAATGTAAAATCCGGCAGTAGACAACATAGACAAAGTGGTTGCAATGGACCACAGTGACACCAATGGTAATGGCGGACCGCAAGAGGTAGCCATTTGCGAAAGGCTGCAATTGTGGCGGCATGCTGCGACAGGCGGCATTCAACTTCATGTATAAGATGTATTTAAAACTCAACAAAATCTAGCGAATCTTAAATATAATAAAAATAAAAATAATAATAATAATTTCAAATACAGCAAAATTACTCCACGGTAATTTTTTGACAAATCAAGCTGCCCATAAAATAAAATGAGTTTGCCATTTCAATCAATATATTTTCAAGGCGGTAAAAATTGATGTCATCTTGGTCCCTTTAGTTGGGAGTTTAGACTATCAACTAAGGCTAAGGCTTTGTTTGGGACGGTTTTTTTATCGCTTTCTAAAACGGAGTTTTAGCTAAAAAATAAAAAAATTTGTACTAAAACTACGTTTTAGAAAGCAATAAAAAAGCCGTCCCAAACGAAGCCTAAATTTAAGACGGTTTTCTTATTGCTTCTTAAAGCAGCTTTTAAGTATAAAAATTAAAATTTTTTAATTAGAAAGCAGCTTTAAGAAGAACTAGTAAGAAAACTGTCCCAAACAAAGCCTAAGATGTCTTGAGTTTAAATATATTATATGTGATGTGTATGTGAGTCTTCTTTAAGCGACCTAAAGACCGCACGGACTAACCTCATTCAAGCCGGATAAATTAACAAGGTCCCAATCCAAGTACTTTAAACCCACGTGCCCTTAATAAGTATCATTAATTGCTAATGAGGCTGGCGGCCACCGCGGAACAGAAACGGCCAAAAGCCTTCAAAAAGGCTCAGCAAACACCTCCGGTTGGTCTCAAGAAGGGCAAATTATTACGTCCGGTGTCCGGATTTGTCCGGACACTAATCCAAACAAGTCACGTCATCAAAATACACCGGGTCCCAGTGTATTTGAGCGACGTGGTGCATCTGGATTGGATGTTCGGACGTCCGGTGATCAGACGTGATAATTCTCCCTCAAGAAGACCTGCTCCGCCAAACTACCTTGGCTCTCTTGACTCTTCATCCCCTGTTTTGGAAACAAGGTACAGAAAAAAAAAAACAGAGAGCCGAAGTCCGGTGATCAGACGTGATAATTCTCCCTCAAGAAGACCTGCTCCGCCAAACTACCTTGGCTCTCTTGACTCTTCATCCCCTGTTTTGGAAACAAAGTACAGAAAAAAAAAACAGAGAGCCGAAGAAACGGACCAAGAAGAAATACCTCTTCAGGACAGCAAAACTCAAGCTCCTCTGTTACTTTCAATTCTGAAGTATTTATACAAGAGAAAAACTTGTAACATAAAACTACTGATCTGCAGTAATTGTCAACATGAGATTAGGACTTCGTTTCAGATTATTTTTTTATTTCTTCATAAAACTGCATTTTAGAATAAAATTTTTAGCTTTTGTATTAAAATGCTGTTTTAAAAAGTAATAAAAAAGCTGTCTCAAATGAAACCTAGATCAAGACTCAAGAGGCCATTTATTTCAGCAAATTTCGTAATAAGTATCAATCGAAAGCTGTGTAAACTCTCAATACCATGATAGCGTTTATTTCATATGGAAAGATGTGTTCAAATGTTTTAGTTCTTCGTCTCTATTGGATTGGATAAGATTAAGCACTAGCTGATAGAACAATAGCTACAGGTATTTAACATGACAGTGAGCTTCCATTCGTTATTAAATATTGTAACCAGATCCACAAAATTAGGATGAATGATGATTAGTACGGAGGAATTAATTAGTCCAACTACTGAAACTCTCTCTAGATTAAATCATAAGCTTTAGTGCACGGACGACCAAATAATGGTTTCGTTTGTAATAACTCTTTTACTTTTTTTTTTTTTTTTTGGATTATAATCATTCTTATTTAATCACCGCTTTCAAACAAGTTTAATTCTAGAAAGTTGTTTTCGTAGCAGTTTTAAAAATTTTATTTTTTTTCAAATCCTTCCAAACAAATCCAAAGTCTCAGTTTTAGAGAAAAAATTAAGGTTGAGAGCTGTTGATATGGAAAAGTTATTTTGTGCGGATGCTAAACGTCATCCGGAGACTAATCAGAATGTACAAAGTCGCCCCTTGCTCGGTACATGGGAGGGTATTGTTCGGTACCACGCCTTGGTACCGCTCGGTACCGAGCTCGGTACTGCACACGTGGCACATTCTGATTGGTCTCCGGATTGTGAACTGTGTTCGGTGTCTGCACAGAATAATCTCTCGTTGATGTGCCATTGTTTGCAGCTTTGCTTTCGATGGCTCATTTGCCATCACTCGCCGAGTTTGTAGATATATTTATTATTATTATTATTATTATTATTATTTGTAGATATGAACGAGAAAGAGGTTGCCTTTCTTTTTCCATATTATGTTTCATTTGAGACAGCTTTTTTATTACTTATTAAAGCATCTTTTTAATAAATTTTTTTAATTTTTTTAATTAAATAGTTGCTTCAAGAATCTATAATTTTTTCTTCACTTAGGCTATTAATAAACTTAGAGTCTCCATTTGAGTGTTATTATCTTGATCTATCTCTCTGCCTTTCTGAAAAAATAATAACAATAATAAGTACCTTCTATTCAACTCATTTTGACTTTAGTATCCAAATTCAAATCTAACTATTAAGCCGAGCTTAATTTTTACTAATTGACTTGAGTCTAAAAAAGAGTCAATTCAAAATAAAAAAGGGATAGTCGTGTGTGTATATATATATATATATATATATTCTTTTTTTTTTTTTTTTTTTTTTGTAGAGAATTCAATTTGAGCCTGTAAGAATAGAAGATAATAATGATGAAAAAGATTGAAGTACTATTGTTGATAATTCTCCTCCATCAAACTAAAGCGCCATTATAACTCGGCATTATCACAACAAATTTATATGTTGCCGGTGAAATCCTAATTCCTGGAATAAATTTTCCTGCATGAACTTTCATCCATGAAGGGTTGTTCTTTACATCACTACCATTATGACTCTCTGTTTATCAATATGAACCCTATTTTTAAGTGATTGTATTATCATCTTGTGATTTTTTTAATGTCACCTCACAATATATTTAATGATGCTTCATATGCATGTGTTTAAATATTTCTTTGACAAGTTAATCCATTTTTAGTGTTGTAGATATTAATGTACAATCCTTTAATCATAAAATAAGAATTTTTCATAGCTTTGAAAAGCTTTTTTAAACTAAAACTAAAATGGTTTTGTTTGGAACAATTTTATTATTATTTTGTATGTTAGCTTTCTATTATAAAAATATATTGAAAGCAACAATAAAAAAATATTAGTAAAAAATTATTTCAAACAAAGGCTAAGGATCAGACTTAACTATGTTCAAAAAACTATTAGAAACTTCAACTTTTTTGTTGTTATATGCAATTGTATATAGCCGATTAATTTTTAAATTTAAAAAAAAAAAAAAACTTCTTTTTTTCTGATTTAGAGATCATCCTTTAACATTCACATTCCTATGAATTATTAACCTTTGAGAGCACCGTTACCGGCAATTATCCATTCATTCATTGCTAGGTACAACAAACAATGAAACAATTCGGTTGAAGGTCATTCAGATGTGACATGGCATTAGATATATGCTAAAATAAAATATAAATATACTAAACTAAAGAAAAACATATATAAAAAGGTTATTAAAAATAAACTATTAATGGTTAATCAAACTATGAATTCTATGATTATCGGAAATAAAAAATGTTGTGATTAAAGATAAAAAAAAATTAGAGGATAGAATAATTAGTCCAAGTAAAAAATTATAACTATTGCTGCGTTCTAGAGTATTCGTGGCGGTAGAGAAATATATAGTTTAACGCTTAGCATTATACGAAGATCCAGCACACAAGAAGATAAGAGAGAGAGTGTGTAGCGTTCATAAGAGACCAGAGTTTTTACGTGAAAACCCCTGAAAAGGGGAAAAAATCACGGGACTTGGCCCAGTTTGAATGAATCCACTAGTATTTGCAGTCGATTACAAATGAGGCCCTTCTTAAGGAGAAGGCTTTGGCTTGATATTTGATGTTACAAATGTACGTCATATAGAGCGCATTACATGGTGGGAGTTACAATAATCAACATAGACATGTTTGTTTGGTTGGAAGTGTCATTGTAGGTGATGGAGGTTGGAAGGACCGTAGTCGGCAGGAGACAGATATCTGAAAGACCGTAGTTGGTAGGAGACCGGAGTCAAAAAGACCGTTATATGGTGATGGAAGTTGAAAGGACCATAGTAGGAGACGGAGGTCAGAAGGACCGTAGTCGGCAAGAGACCGGGGTCAAAAAGACCGTTCTCTGTTGGTGGAGGTCGGAAGGACCATAATATGCAGGAGACTGAGGTCAGAAAGACCGTTATAGTAGGGCGGTACTCTGGTCGAACTTTGGGCATGAGGTTGTGTCCTCATAGAAGTTCGGGCCTCAGGTGATGGTCCGGCAGTATGGGCCTCAGTTGGTTGTCCGGCAAAAGTCTGGGCATCATATGGTGGTCCGGCGGAAGTCTAGGCCTTAGGTGGTGGCCTGGTGGAGCATATGGCCTCAAGTGGTGGCCTGGTGGAGCACAGGGCCTCAAGTGGTGGTACGGTAGTGTTGACCTCGATTTTGGCTCGAGTATGCTCGAGCTCCTTCGATCGACCTAATCGAATCTTGTCGAGCCCAATTTGAGCTCGAATCGACCCCGACTCGAGCCGGATCGGACTCGAATGCGTTCAATTAGACCCGATTAGTTTGTTTTCGTCGCGTCGTGCCTGATTCAATTTAAATTAGCATTTATTTTGAATTCAATTCCGTGCGATCAATTTTATTGAGCCGACTCGAGTTTGGATCAATTCGAATTGAGCTAAATTCGGACTCGAGTCCAACCCGGTTTTAGCCAATTTGGTGTTATTCAGCTCAATTTAGTTTCACTAAATTCCATTTGACCTTTTTGAATAATTTGAATTTATTTTCTAGATTAGGAAATTGATCCAACGGCTACGATTCCTCGGTCTGATCCCGCCACTGCCAGGCACCTCGATCGCGTGCTAGACCGTGTTTTGGAAAGACGTACAGGAGGAGTTCGGGATGAGCAGAGGCGTGGGGCTCATTTCCATGCTTAAGAGAACCGGGGAAATCGTCCTAAGGCGACAGAGAGCAGTTTTCCTCTGGCCCTTTTTCTCAGTTCGGCTCGCCCTAGGCAGGGATTCTCCGGAGCTCTCTCTCTCTCTCTCGCTCTGGACCAGCTCTCTCACGCCCAGCTCTCCCTCCCGTCTCCTTCGCTCTCTCACTCCCGCTCCCACACTCTCTGGATCCCGCCATTCCTCACGGTGTCAAGACCGAACCCAAGCTCTCGACGCCAAGACGATCCCGACGAGCCCAGCTCCAGCCGATCTCTCTGTTCGCGAATCCCAGACGAACCCGATCATTCCGGCTCAGCACGTTTGGACCACGACCAACGCCGTCTGGATCGAGTTTAGCGCCTGGACCAACCCGAGCCCTTCTTCTTCCTCTGTACAAGGTGAGTATCTCTCTATTTTTCTTCTTCTCCTACCTATTCTTCTCCCTTTCCTTTTCCCTTTGCCTTGATCTTCTTCTTCTACTCTAGCTACCATACTTTCCTCTCATTTCAATCTAAAATCATGTGGATGATTTTAGTTGGCAGCAAGTCTCACCTACAAAGAGTTTTATTTTGGTTTAGATTTGAATTTGGATTGAACTCTTATGGTGTGTATGTCATCACACCTTTAATCTCTTTTGATTTCTAAGTGAGCACGTTCATTCTATGTGGTGGATTTTATGACAACTTGCATAGTTTATCTTAATGTATTTCTCCTATATGATGATTTGAACAAACATTTTGGCATTGGAAGCTTATTTTGGGTTCATGTCACTTGGATTAGAGAGTTAGGTGTAAACTCTAAAAATATGTAAAAGCCATTTTGGTCTTTTATCAAAGCGTGCATATGAAGTGTTTGATGGAATGTCCACAAAGAGGAATTTTTGATATTTGGTTGAAAACTCATAAAGCAAGTGAGGTCACTTAACCAAATGATTGAATGGCCATATTTAGATATAAGGTTTCACATATTTCCCATGAGTTTGGATATGTTTATGCTTATGAAATCTCTTTGGTGTAGTATTTAAAACCCTTTTTAATTAGTAATATTGATAACAAGTTTTGATGAATTCCAAGTGGCTTTCATGGTGGTTGTGCTAGTTGGAGAAATCTATATGTCATCCTCTCATTTTTCTATAAATATTCATGTGTTGCAAGAAAAGAGGTCTTGGCCCCTTTATTGTGAGATAAATTTATGGCTCATTAGAAAGTTACATGTTGAATGTATGCCAAAACATAGTGATGTATCCTTGTATGAAATGTCTCTTGCGAACATGTAGTTTGCTCAAAAAAAAAAAGGGTGTGGTTCTATCCCATGTGTAGTTAGACCTAGGTGCTTCATGGTGCATATTTGTGTTAGTACTCACATATGACTTGATGTATTTAGTGAATGTCATTTAACTAAACGATCACACTCCCTTATGATTCATGATTAGTTGATGGGATCTTAAGCGATTCGATGATTAAGTTGTTTCATTACTATTGCTCTCTTTCTATATTTTCCTACAAGTAAAGTGATTATTTGTTACATATCAATAGTGCTATATTAAGTGTTATTCTCCTTATTTGTCATGTTAATGTGTAAGAAGATGAAGTTTTCGCCAAGTGCCAAATATGCTAATCTCTTGGGCATGCTTGATTACCATGGGTTTTACATATTTTGCTACTTGGGTTAAAATGCTAAGGCCATATCTCAGAAAGATGAGTTGGGATATAACTATGTTCGCAAAGTTTTTTTTTTAGAGCATGTGAGAGCCATGCATGTTTCTTTAAGCAAGTTACTTGACGTTCGATCTTATAAAACCCTCATATATGTTCTATTTGTGAAAAGTCACTTGGCAAAGAGTTTTGAGTTAGAATGGTTAAATAAGCTGGAGATTTGTTTGGAGTACTGTATTCTAAAGGCCATAACACTTAGGTTCCTTTAAAATATATAAAGCTTGACATTCCTTTGGCTTTCTTCTCTATGTGCATACACATGTATTTCTTATTGAATGGGTAGTTACATGAATCGTGGAGGGTTTTGTGAGGATTACTCTTATGACTTCAATCAAATAGGTGATAAATTGCAAATGTCGCATATCAAATGATTAAAGTAATGTCTCTAAGAGATCTTACTTGGAATGAAAGAGTTTGAATGCAAGTCTACACTTCTATTGAGAGTCCTTTTGGTTATCTTTATTAATGCCATGAAGGATAAGTAGCATGTGGATTTGGAAGAACATTTAGTTGGTAGAGTTGGTTATTTTATCCTTACTCTAGTAATGCGAGATTGAAGTTGAACTTTTGCTTAATGATCAATTTCTAAAATGGTTAGATTCATGCTTTTATGTTGATGAAAATTACATAGTTGTGGTAGAGTATTCTTAAGGCCCCATGTATATTTGATACAAGCATTATCATTCTTAACAAAAAATGTCGAGTTCTCCCTATCTAGCTCCCAAATAGTTTTATCCGGAGATTAAACAAATGCAGATTTTGCTGTTTTTAAAAGTTTGAAATTGCTTTTGGAGATTGCTAGGTGCAGATTTTGTTTGTTTTGGGTTCCAAATTGTTGTCGGAAGCAAGTATATGCAATTTTTCATTGGTTTTGAGGTACCGAGCTATGTTGGTAACATGTCTTGTGCAGAATTCCACTGTTTTGGGTCTCCAAATTGTGTTGGGAACAAACTATATGCAGATTTTTATCTATTTAGGCTCCAAATAGCATTGGGAAGTAAAGTATGTGCAGTTTTTGTATTGTTTTAGCTTCCAAATTGTATTGGGGACAAACCAAGTGCAGTTTCTTTAATCGTTCTATGCTCCAAATCGCTTTGTAAGCAAGTTAGATGCATGTTTCTACTAGTTTTGTACCTCAAGTTTTTTTTTTTTTTAAAGAAAATCATGCATGTGTTCGGTCTCTTTAAGTTATATCGGTTAAGAAAATTTCATGTGTTTAAGCAAATGATTTTATTAGTAGAGTTTAGAGATAAATATCAAATAATCATGAGTTTCATATTTTCTTTCGTCGCCATGAAAACATGACATTAGTTTTGGATTTTGGCAAGAATCATTGTTATGGGAGCATGAATTTTATTACATGGTAAAAGTAGTCCAAAGCATGAATTATTATAAGCTTTGTCGTTCTCCACAGTACATGATTGCAAGTTGCTTCTGAATATTTGTTGGCATATGTTATATAAGATTTGTACTGTGATAGAAAGGTTTTAAGGGGTCATTTCTTTTGTTCAAGTTCTTGCGCATATAGGTTGTGTTAAGAGATTTTCAAAGATGCTGTTTTATGGTTGAAGTTTGTTTTACTTAAAAGATGGTTTTATGAGCTTGTTTTAATGTGGGGTTTTGTGAATGTTTTATAGTGAGAGCTTTACAACGAGAAGTTTTATACAACTTTCTCGTTGGAGAGCTATATTCATACCCCACTCCAAATGAAAGGAGACACTTGGTTAGTGGTTGTTGGGTAGTTTTTTTTGCGTCAAAAGAGAAGGTTTTGGAAGATGATTTTTTTTTTGTAGGGCTTTGTGTCAAAACAAAAAAAAGAGGAAGAAGTGATTTTGATAGATAACCTTTTGTAGGATGTTGTATGACGTTTAGTTTAGGGATTCTTGCAAGTCATGTTGGGTTTAGTTAGACCTGTTTAGCTTGATCCCTATAGTGTCATTTAGGAGTGACTAGTGCTTTCCTATTTGAATTGAGTTCTCTTAGTGATGATTTCTAAAAGAATGAATTTTGGAGAGTTGAGGCTTTGATAGTTTTATGTTGGTGGGTCTTTAGTGTTTGTTTGGAAGTTAGTTAAATTTTCCCCTCTTTAGTGTTAGCTTCTAAGAGTAAATGAAGTGTCGGATAAATTCAAAACCGAAGAAATCTAGTTGTAGGTTCAGCCTTAGAAGTCTATTTCCCTTAGTTCATGTGGCCTTGGTTTAAGGTGTGTTGGGAGTAGTAGAGTCAAACATATCAAGTGTCTCGTTTGGAGTGGGAACAGCAAAGGGCATTGTTGCTGTTATAGGATGCGCTTGACTTCTACGAAGTGTGTCCAATAACAACAATGCCCACATCCCTTTTTCGTATTCGATTTTCGTTTCTCTTTCTTTCTTTTGCATTTAGTCTCATTTTGCTTTGCCGTGAGCTTTCTTTGTCGTTTCTTTTGCGCTTTGACACTACGCATATACAAAATGAGGAGAACCTAAAAGACAAGTGGTCCAACAAATAACTAAAAGGTACGTTCTTTTTCTTTTCTGCATTTCCATTTCTTCCGCTTTGTTAACTGCTTATAGAACTGCTCTAATACATCCCTCTTTTGTTTCTTGCGAGGTACCTTTTGGAAAGCAAAGGACAAGGAGCAAGAGAGCATTCGGAGCTGGAGCTAGGACAATCGGATCCAAGCATCAGTCGCCCCTACCCATCTGGTAGGGGTGCTACGGGCGGAACCACCGGGTCGTAGCCCCCGGTGCTGTAAGTTCACTGAAACTTAGAAAACCTTTAGGGGCTTAAATGGTTGTGCGCCTCCCACCCTTAGGGCCTTAGAAACTTCAATTATATATTTAGGATTGCTTTTACTTTTTTTTTAGATCCCTAAAACCTTGTGACATCCGTATAGAAGTCTTAGGAATTAGAAGAGAACGACACTTTTAATCCCATAACATTAGTGACACCTAAGGACAAAAATTAAGGACCGGGTCTTAGAAAATATAGACTTAGGGTGCATATTCCTTATAGGATAGAAACTTTAAAACAACAACTTAGTGACACGTTTTTCTAGATTTAGATTTTTGTTTTCTTAATTCACTAATAATCAACTAATTAATCTTAATCTAATTCTTAAAACCTATTAAAACACTGAATTCTTAATTAAATAATTATTAACATTCTATAACTATTAAACTTTAAATCTAAAAATGTAAACCTAAATCAATTCTAACTAATCTAATGATTTATCCATAACCAATATAAAATCTAAAAGATGTAGACTATCTTAGGGGACTAAAATACAAACTAAACTCATTAGGATAAAAGATTCTTAAAGGTTAAACTTAGAGTAATCTTCTAAAAAAAATAAACAAATCCCTTAACACACAATAACCGCTCTAAAAGTGAAGTTTATTGGATGGACTACTCCGGGCTGCGGGGCTAAGTGTCCTAAGGAGGCTGGTTCCTCGAGCCTGGTGGCACAACGCCACGAATGGATCTAATAGAGTGACAAAATATAAAAATTAATTTTTCCTAATTGGCTTAATTCAAAACTTGATTAATAAATGATTTAATTCACCCTTTTCTTTTCTTTTAACAACAAACTAAAATAAGCTAACAAAGTTAATTATCACTGGGTAACCCAGGCCTACGAGGCTGTTAAATCAGCCCCAAGGAGGGTGAAATAAACCTCACGGCCTCGGTGTGAAACAAAGGTGGTAATTAATTAAACACTAAAAATAAAATACCTTTAAAATCAATCCCAAAACACTAAGATTTGAAGTTTAATTAAAATCTCTCCTTTGCCCCTTTCAACAAACAAATAAAAATACATACAACTCTAACTAAATTATCCTATCTAGGATCTACCAAAACCACACAGCCTACACATACTTAGACTGGTTTGCTAGGACACGACTATTAGCTTTAGGTTAAGCTATTGTTCTGCTGTTCTTTTCTTTTCTGTACTTTGTTGTGACGCTCTGCATGTGACCTGTGTGCTGGTTGTTATTTTTGCTACTTGTTGTAGCTTTTCTGCTGTGTTGTTTTCGTACTGCTTTCTTTTAGCTTTTCTTGCTACACTGTGGTTGTGACGTTAGAATACCCATAGGTTAGGCACGCTCTCTTATACTAATGCTGTCTTCCTGCAGGTGGCCGTGCTTATATAGCGCTAAAAAGAGGGGGCTAAAATTAATAATAATAAATGTATAATTGCTTTAGGTACCTGCTTCAGCTGCTTAGCCCCCAATAATCAAAGCACGGCCAAGTGTGATTTATTTTCAGCATTTTCATATATATAACTGCTTGGATGAGTTTTTGTTATAAACTGCTTAGGATAACCCCTGCAGGAGAGTCTAGATTTTTATTTTTATAATGTAATGTATTCGAAAGTAAATGTTGTGAAAATCTAAAATAAGGCATTTTTAAAGAGATAGGAGTCCAAAGGGAAAAGTAAACCCCTACAGGGGGTTTCCTTTTTCATTTGGATATCCTTTTGGAGCACTCACTACGAGGAGTCCAAAGGGAAAAGTAAACCCCTACAGGGGGTTTCCTTTTTCATTTGGGTATCCTTTTGGAGGAGTCACTACGAGGAGCCAGAAGGAAGAACGAAGACGATCCAAAGACGAATCAAGGAAGAGAAGAAGATTGAAGAAATGTAAAAATGCCTTATTTTAAGATTTGCGTCATTTCCGGGTTGTTGTCGGTGGAGCACGGCCACCATTACTTACTGTACTCTGTGATGTAATATTGTATGGCACTTGCCATGGACACTCTTTTTCGTGGGATTTGTTTCTGTGATTGTGATTTACTTACTTTTGTTTGCGCAGTAGAACCGGCATGCTTTTCATAGGTTTCTTTCTTGTATGTGCTTGTGTCTGACCGCTAGGCTCTTTAGGGATAAAATTTTTATACTCGTAATTATTAAATAAAAATTCTAAGATTAACTCACATAGAAACATAACGATTCTAGGAAATAGCCGGAATCGTCCGGGGTGGCATGCATGCATTCTCTCTTCTATTAGACAAATTTCCCCGCCTGCGGGTAGAGTCCGGATAATCTGGCCTATGAGGATGAAGTGCCGGACCTGGGGAAATTTAGTCATTCAAAAATTATTTTATAAAGCCTTTTTAAAATTCATGCATATCCGATTTGGAGACTTTAACCAGCATAAATTGCATTAGTAACTAATTAAAATTAAGATTTAATTGCATTAGTTTTAGAAGCATCATACCACTCATAAGGTGGGATTACTTAGGGAATTTCTTTAGTTGTCGATCCCAATTTCAGTGTCTAAACTATCCACTCATCTCTCATACAGACCAGATAGCATGGATTTTACACGATTAGGAGGTTTTAGCTGGCTTCCTTTGTCAGACAAGGAATAAGTCCAGATTGCATTAGCTAGGTCGTAGATGCTAGTGTTGTGTGTGCAACACTACGTCTTTTATAGATTTAGGGTCTAAAGGTGAGAGGTACGAGTGTACCTCTATACACCTTATTGGTGGGTAAGCTATCCATCCCTTCGGAAGCTATAAATCCTACCCATCCGCGTCACACAGATGACGCCACCTCCCTCTTTCTCTCGTGCATGTCTGAGTGCGTTGTCCCTCTTTCTTTTCTCTAGTTTTCACTTCTTCGAGCCGACCGGATGTTGAATGAACCATGTGTGATTGATTGAGCCAAGTTGAGACATTTCCCCTTTGATTAGCAAAACCTAGAAATCCCTTGCACTAAACCCATTTTAGAGGAGATAATCTAACGTCCTTAATCGAGAGTCTTCTTAGATCGAGGTCTAAGATGTAATTAACTACGGGGGCTTGCGCCCATAGGAAATCGATCCCCACAATCAAATAAACCCTATTCAATGCTGATGTATCGGATAGGGGAAATCTCGTGAATTTAGGGTTATAGATATTATTATCCATCGAGGTGCGTAGGTGAAAACCCGCTATCCTCCATGGCTAATCGTATCTATAACTCCATCTGCTCTTCCATCGGTCTGCTTGTGCCGGGTGTGAAGGTCTACGACCATTTTGTCCTACGGGATAGTGTGATCGTACTCTTCCCATTCGAACCACACGAGCGGAATCCTTTCGGAGACCCACAGGGTAGAGCAACGATGTCATGTTGTGGTCTGACAGAGTGAGAGCCTCAAGTGGTGGTCCGGCAGAAGTTTGGGCATCAGATGGTGGTCCGGCGGAACAACGATGGCAGGCGGTGGTCCAGTGGAAGTCCGGGCCTTAGGTGGTGGCCTGGTGGAGCACAGGGCTTCAAGTGGTGGTCCAGTGGAGCAACAACGTCAGGCGGTGGTCAGATGGAGGTGAGGGCTGCAAGTGGTGGTCCGGCAGAAGTCCGGGTGTCAGAACTCATATGGTGGTCCGACAGAGTAACGACGTCAGGCAATGGTCCGGCGGAGGAGAGGGCCTCACGTGGTGGCACAAATGAGCTCAGGGCCTCAGGTGGTGGTCCAGCGGAGCAATGACGTCAGGCGGTGGTACAGCGGAGGTGAGGGCCTCAAGTGGTGGTCCGGTGGAGCTCAAGGCTTCAGGTAGTGGTCCGACGAAGGTGAGGGCCTCAAGTGGTGGTCCTGTGAAGCTCAGGGCCTTAAGCAGTGATCCGGCGGAGCAACGACGTTAGGCGGTTGTCCGGCGTAGATGAGGGCCTCAAGTGGTGGTTCGATAGAAGTCTGGGCATCAGATGGTGGTATGGTAGAGCAACGACGTCAGACAGTGTTCTGGTGGAGGAGAGGGCCTCAGGTGGTGGTCCGGCGGAGCAACAACGTCAGGCGGTGATCCAGCGGAGGTGAGGGCCTCAAGTGGGGGTCCGACGAAGCTCAGGGCCTCAGGTGGTGGTCTGGCGGAGCAACGACGTCTGGCGGTGGTCCAGCGGAGGTGAGGGCCTTAAGCGGTGGTACAATTAAAGTCTGACGGTGGGCGGAGAGGAACTTCTTTCTTCTTCTCTTCTTGCTTTGGTCCCCTTTCAAGAGAAATGAGATGTCTATTTATAGATTTCTGGAGTGGCATGACCCGTAAATAGGTGAGAGATCAAGGGTAAATGGGGAGTGATTGGATAGACGGCCGATGTTGAATCCCTTGATTATGGACCGTTCGTCGACAATTAAAGGTCTTGATGATGTTGGAATTTGGTGATCCTGGGCTCGTTGGATTCGTCTCGTCGAGCCGCTAGATTCTACTATAATCATGTCATGTTTGGAAACCGTTTGGTAACACAAATTGTGGTTTGAACCTTCCAACATCGCTTCGGGTCCTTAATTTGGACCCATTTGGGTTCGGATTGAGTCGAATTTGGTGTCGTTGGGTTCATATTTCTGAGATGTTCAGTTCGACTATAAGTGTACTGAAATTAGAGTTCGGATAGTCCCAATTTTATTCGGGAGTTTCCAACTTGATTTTGCATCGAGATTCGTGCCCAATCAAGATAAATTTTTGAGGACGTATCAACTATGACTTTTATAATTATCATAATTAAACAAAGTTAAAATTTAACTTTAAATTTGTGTTTATAATTAAAAAATTATATTTATTCTTTATTATTTAGATTTAAATTGCTATAGATGAAAGTAAGCAATTAAATCAACGACTTGAAGAAATCAACAATAGTAAAGAGAAATTTTTTTATTGGGAAATCAAGAATTTAAAGAACAAGTATATCAAATTTAAATTAAAAAAAAAAACATGTAGCAATTGAACTTTTTTTAATCCTTTTGTTTTTCATATAGCAATTAAACTTGATGGTAACTATAAAAGCAGTTAGGGATGTAGACGAGTCGAGCCGAGCTCGAGTCACCCCTTACTTAAAACTTGAGTTTGATTAATTAATTGAATTTGAGCAGGAGGTTGTGCTTTATTCTATAAGTTCAAGTTGGTTCTTGAGCTCGCTCGTTTATTACGAAAGAGAAAAATGATTATAATTTAATTAATTATTATAGTAAAATGGTAAATGAATGAGAAAGTATAAGAAAATAATTAATAATCACTTAATATAAGAACATGATATAATTTCTAAACATTTTTAACAACTTCATGCTTAAAATTATAAATTCTAATTGTTGCGTCTTGGAGTATTCGCGGCGGTAGAGAAATATAAAATTTAGCGTCTTAGCGTTGTACGAAAATCTGGCACGCACAAAGATATGAGAGAGGGTGTAGTATTTACTAGAGACACCAATATTTTTACGTAAAAAATCCTAAAAAGGGGGGAAAAGCCACGGGGTCTAGCCCATTTTGAATGAATCCACTAGTATTGCATTTGGTTACAAATGAGGCCCTTCCTTGGGGGAAGCCTTAACTTGATGTACATTTAATAGAGTACATTATATGACGAGAATACAAAGAATCCCAGTTGATGTGTTTGTTTGGTCTGAAGGATCGTAGTCGATGGACGACGTAAGTCAGTAGGACCGTAGTCAACGGGCGACAGAGGTCCGATGGACTGTAGTCGGCGGGCGACGTAAGTTAGAAGGACCGTAGTCAGCGGGCGACGGAGGTCGAAAGGATTGTAGTCGGCAGGCGACGAAGGTCGGAAGGATTGTACTCGGTGGGCGACGTAAGTCGGAAGGACTGTACTCGGTGGGCGACGTAAGTCAGAAGGACCGTATTCGGTGGGCGACAGAGGTAAACAGGACTGTAGTCGGCGGGCAACGTAAGTCAAAAGGACCGTAGTCTGGCGTCAAGTAGAAGTCCAACGTCAGTTGGTAGCCGAGGAGGACTCCGACGTCAATTGGTGTTCGGGCGGAATTCTGGCGTCACTTGGAGGTCGGGCAAAATTCCGGAGTCCCGTGGAAGTCGGGCGGAATTCCGGCGTCACTTGGAGGTCAGGCGGAATTGTGGTCAAGGGGAAGTTTCTTCCCTCCTATCCTTCTTCTCTTCTCTTCTTCTTCTCTTACTTGGAGCCTCCCCCTCTCAAGAGAAATGAGGGGTCTATTTATAGATTTCTAAAGTGGCATGGCCTGTAAATAGGTGAGAGATTAGGAGTGAATCTGGAGTGGTTTGAATGGACAGCCGATATTGAATCCCTTGATCGTGAACCGTTCATCAGACATTTGAAGGTCTTAATGATATTAAAATTTGACGATCTTAGGCTCGTTGGATTCTTCTCGTCGAGCCGCTTGATTCGACTATAAGATCGTTATGTTTGAAAACCGTTTGGTAACTCAAATTGTGATTTGAACCTTCCAACAGCGCTTTGGGGTCTTCGATTTGGACCTATTTGGGCTCGGATTGAGTTGAATTTGATGTCGTTGGGTTCGTATTTCCGAGACGATCAGTTCGTCTGTAGGTTTGCTGAAATCGGAGTTCAGATGATCCCAGATTTAATTTTTGAAGTTTCCAACTTGATTTTTGCCTCGAGATTCGTGCTCAATCAAGATAATTTTATGATGACGTATCAAATATATTTAATATTAATGTTTTTTAAATGAGCGGGCTTACAAGCTAACCAGACGAGTCGACGCTATCTCAAATTTGACTTGTTAGCTCATCGAGCTCAACTCGCGAGTCATTTATCAAATTGAGTTCAAATAAACTCACGAATCGGTTCGGCTCGGTCACTTACCCACCTAAAAAGAGTAAAGTTGAACTAAGTATATGATTAAATTCTTCCAATTAAATATAACAAAATATTAGAAAAAATAAATAATCAAATTTAATATTAACCCAATCAACAAAGCGAAACATAATGAAAGTGACATACATCATATTTATGGAATTGAAGTATATCTTAGTTGTTTAATCCTTTAATTTTTTTAAACTTTAGAATATGACATATTTTTTACTTAAAAATAGGTGTGCTTGGTGAACTTAAATATTTATAAATTCTACAATAATGGAGAAGAATTTAACTTATAAAATAAATATGAAATAATTTTAGAAAAAATAAGGGGGATTTACATACATACCACTTTATTTCATGCTATTTACATATCTAACACCAAAATTTTAATATTACATTTCTACCGCTCATATAAAATTTTAATATCAAATATATCACTCCTAAATTTCATTCTTGCCACTCATACCACCCTATAAACTTTAATATTTCATTCCATGTACTCATATTTGTTCTATAAGTGGTAAGCATGTAATATTAAATTTTTAGGTGTTCGATATGTAAATAGCATGAAATATAGGGATATATATGTAAATCCCCAAAAAATAAATAATGGAACAAGAACTAAAAATACTTCAATATATATTAATCAAGAATACAATTTGACATTTACTGAAGTATTTCGTTTAAGAACTTGCCAAGCAAAAGAGTTTCCTTGTGGTGCTAAATGTGCGCATAGTAGAAATTTTTAGATTTTAGAAAGGAAGAATTCCACATGAATGCTTTTAGTCAAAACTACAGCTATGACTGCCTTGTCTAATTTTGTCGTCTTCGTTCCTCTCAAGCTTTTATTTTGTACTTCTATTTTTATGTAAACAAAAATCTGTCTGGTATTTGTTTTTGTTTTTAGAGAATTAGAAAACAGATTGGACGTTTCATGCAAGAAAAAATTACATTTACTATAAGATCTCGCAGCAAACAGCACTAATTACAGTGGTCAAAAAGTAGGGTGTCAATATTTGACACGATCTAAAAAATTTGACACGAATTCGACCCAAAAGTTTTGGGTTAGGATCAATCTGGACCCAAAACGAGTCTGGTTCGGGTTCAACAAATCAATCCGTTTCAATATCCGGGCCGTGTTCAAATTGACCTAAAAATTTTTACCTGAAAACTCATTTTGACCCATAAACCAAGATTGACCCATTTTTTGATCCGAAAATTAGTAATTTTTGATCGGCCCTTGGTCATTTGGGTCACGTCGGATTGACCCGAATAGTGGGAGGTCAATTCCGGATTCGATCCGAACCAGACCCATGACTTGAAATTGACACCCGACCGTCATAAAAAGAAATAAAGATGAAGCTTCAAGCATAGTTGAAAATCTTTGGAGGAAATAATTTGATATAAATTTATGGCTTGACTATGAATCTGCAATCACACAAACAGACGTTTTGATTACGTAATGGTTTCTAAAATATCAAATCTCCTTTATTTCATTTGCCTCACACAGTTTTATAAAAACCAAACACCAAATCGAGATTAATGATCACTGATCCATTATTCGATCCATCACCACAGCAGCATACAAAAGACGATAAATTTCAACCACAAACACCAATTTGAGATCTTTATTAACTGCAAATTCACACCAATTACGAAGGCTGGATCTTGGAGCTGGCAAAGGTGAACTTCATGGTAGCCATGGCCGCGGCGAGCGCCGCCTCCATGTAGTTCTCCGAGGCGCCGGCGGCGCTGTCGACCTTGGCGGAGTAGCTGGGGAAGTCTTCGGTGGCGGCATCGAGGATGGAATTGAGTTGGTTTTCTGCCTCTTTCATGGCGGCTTCGGCTTTGCCGGCGGATTTCAGGTGCTCGGCCTCGGCGGCGGCCAAGGAGGCACCTGCCTCGAGCTCGAAGAGCTGGAGAAGCTCTTCGATGCGCGATGGGTTGAAGTCTTTGTTGTCGAGGGCGTCGTTGGCGAGGACGGAGAGTTGGGAGAAGAGAGCTTCCATCGCAGCCGGTTCAACTTTACCTTCTTCTCGGCTAATGATTTAGGCCTATGAGTCTATGAACTTTTATCCAAAGCGGGCACCTAATGAGGGTTTTATGCATGAATAACCCTAGAGTTTTGAGATTTATACAATACCATTCTTTTTTCAATTATTAATGTTTATCATGTTATTCTTTAAATTTGTATAGATCATTGATATGTGAATCTAATTAAATGTTGATATGAGATAATATTTATTAAGTTTTAAAAACGATACATTTATGTAAAACTATAGAGATTTGTTGTAGTTAGAGACTTCCCAAGTATAAAAACTCCTTTAGCTAAGAAGGTTTTGAATGTGCAAGATTTTTAGGGATTCTAATCTTTATTGAAATTGTATTGTAATGTTCCCTATTGTTATTAACAATGGATGGATCATAGTGCATCCTCTTCTAATTATAATGTAAGTGGATTAGCTTATAATTGGGTTGGTTTAATAGTCATGTTTCAGTTAAGGGTCAGATTGAGCAACCAATTGGGAAAAATTTGGACTCAAAGCATGAAAATAAAACAACATGCATTGATTATTCAAATCATAACAATAGCATTCAGTATGATCATGAATCAATGCAAAACTGTAAATTTGGAAATCATAAAGCATAGAAAAAATATACATATACTAAAATAGTAAAGCTGGAAATCATCAAATCATTCATAAACCAAAATTATTTTATATATTATCAAATTAGTAAAAGAATCGTATTAATAAGTAAAACAACGTATCTTATAAAATATACCCATGCAGTTTAACTTCATCAGTAGTATCGTGTATGTGGTGTGAATCACATGAATATCTTAATCTTAAATAGTATAAATCTTAAAATCAATGTCATATCAATAACAATGCACGTGTGCAAGTATAAAAACAATCATACTAAAACAAGCAAGTGGTTCTAACTTTTGTGGTGTTTTTTATAGTAATCGTACATGTATCATATTCATTTTAATATCTTAATCTAAATTTAATATTCATGTGGCTTTCTTGAAGAGTTGTTATACTTGTCCATCAGCATCTTAGCTTCTTATAACTCTCAATCTTGATCTTGATCTTGATCGAGGATATCCCCACAAACCTTAATTTAAGAAAATCTCGTCGGTCCACCCTCCAATATAGGGTAGAATCAATCTCCGGCCAACCTATCTTAATAAACAGCTTATCTTGTTTACACAAAATATAGAAACATACAAAATTAATAAAAATTAGCAAGTATACATTCACAATGCTAGTTTCATCAGTACGCTCTTATCAGGATGTCTTCAAAACCACTATATATCTTATTCCTACTCAAATCATAAAAAATATAATAAATATTGTTTCAACAGGTAAAAATATAAAACCATCCGATCAAAATGACCATAATAATCAGTACTATAATATACCAAAACTTATGCGGTAGAAGTTCACTAAATCAGAAGAAAATACAATAAATATCAATTTAGGCAGAAGAATAAATTCCGAAATCAAAATATATGAAAACAAAAGTATGATAGAAGTCAACTACAATAATTATAATATTTTTTTATAATATGAGTGACAGATGAAAAAACCCTAGAATCATTCCTTCTCTTTCCTATCTCCTCTCATTCTCCCATTCTGCTCTCTACCTTCCCTTCCTAAGTCTACAAAATGAGATTGCTCAAAAAAAGTCACTAACCACAATTAGAGCATGTTATTCCAACACATGATGTACTTATATCATAAATAGATTTCCTTCTAAAGTTATGTAGTTCAAAACACCAATAAAAGTACACTCTCAATTTTATCCCAATTTGAAAACCTAAACCAAATCTTTGGATGTACCTCATTTATGCATGTTCTTAATAACAATAGAGGTAAATTTGACCCATTGGCAATCAAGTGCATGTGGGTTACTCATCAGCCAAAAAAAAGGATACAAATACTACAACTCAGCCTACCAAAAGTTTATCCATTTCTATTAATGAAACTTTTGAAGAGGAGAACTTTCTTTGCTCAAACCTATCTTTGAAAGAGCTCTGCTAAAGAAAATGAGGATACATAGAGCTTAATAAATATATATTCCTCACCCACACATTGTTTGCAAATCTTTTCATAAAAAAATAATAATAATTAAGCTGATTCCTCACACTCATCATAAATAAAAAAAATCTCAAATCATGATACTAGGATATATAAACAAGTGAATTCAAGGAGTTAATTACAACTTATGAGCCTACCTTTCAAAACAAACTTGAGATGAAAACAATGAACTTAACTTGCCAATTTCTATAATAAAAAAGACAAGTGCAACATCAAACATCTATTATATTATCCATCTCAATTTGTGGTGTTTGAGAAATTCACATTATACTACAAAACTTTCCTTGTAAACTTAAACACCACTTCAACCACTATAATATTATCTAAGGAATAAACAAAGGAACTATTTAAAGCTTGATTTGAAATATTTGAGAAAGTGATAATAGCCATAGGTTACAAGCAAAGTCAGGGGGGATCACACCTTGTTCATTAAGCACTCGAATAAAAAGCGAGTCATGACTATTGGTGATTTGGTGTATGTCAATATAATTATAATAAGAAACAAAGTACAAAAATAGTGTCTAACCCATGAATTTATAATAAAGGAAATTCAAAACCTAATTTTAAAATATATATTTATTTCTATAGCTATAAATATTTCTTTAGTTCATTCTTGAATCACTTTTATATATTATCATATATCAAATAATTTGTGTGATAAGAAAAATTCCTTCCAACTTAAATGTTTTTTACATTTATAGATATATTTTAAGCTAAAAGAACAAATTTTAAACAATTGAAGAAGATGTTAAATCTCAATAACACTATTTCTTAATGCAAAGACAAATACTATTTCTAAGGATTCATTTGGGACAATTTTATCCCTGCTTTCTAAAACATTTTTTTTAATATAAAAATTTTTTAAATTAAAAATTTTACACTAAAAAACTGCTTCAGAAAATAGCGAAAAATTTATCCCAAATGAAACCAAATAATGGCATACTTTATTATAGATCTTATTTTGTGATATAATTTGTCTAACATGTGGCCCAATGCCCATCCTCACATGCACTTGATTTGCAATATTCGGTTCCCTTTTGTTGTTGTCATCGTCATCGTCATTACATTTTCTCAAGGAAAACTGAATGCACAAAGTTTAAAGTTTACAACCAGAGCAGAACAAAGACGAACTGAACACCGAGGGAAGAATCAGGATATCAATAAAACAAATAACAGGAGAGCTTCAACCAAATCAGATGAAGAATGACAGTACCAGATATTCAAAAAAGCTAACAATTCTTCACTTCAAAGTAGAAGGCTCCATGAATGTCTTAATGAGACCTAAGTTCTTCAAGCAGAGGGCCTAATCGTTGAGCACCAAGAAACAGAGCATCTGCGAGCAGAATTAACCCAAGCTGCAAAAATAAACCAGCCCATAGTGATGTTTGAATACACATGCTCATCACTCGACAAAGTCAAAAATGTTATCATTTCTATGGACTAAAATGTCATCTTAGGAGGAAAGAATTCACCAGGCGACCAGTGAAGACTAAGCGGTAGCCCCACCCCTCCTTCGCTGCTACAGCTCGTTGTTGATCAGTCCAACTGCACTCAGATATTAAATAGAATAAGAATGAACAACTCAAACAACAAAATGTTAGGCCGATTCAACCTGAACTGGCCCAGCCAGCCCAAAGACCGGCTCTTGTTTACAGGAGGCGGACAAGAGCCGCCTCCCTTAATGTTGCCGCCCAAACTAGTGGGCCCCACTAGGAGCAAATTAAAGAAAGAGAGTGATGGGGACATCAGTTGGAAAGTCTACCGTCGACGTGTCCGTAGATCTACGGCCACAATTTATTCGATGTACTTTTGATTTTATTATTATTGTTTTCTTATTGATGTATTTTATTTCAACATTTTTCCCTTTTTACCCTTGCTTGAGGGATTGAGTCATGTAACCCCTTGAGGGTATTTGAGTCCATTTGCTTTAAGTCATTATAATAGGTTATTTAAAGCCTTCATCTTGTACTTTTGAAGCTAATGAATGATATTAAGAAATTTTCCTGCATTTGTCTTCTTGAAGCATTTATGAGAGCTTGAGAGAGAGTTTGAGAGTTTGGTGGAGCCTAGGAGAGGCCACCCGACACCCGTCGTACCCAACAGTCACCTCCGGTGGCTCTTGGTTTTTCCTCTGTTCTTCTTTCCCATCTACCCAACGTTCACCTCCGGTCATCTCCCACCACCAACCACCACCCAATAACCCCTCCTACCAAAGCTCACCCTCATCCCAATCACAAAACCCAACCCTCTCCATCATCCCACCGGCCCTCCCTCTAACCGCCGGCCTCCCCCTTCATCCACCACCCCACCTCTCCATTAATCGCCGGCTCTTTTGCCGCCACCTCACGTATTTTCAAATTTGAAAATTGAAAATTTGAGGAGTTGAAAGTTTCCAAATTTGCCCGGTGCCAAATTAGGAAAGTTTCAATGATGTTTCAATTTTCAAATTTGAATTGAAACGGATTTGAAATTTTTCGTCATTAATTAGTTTGAGCGGATTAGGAAACACATTACACTCTCTCCAAACCCCCTTCCCCCTCACCATACCGCCGGCTCCCTTGGTGGTCCCCTCTCCTTTAATGCTTCATTAAGGGCCTTGATTGCATGCTATTTGAATTTCAAAATCCACTTATTTTCCCTCCATTCTTACTCAAATCTGAGAATAATTTCAGATTTAGAAATTAAAACAATTTCTATTCCACCTAACCTAGCTCCTTCCCAAACCTAGCCATCTTCCCCCCTTACAAACCGCCGGCCTCTCTCCCCACCGTCCACCCTCTCTCTCTCTCTCTCTCTCTCTCTCTCTCTCTCTCTCTCTCTCTCTCTCTCCCCCCCCCCCCTCTCAAGGTGTTTTCTCCTTCATTGATTTGAGATGTAGGATCGATCCGGAGTTTGATTCCGGTTTTGCGTACGACGGCTAAGATTGCAGAGAACTTCTCAACTTGCCTTCTTCAACTTGACTCCAAACGTTGTAGGATTCAAAGAGAAGGTCACATACCACTTGCTATTCATTTTAATCAAGGCTAGGGAAGAGAACTACGAAAGGTACGTGGTGAATCAAGACGTTTTCTCCAAGAAGGTGATTTTCTTCCTTGACTCATTTACTTTCAAATTCTACCTACCTCATTGAGAGATTGTTCAAACAAGAGATTGTGTCTACTAATCGTCATTCACTAGTAATCGTAGGATTGTTATTTCTTTGCTTTTAGATCTCATTGTTAGGCCATGGTTACGTTGGAAACTACTCCGCATGCAATGCTTTAGTTTTACTACATGTTTTGATTTCGTTTAGTCTCTTGCGTAGCTTAGCCTAAACGGAAGTGACCACTTATTAGTTTTACTTTGTTGTTTTAATCGCTAATAACGAAAATCTGAAATTGCTCTTTAACTATTTTGTGCAAGCTTCCTATTTCGCATGTAGTTCTACATCAGAGAGGCAGGCGGCTAGGATGAGAGGGAAATTTTGAATTAAGGAGTTTGAATTAGGGAATTAATGTATAAATAGTATGGGTTGTTCAGGGTTAGGGTTATGCATGCTTTGAGTGGTTTCTTTTGTTCTCTTAAAATTTCTTTGGCGTCTTGGGCTCTCGATTAATCGTTTAGAGATTGGGAGAGAACGATCCTGCTATCAAATTGAGGATCAATTGTATATTGCTTAGTGCTTGCCTTTGCTTTGAATCCACTATTACAATCCATCGTTTTGGATTGATTTCATCGAGATTATTGCATTATTCTAGCTGTTTTTATCAATTATTGTCAGGGTTGCTTGTCAACTCAAGTATTTCCTCTTGGATTACTTACAAACTCAAGTAGCATAAACTCTCCATAAGCTGTACCATGTTCTTAAGCTTTATTGGAGTTTACAACCAAACAAAAAACTGTCTTCTGTGATGTAATTATTGTAACTAAAAAGAAGAAAGAACTAGAACTCTTAATTGATGTGACATCTTATAAGTTTGACCCCAACTAATGCTTACCCAAGAAATTCAGAAACACCACCAATACCAGCAAACTTGAAGGACTGAGGACCTTCTCGTTGAAAATCCTGCATCCAGTGAGAATAAAACCATAAAGACAAATCTGCCTCATAATATCGTCTATTTCGATCAATGCAACATACCTCTTCCTCAGCTGCATCTAACCCACCCTGTACCCAGAACAAATTCCTGTAACCTGCATTGTAGAGTTGCTCACAAGCAGCAAGAGATCTGCCAATAAATGTAGAGTTACTAACACATTTAAATTGAGTTTAATTGGATGGGACACCTGCCCAAAGCATATACATCAATATAAAGTAGCAAAGGTGATCACAGAATGGTGTTAGGTGCCGCTGTTTCCATATTCAAAAGTTAGAATTAACTCTTGAAGATTCCAATCCACATTATGCAATAAACATGATCAACAAGAAATATAGAAAATCAATTTAGTGACCATTTGTAAAATTTTAAGAAAGTAAAATCATTTATTATATTATCATAGACGACTCCTTCAATGCGATATGTGCAACTTTGATGACAATAATATCTCCCTTACGATCTTATCAATTGGAAGTATCTCAGGAAGTTTTATTCTATTTAACCAATGCGTAAAATGCTCTTTCAACACTTACTATAGTAACAGGTAAAACTAATATTTTCAATAGTTTAAAAAGCAAGGAGTTATAAAGTAGCCTTACTGGTTTGGACAATTTTCTCAAATAGGCTTCAATGTTTTTTTAAGGATAATATTTGACATCAACTACATATACATAATGTACGTTTCCAGCTAGTTATCAAGGTTCATTAGATCTATAAAAGCTAGTTTTCTGTGTTGAATTCATTGAACAAATTATTTAGATTCAAGCACGTCTCGAATTAAAGCAATTTAGTATGTCTACCTCGAATAAAATCAATTTAATATGTCTATGCAAAATGATTATTTAACTTTTGAAATTACATATAAATGACTAAAGAATAATTCACCTTGTTCATGATGTAAATTTGTTGTCCATAATTCTATAACAAAGGAGTCGACAAGCAACCCATTTATCATTCATATGATGAATAACAATGTTGCATAGCTAATAAAAATACTTTGTTGAACAAATAGTCTTGTTATCTCCCATACCATATAATATTCTTTTAGACATTTGAACCATATATATAACCTTTGCAATATCTTGTTCCTTTTTTTTTGCAATGCTTGTGATAATTGCATTGGTGATTTCAAGTACATCTTTTAACAAATGTAAGCAAAATGAAAATTAAAAAGATTGTAACATTTCAATAATGTGCATTCCTCATTTTTTTCATTGAATGTTTATGTCATCTTTCATCACTATATCAAGTACATCAATTACTGAAGAGAAAATTATAATCAATCTTACTAAAAATTCATAATGTGAACCCCATTATGCATCACCAGAACGTTGAAAAGTTATTTCTGATTTGTAACATATATACCAAGCTATCAATTTTGTAATACACTTAAAGTCTGCTACAATTTGAGTGACTTTGGCAACAAATACCAAGGCCAATTAAAGTTGGTATGCAAAAATATTTAAAATATAGCATTCATATATTTTAGCACAACAACAACAACAACAAGCCTTTATCCCATTATGTGGGGTCGGCTACATAAATTCTTTTTCTCCATTGTACCATGTTAAGAGTCAAATTCTCATCTAAATATACTAAAGAAAGCTCATTTCTAATATTGGGTGTTAGTTTTATAAATTAAAATACTTGGATATTGCACTGATAATTATCTCTTTAGTTATTGAGTTTATTTGGTTATTTATGACTCTCCTCTTTAAATAGGATCCCTTAAGTTCAAGATTATTTGTGTTGTGATGATAACTAATTAGAAAATAAAATTTTCTCACAATTTGGAGCACAATTTGGAGTCCATAGAAGCCAAAGTGTGAAGCTTGAAGTACAACATATAGAATCAGACCACATCAATTTAGTCCTAATATTGTCATTTTTATTAAGTCCACGTTCAAACCAGTTTTCCATTATCACTTACTATTTAGTTATCTTACAATTCATATTATTTTCACATAAAGTAATCATCTTGATTTAGAAAGCCTTCCACACTATTGTCTAACATCATTTACATTGTGACTCTAAACATAACAATGATTCATGCAAGGATCAAAACATATGAATATTATTAAATAAATAGTTGGAGAATATGAAAGGCACTTGAATTAAATTTTTCAAAGATGGAGTACTTGTGTAAACGATAAACCTCAATCCTTTCTGGCACACAACAATAAGGTCAGAATCTTTTGGAATTTTTTCCTCAACCTTTGATATGAAACTCCTACAGTAGTAAAGCAAATTATTCTTAGTGCAAATCAATTTAGAATCACCTAAAAGCATATAAACAGCTTATTATATGAAAGTAGCATACTTATCATAGGTCAAAGTACGACTTCCACTCCACCAACCTCCTACAAAAATTGTATGAGATTTATATATTCCCAAAAAAACTAAAATAGCTAAAATTTAAATAAATGTATGCAATGGAGATAATATTCTCAAAACCATCTATCACCATATTGGTTAGGTTATAGTATATCAACCACATAGGGTTATACCAACCATGCAAAATTATAACAACATGTGAAATTCTAGGGCAATAAGTTGTCAAACATTTTTACATAACATGTGGACATGAGAATAATGAATGGGCAATGAAAGTAATGATCATGATAAAACTTTTGAAGCCATGATGGTACAAAAGGGAAAAACCTAGCTTTGAGGAAGGATGGGGGAGTAAATGTAAAGAAAGTGATTAGAAGATTAGAAGAATAAATACCTCATAGAAAATGAGGCAAGCTGAGGCAAGCTTTAGAGAGAGAGAAAGTCTCAAAACTAAGAAAGCATCTACTATAATAGACTAAGAAGAGAGCCGAAGGAGAAGCCACTTCTTTCTTTTTTATTTACTAACTATTTAGCAGCAATCAAATCAACTGTGGCCTATTGTATAAAAGCATAGACATAACATGGATAATCTATTCCTAATAACATTAAGATAATGACAATGATACCCAAAATGGCTAATGATCATTTTAACCTTGATAGATTATAAAATGACAAATAAGGGGGAGTAACATAAAATGACATAACAAAAATATTAAAACTAGCTGTGTGACTAAAGGCTAAACCATAATAGACTAAACCAGCACTAATAATGACTCCAAGATACACATATGAGAGTAAGCATCATTCACTGCATCAAAAGACTTCCAAACAAAACTCTAAACTACTAATCACTTTTGCAGTAGAAGTAGATTAAGTTTCAGTTTATATTCATGAATCACTCTTTTTCAATTCTCATTGCTTGTATTTCGCATATTCTCTGGTCCTAATGCTTGCCAAATGACAGATTCTCAATTCCTACTAAAGCATAGTTATTTGCCCGGCTCTAAGCAAACCACAAACAAAAATGGAGTTTGGATGCAACAGGAGAGACTAGCAACAACAAGAACAACATCAAGCGTTTGTCCCACTACGTGAGGTCGGCTACAAGAATCCTTTTTCGCCATTGTGTCCTGATAAAAGTCAAATTTTAATTTAAATCTAATAAAGAAAGATCATTTCTAATATTTTCTAACCAAGTCTTTTTAGGTATACCTCTACCTTGCTTAACATAAGTCAAATCTAATACCTCAACTTTCATAACCGGGTCAACGGAAGGCCTCCATTTAATGTGACCAAACCATCTAAGGCGACTCTCTCTAATCTTATATTCCATTGCAGCTACTCCAACCTTTTCACGTATATGCTCATTTCATATCATATCTCTAAGGGTAAAGCCACTCATCCACCTAAGCATCCTCATCTCTGCAACACTTAACTTAGTACTATGCAACAAGAGAGATTAGCATGTTCAATAATATATTAACATGATTATTGTTAGTTTGTTATAAGATAATTTATCCCAGTTCATTGACAACTTTTCAGATCAGTTCGTGGTAGCACTCAATCCTTCAACTAGTTAATTCAGCTGCGCAGCATTGGTGAGAGATGAAATATCAACATTCATTATATTTTTTTTGCTGCAAACATGCATTTGTACATGTAATTTTTCATCAATAAGAGGAATTTATTAGTACAACAGATGAAAGCATGGTAAAAGAGTATAAACAAATGCATAAAACTCCGATCTAATAAAATTAAATTTTGGATGCCTTTCCATGATTTTATCACCTAAGAATGTAATATTAATGTTTAAGGGTTATAAAGAAAAGGGTAGATCAAAGGAAACTTGGATAAAAAATGTAATATGTGTGTGTGTGTGTGTGTGGCAGCTCATGCAATATTCAACAAAGATGATTGTAAAATGAGAATTAATAAAAGATGGCCCCAAATAGTTGTGATAAAGCTGATGATGATGAGTCCATCTTCTCATAATGAATTAAGAATCTAGTAAAAATGTTACAATAATAGGCTGCTACCACAATATATGAGTGCATATTATTCATAAAACAATTGTTCTCATAAAATCGATCAAAGAGAGAAAAATCGATCAAAGAGAGAAAAATCTTCTTTTTTTCAGTACCCATTACATAGTTTGTAATCTTTCTAGACAAACTTCCAACATCAAATGTATTGTCTACATCAAAAATTGGTATCCAAGTAGAACCTTTTACCCTTGCCTGCAAATAAGAAACAAACTACAAATTTATATATGACTACAGAAAGCATAAGCAAGAGCTGAACCTATTAATGATAATAACCTTATTGTGCTCATTCGAGGGACGGACATCAAGCAAAGTTTTGTAAGAAAGTTGAATTGCATAACCAGCTTCTTTCGGTGTGAGAACTTTGACCTTTTGCTCCCTAACCTAGAAAGCAAATATAGCTTTAGAACAAACATAATATATATAGCTTATAGTTCCACAGCACAATATGTTGACTTTTGCGATTCAGAGAAGAAATTCCACAGTAAGAAAATGTTGAAATCAGCACTAAATTAAAATGAAAATTTAATTTAGCAAGTTATTAAAACATATGGTTTAATCTTATCAAATTATTTAAAACACAGAACCTCATTTGCAATTTGATCCACCTAAAATATTTGAATTGGGCTTGCATAATCCCATGTATTCTATATTGCAAACTAAGCAACAAGATAGTAAATCTCAAAAAAAAAAAACAATTGCTCAAGATTGTTTATAAGCAAAAGTATTTTTTATTTCCAAGCAAAGTGGGACTAAATGAGAGAAGTTTGCAGCTCTATTAAGTGAGGTGGAGTGGAAATGAGATTGTGATTCTCACTGTTACATGATTACAGCCCAACTTCTGATCTCATAATCTACATGATTACAGCCCAACTTATATTACTAACATCATTATTATACTGGAAAAGAAATGATAAAAATTTCTCTTATAAATATCATTAACGTGCTAGCTAACTAAAAAAACTGATTCAGCCCCCGTCTACACGCCAAATACAAAACACAACTCCCCGCATCAACACGAGAAAAAACCAAATTTTCTAAACGCGGCGGTAAGTACCAGAGTTTCCCATCTTTTCCGTGCGGCGGCCATCTCTTTCGCCTGCTTTGTTTCCTCCTCCTCGCCTACCATCGCTCCCATTACTAGAATCGGCTCTGCCTTCTGCATAATAAAAACTCATAAAAAGAAAGAGAAACCTTGAAAATAATTCATTGGAAGGAGCACAAAAAATATGGAGCGGGAGAAGGGTTTGAAACTCGCATGTGAATGAGATCGAAAGCTCCTTCTAGAATGCGGCGAGAAGGGATTCCATCGCAAGACTAGGGTTGGTCCTCTCCCGCAAAGCGAGCTCCGTCGGAGAGGATTGGAAGAAGGAATGGCCAAGCTGCCGGTGAAATTGTGACCGAGAAGTTCCATGCCGGAGACGGAGGTCTGCTTTTCAACAAACTCTACGGTTCTTCTCCGGAAAATTTTATCCGGAATAGTTCATCTGCATTTTTATGTTGGGAAATTTACATACATACCACTTTATAACATCCTATTTACATATCTAACATTTAAAATTTTAATATTACATACATACCATCGCATATTATTTTAATATCAAATATACCACTAATATTTCTTTCCTGCCACTCATATATTTCATTTATACTACTCATATTTGAAATGAAAATAAACTATGTGTGGTATGTATGTAATATTAAAGTTTTAAGTGTTAAATATGTAAATAGAATAGTATAAGGTGGTATGTATGTAAATCTCCCTTTTATGTTTAACCGATAGTCCGACAGCCTTTAGTTGGAATTTTTGACACCATCTGGGCCCATGCGCACTGGACCTAGATAGAGCCGGCAGATCGGATCGGGCTCGGGCCAATTAGAACGGTCTAGAAGGTATCGTATGGACCGATGAGAAGGTTTGACCGCCGGTTCAACAAGTAAATCATCAAAATGGTTCCAATTTGATTGAACCGGTTCCGATTTGATTGACCTGGCCAGTTCAATAAATATTATTTTTTATTTAAATAAAATTTAATATTAAATTTTTATTTAATTTTTTTTTTAATTTTAAATATATATTTAAAGTTATATACTTATGCAAAATAAATTTAACCAAAATATATAGTTTATTTGTTGCTTATTTTTGTGCTTTACACTATATAAAAAGAACAGCTTAAAATTCCCCAATATTGTATGACTAAAAACCTCTAAGAATTTTGCATGAGTTAAGCTATCAAATTGCTTGAGATATAAAATTGAGTTGAGAATGCATATACTTTATTAAAGTTAAAAAGATAGATTTTTTATGTTATAAATTTTTATACATCATAGCAAATATTATATTATTATTCTTATTAAAATTTATATATATATATATATATATATATATATATATATATATATATATATATAAATATATATTTATTTAATGGATTGATATGATCGAATAATGGTGCATGGAAGGATGGAAAATATAAGTTTAAGAGCTAGATGTCATATCTTGCTATTCATAATTATATTCATTTTTACATTTATATGATATCATATGAATGAATTGAATTGAATGACAGATAAAATTGAAATATAACAAATAAAGCCAACAATGTAAAATCAACAATGAGACCTATATAATATGACATAACATATGGCAGGGACATTAATAAATATTGATAGATATATTGATAATTTGATATAATATATTAATAAGCATACTGAAATAGTATATTAATGTGGCATAATGATAGATAGATATATGACATATATAACATTTGATAGAAATTCTTTGATTTATATAATTTATAGTTATTTTTATTAGATTTATTAATATAGACGAATGATTAGTCGCTCTAGTTAATTGATTAAGTGATAAAATAAATAATTATTTCAATTTAGATCTTGGGGCATTAATTTTTTGTCAAAATATTTGAATAAAAGGTATGTCCTTGTAACAAAGTTTCTTCACTATATTTTCAAGCATTTTATTTGGAGTTTCTTCTTATTTTAGATCAATTTTTTCTCAATATTATCTTGATATATCAATAAAGGACTAATACATGGCACACATATAATACTTGTTGTGGCAACATGTAGTTGTACATTTACTGACTGGACTAGTAAGGATAACTCATTGAAATCCCTACATTCTCTTATATGTATGTCTATGTGTGTTCGATATGCATGTGTGTGTTTGAAATTGTTGCGAAGCAGGTCTCAGGAGTATGTGTGTATGCATTTAAAATTTAATTTTTTTCCTCTTAGAGAGTCGCGGTGTTGGGTTAGTAGAATTGCAGTATTCATATAACAATTTGAATTTCTAAAAATAATTAAAAATAAAAAAATTTTGAATTTATGTTTAATAAGAGCACTATAGTGTTAGGCTTAGATCGCATTATTATTTTTAGTACTTGTAAATAATTATAAATTCTTTTTTTCGGCGAAGGAGGAGAGAGAAAGAAAAATCTAGATTTTTTGTCTCCTGGTTGCTTTGCCACTTCAACAAAAATTATTCATATCAAAGTAGGTTATTCTAATCTTATCTTTGTTTTTAAAAATCTTGATTTTGATCATTGACTTCTCCTTAATATATATTTTATTATATTTTTTCAGCTTTATTGAACTTTTAATATATAACTTTTTGTATGTTAGTGTACTAATTATCCTAAATTTTTTACTGCAATATTTATGAATTTTATTAGGTAAAATAGAATTTATTGAATTTGTATGATTTGCACTCTATAGAAGTTGATATTTTTATTTAAGCATATTGTTAATATAATCATGAGAATATATATAATATATATATAATATATAATATATATATATATATATAATATATATATTAAAATATATATATATATTATATATATATAATATATATATATATATATATATATATATATATATATATATAAAATTAGGTATTAGCTAATTATTATTACTTTTATTGTAATGTATATAAAATACAAGTAAAGACTCACTGACTCGTTGATTCAAGATTAATTGACTTGTACAGGATGGTGAATCGATGAGCTTTTCTTTAAATTCTCTAGTTGGATGTTATTATTTACTGATTCACATAACACAAGATACAACGATTGGAAATTATACAGAGTTTTTACTGTGTCAACGAGCAAAGAGTGACGACTCTATTTGCTAAGCAAATGATAAATGATTACTGATTATCGACTATTGAAAAATATTGTGATAGATAAGATTTTTTACTTGCTTAAGTGTGACCACATAAATATATGTTACAGGTTTATTGTTATTATACAACTTTATTGATATTGTATTGATTTACTATCAGTATACATATTTACTATTATTACCATCGATTTTATTAACAATATTGTACTGATACTATTACTAATATAGAAATTAATACTATTTATACTATTACTAATTTATTGTTACTATTATTATTAATATTGATTCACAATACCAATACTAAGTACGTGATATAGTGACCATATGATTAACTGATTAAGATAATGATTTAATATTGATATAGAATAGCTGTATAACATGTATATATTATTCTAGGGTTTTACTATATTGATATGATTTTGATAGTCTTTATCGATGATTTGATTTTACCGCTTTATACGATTTCTTTAAGCATATTTACTAGTTTCTCCACAGTGTTTTTTTTATTGGTTTACATACCGTACTATTTTATTATTTATGGATTATACTACTATTGCATGTGAGTTTTACTATTTTTGTACTAATTATTGATTATATGATTATTATTGTTATGAATTAACTAATGATATGCTTACTACTTTTTTCATCATGCTTTGAATTTAGTTGTAAGATTTGGTTACATGTTGTGTTGTTTTAGCTCATTATATGTGATTTAAATATTTTCAGGTCAGAATAGATGATCAAGACTGTGAGGCGGGTCGGGATTATTCATGTTTACTGTTAACTTATTTTTTCTGTCAATTTTGCATCCAAAATTGATTGCATATATGGATAAAATATGATTGAATGAATTATATGAGTGCATGATATGAATTGATTGAGTTCAACGAGTTTTGATTCGTGATTTAATTTTTGATTTGATATGAATTTTAATCATATAGCTTTGTTCAATATTGATTCTTGTGTCTAAATCCTTCAAGAAAATACAGGGATGATATTTTTTCTAAGGTAGGTAAATTATAATAATCTAAATTTATAAAATAATTAAAATGGAAAAAAAACTATTTCAACTAGCGCGTTGCAGTAGTAGGAGATTTTTTTCAGAACTTTTAAATAATCATAATTTTTTTCAGTAAAGGAGGAGAGAGAAAATTTTGAATTTTTTATATTAGAATCGCTCTGACATGCACTTTTATTAAAATTATTTAGAACGAAGTAGTTTATTATAATCATATCTTTATTTCCAAAGATTAGATTTTGACCGCAAACTTCTCCTTAAACTTGATTTTATTATCTTTTTTTTTTTTTTTACTTTATTGAACTTTTACCCATAACTTTTTTTTATATTATCGTGCTGGTTATGCTAGATATTTTGGTTGTACCATTTATGAATTTAATCGAGTAACATAGAAGTTATTGAATTTTGTATTATTTATAATGTTTAAAATTTAGATATTTTTATTTAAACATATTATTAATACAACCATTGAGAATTATATATATATATATATATATATAATATATATATTATATATAATATATATATATATATAATATTATATATATATATAATATAATTGGGTAATATTTGATTATATTTCTTTTATTATAATATGTGTAAAAGACAAGTAATGACTAATTGACATGATGATTGAAGATTGATTAACCAGTACATGATGATGGGACAACAGACATTCCTTTAAATAATATGATTGAATGTTATCGTCTATTGATTCACACAATACAATAATATAACGATTGCGAGTTATAATGAGTTATTACTATGCTGACGGATAAAGAGTGACGACTTTGTTTAATAAGCCAACAGTTACTGATTATTGATTATTAACTTCTGAAAAAATACTATGATAATCAGAACTTCTTACTTGTTTAAGTATGACCATCAAAATACATGTTATAGATTCATTATTACTGTACGACTTTACTGATACTATATTGTTTTACTATCACTTTACATATTTACTATTACTATCATCGATTTTACTAACGATACTATAGTGATACTATTATCGATATAGGCATTGATACAGTTTAATACTACTACTAATTCACTATTATTATTATCATTATTATTGATTCATTGTACTAATAATGAGCATGTGATCTACTAAATACATGACATACTAAGCTTGCTATTAAAATACAAATTTGATATTAATATAGACTAATTGGATAGCATGCATACACATTATTATAGGATTTATCTACAATGATGTGATTTTGATAGTATTTATTAATATTTTAATTTTTACCACTTTATACGATTTCTTTATTAATTGACAGTACTAATATAATGATTATTTTATCGATTCGACACACGTACTAATTTACTTATTTCCCCATTGTATTGTTTTATTAGTTTTCGTACAATACTATTTTATTATTTACAAATTCTAGCGCTACTACATATATGTGATTTTTATTATTTCTATACTGAATCTTGATCATGTGATTATTACTATTATGAATTAACTAACGAAATGCATTGTCACACTTCAAGTTCTATATTGAAAGAATTACATATGTCTTTCATTTTAACCATTTAACTAGAGCTTACCAATGAATAAAAAAAATATGATTACATTTTTTATCTTGTCCGGAGCCACATATCATAGGATCCTTATTCTTTCCTTAAAACATATAAAACCACATAACAAGTAACTAAAATCTTATAACTAAAATTAATGTAAGATATATGAGAATAATATTTTATAAATCATATAAATAAATATATGTATTAATGTCTATACTTGTGATAACCGGTGACATAGGCCGCCGGAAAGCCGTCGGGGGGGGGGGGGGGTGGTGCGCTTTAGGTTAATGTAGCAAATGTACATCATATTACATGGTGGGAATGGGAAGAATTAATATTGAAAAGTTCATTTAGTCGGCAGATTCATAGTTGATGGGAAATGGAGGTCGGAAAGACCGTAGTTTGGTGACGATGTTTAAAAGGACCATAGTAGGTGATATAGGTCGGAAGGACCGTAGTCGATAGGAGACAAAGGTGAGAAAGACCGTTGTCTGGCGATGGAGGTCAGAAGGACTGTAATATGAGATAGATGTTGGAAGAACTATAGTCAACAAGAGACATGGGTCAGAAAGATAGTTGTCTCGCGATGGAGGTCAGAAGGATTGTTGTAGGCGACGGAGGTCTGAAGAGCCGTATTTGGTAGAAGATAGGGGTCAGAAAGATCGTTTACTTGTAATATAGGTCAGAATGATCGTAGTAGGCGATGGAGGTCGGAAGGACCATAGTCGACAGAAGATAGAGGTTAGAAAGACTGTTGTATGATGATGGAGGTCAAAAGGATCATAGTAGGCGACGAAGGTTGAATGGACCATAACCGGTAGGAGACAGGGGTTCAAAAGATCATTGTATGATGATGGAGTTTAGAAGGATCGTAGTAGGCGATAGAGGTCAAAAGGACCGTAATCGGATAGGGATCAGAAAGACTATTATTTTCTGATGAAAGTTTTGGCCTTAGACGTTGGTTAGATGATGGTCCGATAGAACTCTGGCATCAGATGCTGGTTCGACGGAACTCCAGCATCAGGCCGTGGTCCGGGGGAACTCCGATGTCTGGCGGAACTCTGACATCGGACAATGGTCCGACTAAACTCCGGCATTGGGCGGTGGTATGGCGGAAGTCTGGGCGGTGGTCGAAAAGGCAAGAATTATCTTTGATCTCTCTCTTACCCTCTTGCTTAGGATCCTCTTTCTTGAGAAGTGAGGGGTCTATTTATAGATTTTAGAGAGTAGCACGGCTGTAAATAGAAGAAAGATCAAGGGTATAGGGGAGTGGTTTAGATGGACGGCCGATGTTGGATCCCTTGATCATGGACCACACGTTAGACATTTGAAGGTCTTAATGATGTTAGAATTTTGTGATCTTGGGCTCGTTTGATTTGTCTTGTCGAGCTGCTCGATTCAATTATAAGAATGTCACGTTTAAAAACTATTTGATAATCCAAATTGTGGTTTGAACCTACCAATGGTGCTTCGGGCCCTTAATTTGGACCCATTTGGGCTCGAATTGAGTCAAATTTGGTGTCGTTGGGTTCGTATTTTCTAGACGTTTAGTTTGACTTTAAGTTTGCTAAAATCAGAGTTTGGATTATCCCAAATTTTATTTTAGAAGTTTCCAACTTGATTTTTCCTTGAGATTTGTGCCCGATCATGATAATTTTTGATGATGTATTAATACTGATAATATGTATTAATTTATCCTTCTGCAGTTCATCACATCTCAATTTATTATATTATCAGTCATAATATTAATAATAGTCAACGACACTAATGCAGTAACAATTATAGAATTATAATCAATAACGTTAAATAGTGTTAATAATAGTAAACAATTTTAGTTTCAATCACAATATCAATATAGTGTTCGTAGTAGTGTCGATATCAATATTCAAATATTCAATTAGTGTATCTTAATGATATCTTGCTCGTACACTTATGACTCTCAATTAATCGCCTCTTATAACTCTAACTTAATGTACTTCTTATAACCACATGAATCAGTCGCTCTGATTCCTTATAGCTCCTAATCAATCTTAAACTCCTTATGACTCTCAATCAGTGAATTATAAAGATCAAATAGGGTGTCACGTGGAGTTATCATATTATGTATATGATCATTTAATACTTTATTTAAAATATAATAAATCATATTAAATCATTCAAAATATTAGGAGATAATGCATTAGTGATAGATTTAGAGGAGATAAAATTAGTAGAAATTAAAATAATTAAAAACAGAAATAGGAAATCAGTCACAACGAATAGAACAAAATTTATAATAAAAATGGCTAACAAAAAATGATCCAAAGAGCTTTCTCTCTCCTCTCTCGTCTTCCTCTCTTTCAAATTTTTTTATGACCAAACAATCAGTGAGGGAGTCGGTGGGGTGAGATAGGTATATATATATATATATATATATATATATATATATATATATATATATATATATATATATAGTTCAAGGCTTTGCGCCGTAGTGCTCACCAATTCAAAGCTAAAGCGTTAAACTTCAAAATTTTTATATTTTTCAAATAAATTTATTTCACATATTTGAATTATTTCATACATATTACTTATTTATCATACTTTGAATTTAGTTATAGGAGTATGAGTTGTCGTGAGGTGTAGATAAGTTCCACTGCAGCCTATAGTTAAATTGAGTTTGCTTAGTGGATTAACTTCGTAGTTTGTCATGCAAATTCACCAGTTGGGTGTTGTTACTTAGTTGGATATAGATTTTAGATGTCTTGTAATTCAAGCAATCTAAGATAACTTCTAGATTAGACTATTTCTGGGAGGGTTCTAAGTTATATCTCATGATAGATGAATATAGTTTCATAACTTCCTAAATCTAATTAAATTTGATATAATGATTTGATGGATCCGAATTGAATTAATATGATTGCATTATATTAAATATATATATATATTTTTAGACAATTATTTTTCTGTCAATTATACTATAAGACGAAACCTATATCCTATTCCTACTAGTAACTAACCCTAATGTCACGATATTTCTTTGTTATTTTGGGGTCCGAAGGCTAATAATTTCTCGTTATCTTGGGTATTTGTATATACTTTCAAATAATCTGTTTACCAAATAGCACAACAAAATTTTCAATGCTCGACTGCTCGGTTGCCCGGCGCTGCCATCGGTCGGATCTCCTCGTCCAAAACGACCGTAAGGAAGGCAAATACTCCTTGTTGGTGGGTGATCATTGCTTATTTTTTTTCTTTCATCACAGATTGAATTCCTCCGACTATGTCCGGTGAGGTCCTAGATGACGATGTCCTCAGCGACGTTGACAACGACGAAGACCCCTCAACCGCCGCCCCTTCCAACGCCTCCGCCGCCGACCAACGCCTCCGAGATCTCCTGGCTGAACTGGACCAGGAGCGCCGCGCGCGGAAGGTCGCCGAGGATGCCCGTGTAGAACTCCAGACATCTGTTAACCGCCTGAAGGCCTTCGCCCAGGATGTCATAAAAAAGCGAGACGACGCTCTCCGCGAGAAGGACGAGTCGGCCCGATCCGCTGAACGCGTCAGCGCCGAGCTCTCCGAAGCCCTTAGGCAGAAAGATGAGGCCTTGCGGCTGGAGCAGGAGGCGCTCAAGCAGAAGGAGGAGGCCTTACGGCAGAAGGAAGAGGCTTTCAGGCTTAAGGATTCCTCGAGGGCGGAAATAGAGACTGCCGCCCAGATGATGGTTACTGGCATCGATAAGATTTCGTCCAAAGTCAGCGGTTTCAAGAATTTCTCCGTCGGAGGACTCCCCCGCTCACAGAAGTACACCGGCCTGCCTGCTGTGGCCTACGGCGTCATCAAGCGTGCGAACGAGATCGCGGAAGAACTCACTGCTCAGATTGAAGCGGCTGTCAAGTCGAGGGACGAGGCGCGGGAGCAAATTGAACAGCGGAACTACGAGATTGCAATTGAGATGTCACAGCTAGAGGCCACGATCAGCGGACTTAGGGAGGACGTAACAAAGAAGGGCACTGAAATTGAGGTATTGGGTAAGATGGTTGAGGAGAGAGATTCAAGGATTTCGGAGATGGAGAGGGAGATTGCCGAACTGAAACAGTCTGGGGATGACTCTTCGGCAAAGTTGAGGAATTTGGAAACCAAGCTGGACGCTCAAAGGCCTGTGATAATTGATCACTTGAAACACATATCAAAAGCCTATGAACAGATTAATGAGATTGTTAGGATTGCTGATGAAAACTCAATAGATCAGTCGGACTTATTGGATTCATCGTTCGTGTGGAAGGAAATGGACGTAGATCAGAATTTGCGAACATCCCTGGAAGGCACGGTATCCATTTTTGAGTTAGCCAGCGTTGCTTTTGAGAAAGTGAAATCAAGGATAGAAAAGAGAAATCGGGAAGTAAAAGATCTGGAGGAGAAGGTTTCTGCTTTGTTGGGAGAGAAGCAGCATATTGGAACTTTGCTTAGAAGTGCACTCTCCTCCAAGACCAATCGGGTACTACAAGTGGCAGAGGAAGGGCTCAGAGAGGCTGGTATAGATTTGAAGCTTAATGGGCATGATAAGAATGGTTCTTATGGGGAAGCAGAAGATGAAGTCTATACCCTGGTAAATAGCTTTTTAGCATGAATTACCTGCCATCCACTATCAGACTCTATCACCATTGTCTTTGTATAGTTTTTTCAACTGTGCACACTGTGAAATTCTTTGATCTCCTTCCTTCTTTTGAAGGCTGGTGCTCTGGAGAACACCGTCAAGACCTCTCAAATTGAGATCGTTGAACTTCGGCATTTGGTAGAAGCTCTCAGGTATTTATCACACAGCTTGAATATCCATTTATATTGCAAATGCTATGTTTTTGTGTTAACGCTAATAGTAGACATTCCCTACGCTCAACCCTTAAATTAAAAATCCTTAATCTCTGAATTTCCTTGAAATTGCTGATTTGTTGCAGCTTTTTGTCCCATTTATACAATAACCAACAACCAATAACAGACACTCTTATGTCATTAGTTGTTAATGCTTTTTTTTTTTAAATTTATTATGTGTTAAATTTGAGACAACTAGGAATTGTCTTTGAACATTAGTTGACCAAGTTTAACCTTGCCTATTATACGTTTTGATGTCTAAGGGGTTAAAAGAAAATTATAATTGATAAAACCAATTATTTACTCCACACAAAAAGATGGGAAATTATTTCATATGTTTTCATGTGCATGCTATGACAATATCTTTATGGATTTACAATTATTCATTTATCCAAATTAATTACATTTGTCCAATCTACAAACATCATTGTGGATGGTGAGAAGTGGTTTGAGAAGTGACGGGTCAAATTAGAGCTCTGTTCACTAAAGAGAAAGAAGGGGAAAAATGAGGCTCCAAATTGGTTTGCTCTTTGATTTTGGGAAAATTCCGACTTGCAGGAAGGTTAGAGGAGCAGGAGAGAGCAAAGAGGAGGCATCATACAATGACTTAGGTGGTTTGGCCTATTGGCTTATGTCGACTGTATGAGAAGATTTCACTGTATTGGACGGAGAAGATACAAGCTCTCAGTTTTGTAGCTGCCAGGATACAAGATTTCACCCGTGAAAAACATTTAAAAAATATCCCTGCTAGAGGCTAAGGAGGATTTATTTGTAGTTGGAATTTTGTTTGAGGTGGAGAATGAGTTGATGGCCATGAGTGACTGACTTTGATAGTCCCACAGAATTTGGTTCACATGACGAGCTTGAACAAGATCAATTAATACCATCAAATTATCGAATGACTAACAATTCATCTCTGCGAGCGATGTGGAGACATGGTAGAGAGCCATTGTTACACGATAGGATAGCCCCGGCATTTAGTTTTTTTTGTATAGGAGGTGGCCATATGGCATATCTTGAGCAATTGGATCAGGTAATGATTGTTACAGGTGTGTCAGGATATAAAGAGATAGTATAGGCTAAAATGATGCATTTTTTTTGTTAGTAGCTTGCAGATGATTTGATTGGTTTGGGTGGAAAGCTAATCAGAGAACCTCGAGACTGGTCGGTAGGTCATGAATAACTCTACGAGGTTGATTTGGGTTGGCACTGAGAATCTTCTTTTGGACATTTAAATTATGTTGACTGGTGTTGCTAGACTAGCCAGCCCCAAAATCAGAATTACTTTGACACGTGTTCAACTTTGATTAAGCGCACTAAGCGAGCTGTTATAACTATGCTAAAGCATTTTGTTTCTAATTCTTGCTAATGTTCTTTCATATTCTCATCACCTAAATTATTATTCAATTTTTCCACAGAACAGGTACTTTTATGTGCCTTCTCAATCTTCAGATTATCATTTACACTATTTTTTCTAAGTTTTCAATAATTAATGATTCAACTATGTATTAAGAAACTTTTCTATCATAAAATGTTGATTACTTTCCTTTAATTTATAGAATAAAAATAATGTAACTGCTTCACTAGCTTATTAAAATATCCAACTGCTTCTCTGATTATGGCCATCTAACTGCCCTTTTTTTTCTTTTTATGAAAAGCCTGGAGAAACCTACATGCCATATTACTCCATCCACCAGTTCAGGCCTTTTGGGTGATTAATTAATTTGAGTTTTTTTTTTTTTTTAAGGGATGGTTAACATCAAAGGGATGAAAAATGATTGCTGGTTTGCATTTTTGGCACTTTAATTGTCTTTTAAAAGTAGATTATGCTATTCTGATAGTATTTCTTCTTTTTTACACTTTGGATGCTTGAAAAACTGTTTTCCTTGAGCTAACTAAATTGAATAGTAATAGAAATTGCTTAATGGCTACGCTTGTTTAGTGGCATATATTTCTAGGTTGCTTTCCCTTTGCATTGTACAAGTTTTAATATTTTAGGCCTCCTCACATTTTTTGTGCAGGAAACTATCCGTTTTCCTTTATTGAACTGATGTTTTGTAAATTTTATTTAAGCTTATTTGAAAGCCTACTTTAATGATGCAATATCAAAGAGGAAGAAATCTTTTCCATTCACAAGTTGAAGATGGTCCAACTTACGAGCTTACAAGTTTGACAATTTGCTGAAATGAGTTCTGTCGCTTTGCTAATTATATTTCTTGTTTTTGCACGACTTTTACTGGATTAAGGGCAGAGTCTAGTCTTCTTAAAGCACACTTAGATGCTCAAGCAAAAGAGATTGGCCAGTTAATCCTGCAAATAAAGGAACTTGAGGAGAAGGAGCATATGGCAAATGAAAGTGTAATAAAAATTGATACTCCCTCCTTATGCAATCTGATCATTTTTTTCCAATAACATCATTTAATCCTAAGTTCTAATAGTCATATATTTTTTAGGAAATTTTTGTTAGGAGCTGCTAACTAAATAATCCCTTTTATGATAAAGGTTGAAGGTCTCATGACAGACATTGCAGCTTCCGAGGAAGAAATTGCTAGATGGAAACTGGCAGCAGAGCAGGAAGCTGCAGCAGGCAAGGAGGTTGAACAAGAGTTTCTCGCACAGGTACTTGCACATATAATTGATCTTTGGAAATTTTTTAAATCTGGGAATAACCTGTGATCTTTTGTCTAACCTTTTGCTTAACTATGCCTTTACTTCAATAGTTACCAAATATCAACGAAATTATCCAGTTGCTTGAAGGATATATTTTACTTAGTGGAGTTAACTGACTTAAGATTAACTAAAGCTTTTTAGATATCATGACAGCCGCTTACCTACCTCTGAACTAAAGTTAGCTGAGTAGTTTTGTGCTAGCCCCAAATAATTCTCACATACTTTGATAGTTATATTACTTTATTTGTCTATCTTGAAGATTATCTTCCTCTCCTCATTTATATACTTGTATTTGTGATTTTCATTAAATTCTCAATGGTATTATCATAGCACATGCAAATACATAGATTTTATAGATAATTTTAAAAACCTTGGTATTAGTTTATTAAATAGGGAAGTTTTCGGATGTATGTGTATATATATATATATATATATATATATATATATATATATATATATATATAATGTTTGATATCTATACTTTGTGACGTCACAATATTTAATATTGAATATTTAATTGTATTTTTCTAATAAATAGTTATTGTAATGCAATGAACAGATGTGTAAGGTCTAGATGTGAACGCATAAACAATCATAAACTGTTTTTTTTTTTTTTTTTTAATGTTTAATTCTTGGTCCCAGCATGAGCTATAACTTTTGGCTATTGTTATCAAGTACTGTGATCACTCGTTCATATGATATGCGTCTTTTTTTTCAAGTAATAAATAAAATTTTCATTCTAGTTTAGTTTTCTGATGAATAAAGGCTATGCATCAGTGTCTAGTGGTTCAATTACATTATATATATATATATATATATTAAATTTCCATTCATCCTTAAGTGATTGAATCTAAACTTTCATAAAATTAATTTGGATATTGTTAAGATAGTTCACTTTATTTTTGTCCTTTTTAGTGTGTTTTCTTCCCCAATGTGATACTATACGTGAATTTTGATATCAGAATTTCTGAAGTCATGCATTTTAATTGGGTTTCAGTCCTAGTTGGCATTTTGTAAATTTGTATTCAATATGAGATATGATATTCTTATTTGCATTGTGGCTGTATTGAAATCTCAAAGATTGAGAACTAGAAAGTATCATGTGTTCTTTTGTAAAATGATCAAGATGAACATTTGATTTTCTGTGAGGGGCAAACTTTCCTGATTTTATCAGCTAAGAGCCATTGTCAACTATGGAGGGGTTGACATAATATGCTTTTTAAGCTAAAAGGCATGACTTCTCGTGTAGAAATTAGGAGGGTAAGGATATGGAGGAAGAAACGAAAATGTGCTTTTCACTAGCAGTAATAATTTTTTTGAAACTGTGGATAATTCTAGAACACCACTTTTTTGGGAGGAAATATATTCATCCCCTTCCTTTCAACCGAAAGCAACTAAAAATCACTATGCTAATTTTGTTAAACACAATTAATAAATACCAAAGTATTCATTATGAAAATACTAATATTAGAGTCATGGTATGAGCTGTTGCATCATATCCCTTACCCAGGAAATTTAGTTTGTAAGTTTGTTTGTCTATTGTCAGGAGGGTGATCAGTGTAGATATTATAAATGTTGAGTGTGCAAGACAAGTTCATGGAGGTAGCAACATAGTGTAGGTGTTGTTAATATGCCTAACATGGGGGAACGATCTGACAAGGAATCTTTCTTTGCATAACTAGACCATGGCTAGGTCACCACTTTAAATGTCTTTGATCTCCGGTGTTCTTTGGTCTTTTACTTGTTTGTAGCTTTGAGTACTCTCAGTTAATTTTTTTCTTACATCCTGCAACATATTATCAAGATGAGTTAGCCATCTTGGCGACATTGTTTCTCTTGGGCTTGGCAAGGACAACTAAATCTTTTGTGGATGGTTAGTTATACCTATTTCGATTTGAAGTCGCTTCCAATGTTCTATTTAAAAAAAAAACTGATAAATTTGACATCCCAATTGGACGTTAAACTATGAGGGAGTGGAGGAATATAATTTTCTTGAAAAATAGGTTGGCCACATTCACCGTTTCTAGCAAGTTGTGATGTGGATCATCTTGGAGAAATAGTCGACGACACTCATAACGGGGTCCACACCATGTTTGGTTTGTGGGAACCCCAACACAAAGTCGATGCTCAAATCTTCCTAGATCGAATTTGTAATGGGAAGAGTACATATCTCGTTATTTTTGGCTGATCCCTTTAAACTAGTGGCCAATTATACATTTCTTCACAAATCAACAGATGTCCCATCGTAATTTCGGCCAAAAGAATTACGACTGCACTAGATGTAAATTTTTGTCCCTACTGGTATGTGCCACGAGATCACCACTATGGCATACTGTGATGCGATACTGATGGAGTGAAGTAGTAGTAATGCATAGTCGGTTTCCTTTAAAGTGGTAAGCTTGTTGGAAAGAGTAATCTCCGTATTGTCCATTTTCCTTTTATTGTCCTTAGCGCATCCACTCATCCATTTCACTGATGCAAATGCATTTTTAAGAGCAGTCTTATATTCATAGACTCTACACTTAATCAACATTTTCTTTTTGGTAAACTTTGCCATCATATTTAATGCATATTGGTATGGTCGTTGAGAAATCTACTTTGTCAAATTGCTTTTTTTAGTCTTCTTAATTTTGAGGATCTTCCCAATATTCACCAACAGCCACCACCGCCACTATTAGCCACTGAACATCACCCTCTTTGGACTTTAAACTGTATTTATTTTACTTTAAACCAAAGAAAAAAAGTAATCTTATGCATTCATTTTACACTCATCCAAACAACACCAAAATATTCTTTTTACACCGCATTCCTTTTTTAGCCAACCAAAAAGCTCATTCATACAATGAAAGTAACCAATTAAACAGTTACTTCCCTTGTTAGATATCACTTGGACAACATTCCTGATGTAAAACATATGCGAATGGAGGGTGAATTAGGAACTTGCATGCTTGATCCAAAGAACAATATTATTTAAAAGCTTTAAGTGATAAAACGACGAGATAAAACAAGAGAGAGGTGTCATAAGTTTAGGCTAAGTCACATATATAAAAGTTAAAACCTCAAAAGTAATCAATTACTCTTAACGTTGCATGTGAGATAGGTTTCAACAGTGAATCCCTACACTAACAACAAGACTAGTCACTACAAGATGATCCATCACTCAACTCAATAAACTCTAGGATTAAGCGGAGAACAATTGACAAGATTTCTTATGAATCAATTAAACCACAAAATAGAGTAACGATGGAAGTAAATGATTAGGGAAAGAGTTCACCAATTTCAAGCAGTAACCAGTGGTGGATGACCTCAAATCAGCCACCTCTTTAATCTACGAGATCTGGACAGCCGTCTAGAATAAGTATGGAATTCTGGACAGCGGTTGGGGCCTCCTGGTTGAGGGTGTGGTGCAAGGAAGCCTGCAGAATTGCTGGACAGCAGCTACGTCGTCATCCCGGACAATTATGCTTGCTGAATTTGATACTAGTGGACAGTGGGCTGCAATGGTGATCTCTCTGATTCACTGGACAGCATTTGTAATGGCAGAAAACCTGTAACAGCCCTTGGAGGGCTTCGGGACAGCAATCGGGGTGACTTCAAGTCACAGAAAAGTGAGGAAACTGGGTTGGTTCTTCTTGGCAGCAAGCTGAGAAGGGGCAGACCAGCAAATTGTACATCTAGGACGGCTAGAACGTGGAACTCTTGTGCAGAAATTTGGTGGCTGCATGAGGCATTTGGGAATTTTCCATCTGCACTTTTGATGGGAATTAACTGGGTGAACAATAGGGAAGGGGGTTGGTGGGGCTACACAAGAACTAGGTTGGGAAATCTGAAATTAATTTCAGATTTCCTAATTTTAATTTGGACTTTGTAATTTCAAATTTTTGAAATTTGAAATTTAGGCTTAGGAGGGAAATTAGGAATTAATGAGGCCTTATTTGAAGCCATGAATCCAAGCTCCCAATTAAGGGGAGGAGTAATGGGTGGCCGGCCATAGGGAAAGAGGGAAGATTTGATTAATTAAGTGGGGCCCACGCATTAATCAAGATTTTAAAGAAAAATCTGAATTAAATTTCAGATTTTATATGAAAAGGAAAGTTTCCTAATTAAAATGCTATTAATTGGAAACCGTTTGAATTTCAAATTTGAATTGAAACTCAATTAAGAAGCTTTCCTAAAATCTTGGATTTATTTTAGGAAAGTCATCAATGCCTCTTGGGAAATTTGAATTTTCAAATTTGTAATCCCGACAGGAGGGGGGGGGGGGGGGGGGGGGGGGCTAGAGATGTGGAGAGGGGAGGATGGGAGGAGGAAGGTCAGCGGCTGGGTGGTTGGTGGGCGGTGGCTGGCGGCTTGGGCGGCCCAAGGAGTCCGTCGGCAAGGGGGATTTTGGGGAAGGGAAAACAAAAGCTCGTAGAAAGAGAAAATCTTGGAAAAAATCAAGGAAATTACTAACCTCAAGTATCTCTTCCTCAAGAACTCACAAAGAGAACTTGGGAATCTCGGAACTCACAAAGAGATCCTTCTCCTCTCATGAACTCACTAAGAGATCAAATAAGTAGAATAAGCTTTCATTAACAATTCATCATCTAGTACAATGCATGATGCCTCCTATAAATAGGCCAAAATGAAACAAAATCTGAAAGACATAAATGCCCTCGAGGCTACAATATCAAATGACCACCCCTAAGGGTAAAATGGGAAAATAGGAAAACAAAATAAACTAGTACATAAGACACAAAAGAAAATAATAAACTCCACATCATAGCCATCGATCTTTCGATGTCCTCATCAATTCCTCTCTACAGTTCACTCCACAAAATTATCTAGCAACTCAAATATTTTTTCCCTAGTATTGTGAATAGCAATGAATATTGACACTATCCTAAGCAGGCAATTAACTAGAGAATCGATGAATGTTATGCATTAGACATGAATGAACACCCACGTTTATCCAATCCATCCTTATTATCCTTGATTATATTATTTGTGTAAGCTGTCTCCTTTTTAGGCAATGGTACTCTCAACTAATGAAATTCCAGAGGCTTTAGAATTTAGATTTTGACCTTTCCTCCCAAGAGCTTCCACTAGCCACTTAAATATCCAAATGGACATCATTGAATAGTTAACCAGCTCAGTAGAGAAAAGGAACTATAAATTTTATAGTACTTTTTTCTTTTTCATAAGCATCATTAATATTCATCTGCTTGATCTGTTTCCTCATTTTAATCTTCAAAACCACCCTTGCTTATCTTTTGAATGAGAGGCAAATCTATTTTTATCATTTCTTGTGATTATCTTATTTTCAATTTCCTGTAATTATCCACATTTTTTCGTCATTAATAGTTTTGTTATTTAAAGTTAGTTCCACTTCATCGCCTTCAATGTGAGTTTTTATTTGAAAATTAGTAGTCTGATAATGCATGCTGTTTTTATCTTCCAATTAAGATTACTAGCTTTTCCACTCTTATTTTCCCCTTTTAGTGCCATTCAAATAGACCTGTCAATATTGAACCCGACCCGAACCCGACCCGAAAAGTTCGGGTTTGGGTTGACCCGAACCCGAAACGAATCGGGTTCGGATTTTGAAAACCGACCCGTTTGAAAAACCGGGTCGGGTTCGTGATGTAGAACGGAAAGGGGGCTTTGCAAACGAGAGTCTCTTCTCCAAAATCTGTCAACAAGGTCTGTTTTCTTTGCCCAAAACCTCAGAAGAATCTCAGATTTTCGCTTGAGAGGGGAAGGGAAGCAAGCTCCAAGCTTCCTGCTCTTAGAATCTGAAAACCGTTTCAGATTTCTTATAAAAATCTGAGGTGAATCTCCAGATTTTAGTATAATAAGATGTAGAGAAATTGGAGGAGCATTCAAGCCTTGATTCCAGCAAGGTGTTGAGTGGGAGAGGGAGAGGATTGAGGGACGACCCAGGAAAAGGGTATGGAGGAGTTCGGCCAGCAGCAGGGAGGGCTTTGGAGAAATAATACCAAGCAAAACAATTAAGGAGGCGGCGGCTGAAAGGCTTGGAAAGGTTTTCATATTTTGGAACCAAAATTTATTTCCAAAAGCTGCTGAGACGGGGGGAATTTATTTCCAAGAGCTGTTACGTGGAGTTAGAAACATCTCAGATTTTGAAATTCTCAGGTTATGGAATTCTTTCCCAAAGAGCAGGTAATAAATATTAAGAGGGAGACGGGTGGGAGAGCAAGCTTAATGTTGGATAAAACTCTGTAACAGTAGGAGAACTCTTTGGACAGCCACATAAATCCAACAGGGCTCAGCTTCAGCAGTTACAGGAAAGATTTAATGGAGGAAAATATACGGGAGTTCAGGTTGTGAATATTTCAGCTATGCAGCAGGTCCAGATTTCTTTCTTGATAACTTCCAATTAGGATTTATTGGATTAAATCACTCTCAGTTGAATTTGAATTAACTAAAATTTAGGGAGTGATTAAGGAGTCATTAATGGCAAGGAATCTTGGGAAGGAGAGAGGGGTTTGAATTCAAATAAGTGGGCCCCAATTACTTAAGTGAATTAATCCTTAAATTTGAAATTAAATTTCAGATTTAAAGCTGCGATTAATTCCTTAATTAAAAGGAGGAAATTGAGGGGGCATTTAACTCCTAATGCAAATTTGAATTTTGAATTTGAAGAGTTAAAACCTTCCAAATGGATCAAACCCAATTAGGAAAGATAAATCCAAAATTGTCATGGATTTTCCCTCTCGATTTTGCCAACCCAAATTAGGAAAGGGGGTGGTAAGGGGGAAGGGGAGATTCACGGGTTGGATGGGGTGAGATCCGGTGGCGAGGGTGGAGGGTGAAGACAATTAGGATAATAAGGAGGAATAAAAAGCAAGAGATAAAAAAACAAAAGAGAGAAAATAAACGATAGAAGATAAAGAACCGCGAGCCTCGGACTCTTCCAAAGGCTGACGGGTGATGCTTTGCCCTTCTCTAAGGGACGTCAACTCACGAGCCCGGACCCATCCTGCGGCTGGTGACAACTTTGATTCCTTCCCATAGGAATCTCACTAACGCTCTCTCACAAGAAGAACATAAGTGTGGAACACAAAATTTTTCATATCAATCAACCATCCATTACAATAGCTTAAGACCCATATTTATAGGCCATAACATGGGAAAATAGAAAATTACAAAAATGCCCCTTGGGGCACAACACTCAAATAAATTAATCTAGGGGTAAAATAGAAAATAACGTAAAATAGAAACTAAAATGCAGAAAATAATTCATAAATGACAACTTAAATTAGAGCCGTCGATTTACGACACCTCCTATGATAGATGCGCCAGATCTTCGTGCCGATGTCCGCATCAGTTCGGGTTGACCCGGGAACCCGGGAACAACCCGAAATGACCCGGAATGCACACTAATATGTAACCCGGGAACAACCCGAAATGAACCCTGCCCGCTTCCCGGCTGCCCCGCCTGCCCAGCGCCAACCTGCCCGACCGCGTCCCGAGGCTGCCTCGCATCGCGTCCCGAGGCTGCCTCGCATCACGTCCCGAGGCTGCCTCGCATCGCTTCTCGAGGTTGAGTCGCATGGCTGGGTCGCGTCCTCGCCAGTTTCGCAACCACGTCCACGCCTCAGCCGCAGTTCTGCGGCAGCGTCCACGCCTCAGCCGCAGTTCCGCGGCTAGCGTCCACGCCAGTTCCGGCGTTCCGCGGCAGTTCCGGCGTCCGCGCCTCAGCCGCAGTTCCGCTGCCAGCGTGACAGCGTCCACGCCAGTTCCGGTGTTCCGTGGCAGTTTCGGCGTCCGCGCCTCAGCCGCAGTTCCACGGCCAGCGTCCGCGTCCGGAGTCCGGCGTCCCAGTTCCGTGTCTGTTGCTGCGTCTGCGGCAGTTACGCGGGTCGGGTCGGGTTGACCCGAACCCGATGCGGGTCGGGTTCGGGTCCAGTAAATCGACCCGTTAGCAAAAACGTGTCGGGTCGACCCGAACCTGAATAGTACCGGGTCAGTTTCGGGTTCGACCCGAACCCGACCCGTAACCCGAAATTGACAGGTCTACATTCAAACAATGCTAATCTAGATGCTACAAGTATTTTTAACTCTTTGGATTAGAGTTCTTGAAATGAGGTAGAAAGATTTTGTTACAAATTTGGAAACTTTTTTATTTATGAAAATTTTGTTAATTTGAAAAAGTGTTATATTGCCATTATCACCATCATTATCATAAGAAGAGAAGCTGATTGATATTATTAATATTATCTAGAGATGGAAAGAATACCATTTCCATCACCATCATTCAATTATGCAAAGAAATATTTTCATTATTTCCATCCAAAAAGAATGAAATATTTTATTATTGTCATCTTCATCAAATATGGAGCAATCAAAGAGGATTTCAAGAAGGAATCAAGATGGAATTTTCCTTAATAGTTTGAACTTTGAACGAAATCTTGGTAAAATGAAGCATGGGAAATTTGGCCAATCGCTTTCTCTCTTCTTTCATTATGGCACCAAATGCAAGGAAGGTTTGTGTGCTTTATCAATCAAAGATCCATTCATATTTTTATTCACAAGCTGATTGTGGGAAGAATCAAACAAATAAAGATTGAAATCAAAAGTCTATGTATGGATCAATGATGTAGCCAACCAACCCTTTTTTTATAAGGATTTTTATGTATTTCTTTTATTCATGAAAGTATAATGGAAATATTATAAATATATATAGGATTTGTATTAGAAAGTATACATGGTTAAGTTATATTGTGATTGTTGTTTGAAAGCAATGTAAGGGTAGAACTTGATGGATCTCTCCTATTATGAGTTTGGTGAGTCTTCGTAAATTTTTTTTTTAATCTTTACGTGTTATTTTCTTATGAATAATACTATATTATTTCTTCATTGTCATGACTTAATCTTTCATGTAATATTTCATCTTCTCTCTTGCATTGTGTCCACTACCTCATTTAACATCTTGTTCTATACACCACACAATAATAAAACCCATCTTTTTTATCATTAATGGAAAGTTGTCAAATTTGCAATAAATTTGATATTCTTGTTCTACATCACTACTTTTCATCTTACTTTTATATTCTACAACTATGTTTGTTTGTTTTTTTCTCTCAATTCGCCCATTCCATGATTAGCTCTACCCAACACCATCTAGTTCATTTTTTTGGGCTATTCTTGTGATCAAAAATATTATCAGCTTTATGATCCATCAACATAGCAACTATATATATAGCGATGCTACCTTTCATGAGGCATCTTTTTAAATCTTTCATGCTTCATCTTCTACAATCGCTCTTCTGTCAATTTTCCGGCTACCCATATGCGCATTGTCTACTCCCCCATAAATTTATACTCCTAGACCTCTTTTCCGCTACTAAAGCACCTCTGTTCATTTCATCTACCACAGCTGAGCATCACCTAAAATTGATCCTTCAAATCTACGTCTTACTGCTGATTTATAAAAAGGTGAACTTAAATGTGCGGACCATTTACTATAGTCCTTTATGTATTTTGAGCTTCTATCATCTTTTGTTCAGCTTGCCGTCCATGTCCATTATTTCTATTCCTAGGTTATATCATGAGCCTCTACTTGAATCTAAATGAAAGCACATAAAAAAATTAAAAAGGCGTTTTTATTGGTTGTTATACTTTTTTTTTTTATTATTTGTTATACTTGGGATTAGTTAGATCTCATCTTAGGGTTAAATTTATTTCATATTGCTGTGTCTTCACGTTAAGATTCATCTTGTTAGTTTTATTGAACACTATAAGCCTTGATTGCTAGCGTAAGGATATACACATGCCTGTGGTATAAATTAATTTTAGGTTTTCTCCTTGTTGCATTTCTTAATTCTGCTCGTCTTCTTCTCTCTATTGCCATTAATTAAGGATGGACTATACTGCAAATGAATGTCAACAATGCTTTTCCCTATGGGGATTTTATTGAAGCTATTTATATGAAGCCATCTCTTGGGTACATTGCTACGAGGGAGACCAAAATATGCAAGCTTTTACAAGGTTATTGATAGGAAACACTTGAGCTCAAGTGGAACTTGTCAATTATGAGATTTCAGCGATATTTCCCCACAAATCTCCAAACAAATCTAGAAAAACAATAATAATAACGTAGTAATTGATGAAATCGGAAGGAAAATACCAAGATACAATTCACCTCAATTCGAGAGGAGGATGTATCTCTCGTAACTCTCTAGATGCCGCTAGAGCCCAAGAACCAACAAAATTTCTGCAAATACAAAACATGATCCTAACCCTAATGCAATCCTTCTATTTAAAACATACAAAAATAATCTTAAAAAAAAAAATCTCTCAAAGGACTAAACAACCCTCCCAACTCTGTATGGGCCACTTCATGTCTCTCAATTAGTACCAAGTCAATGTCTTCCCTTCCAAATATAGACCGGTTGCTATCAATCTCTCCTCCTCCGTCAACCTATTGATGACGAAATATCTCTCTACGTTATAGATTCACTCGTGTGCATCCTCCCCCTCAAAGATGGACATCTTCAGCTTCCGGACCTTCGGTTCTCCCCCATTTCCTCTAATTCCTACATAATTTTCCCTTCCCCAAGTGGATGGTCCCCCCCCCCCCCCCAAAAAAAAAAGTATACAATCCTTCTTTCCACGTTCATACCCAAACCCTTCTTTGATTTCCCCATTTTTTCCTTCAAAATTAGCAAGTCTCCCGCCATGATCTCCCTCCTTTCTTTCCCAATCAGCACCCCTTTGTTCATGCTCCACATATACACGCCTCTCCTCATACCTTCCACCTCTATGCACCCTCTGAAAAGGTTCCAAATGGGGTCTTCTCCCTTCTCCCTCTAAGATCTCCACATCATTTTCATCCCAATGATTTTCAGAGTTTTTTTTTCTTCCCTCTCTTGCCTCCGATGTCGCCGTTTGGTTTTGATGATCCCAAATCTTCTTCACCATCTCTAGAGGTCCAAAAATTTATCTTCGATGGAGAAAATTCTATATTCCACCATCGTTTTAATTTGACTCATCTCCCTCTCAAGATGTTCTTCCAAAACATCAACTTTCTTGCCGCCACGATATCCGAATCTTTGTTAGAATCAAGATTCAAGAATTCAACCCAGAAAAACAGTATAAATCAACAGATAGACGATGAAATATGCTGCATAAATCAACCAAAACAATCCAAATTCCAGCCCCGAACACCACTCTGATGCCAAATTGATAGGAATTACCTAAACACTTATAGAACTCAAGTGGAACTTGTTAATAATGGAATTTCAGCGATATGTCCCCACACATCTCCAAACAAATCCTGACAACTGCAATAATAACATAGTAATTGATGAAATCAGAAGGAAAATACGAAGATACAATTGATCCTCAATTCGGGAGGAGTATCTATCTCTTCTAACTCTCTAGACGCAACTAGAGCCCAAGAATGCCAAGTACCAATAGAATTTCAGCAAATACAAAAAATGATCCTAATCCTAATGCAATCCTTCTGCTTAAAGCATAAAAAATAATCTCTCAAAAGACTAAAACGCCCTCCCAATTCAAAATTCCCTCCTAACCGTCTCCCTTCTCTCTCTGCTTAAGTTGTGGACCCCACTCCAAAGGGGGAGGAACCTCGCCTGGGCAGAACAGCAGACTTCCGCCTGCTGACTGGACCGGTCCATCTTGAACTGTTCTATCAGTTATATATGGGTTAAAATAAATTTCGTGTAAAGAGTTTGACAAACTCTACAAGGTGCTAACTGATGTTAGACTATAAAGTAGGTCTGTTGATTATTCAATTTTTATTTGACACTTCCTCTGACATAATTTTTATGGTGTATGTTGATGACATTTTTACTATTAGAAGTGACAATTCTAGCATTGTTGAAATAAAATATTATCTTTAAAAGTTGTTTATAACCAAAGATCTTGAATACCCAAAGTTCTTTCTTGATGTCTCTTTCTCTCTCAAAGAAATTATACTACTAGAATTTCTTGAAGAAAATGATTTTCTTGGATGCAAGCCTATCAACTCTCCCATGAATATTTGATGAACATTTGAAAATGTGGAAATTCTTGAAGACACTTCTCCCTACCATTATTTTGTTGATAAGCTTATCTTTTTGTCTATCACTTGCTTAATTCATCCTTTGCTGCTGGTGTGTTTAATCAACATATGTAAAATCCCAAGAATAAACATTGGGAGGCTCTTAAAAAATCTCTTGGAAAAGAGCTAGTCAAAGAAATAATCTCTGAAGGGTTGAAACTCATACAAGTGTTGATTATGTTGGATCTGTTAAAGATAGTTGATTCCTGGACAATATATTTTTATTAGTTGAAATCTTGTACCCTAGAGGAGTAAGAAGTAGGAAATTATGGCTAGATATAGTGATGTAGTATCTTATACTACACCGGCAGCACACTATACCGGCTCCCTAACTACCAGATACGCCTCCCACTACCTCACTCCCTTTACATGTTATTTTAGTACCTACTGCAATAGTTTGCTTTATGCTTGCATTTTCTTTTATAGCAATTCCAACTCTAGTAGAAGAAATACATATAGGAACAGTGGAACCGAAAATTGTAAAGAATTTTCATACAACACTTATCAATACAACAGTTCCTGGAGCATATAGCTCCGTTACCTCTACTGTGTGTGCTTGTGCTTGCGATTTTTCTTCTCTCGCTCTACGTGTGATCCTTTCGGTGCTATCAGAGTGGTATCAGAGTCAACGTGAGCGACGAGGAGATGGCAGATCGAGGTAAGGCACCGGTATCTGACGAATCGAGGACTCTCGATTCTCTATGGGCAAACCAGGAGAGCGTCAATCGTCGAATCGACGATCTCGCCGCCGAAGTGCAGCGACTGATGCTAGAAATGCGCCGCGAGTTCAATCTCATTAGGGCGAAACAACCTCCACAGCGACAATACCGGGACAAGTTGCCGGCAGCTCCACTCAGACCAGTTCGGAGACGGGGAATAGCGGCAGAACGGCAATGGCGTCATCAATCACAGTTGCTACCTGAAATTTCTGATTCAGATGAAGAAATTCAATCTTACAGAGAAGCTACAGCTGTTGATTCAGGAGAAGAAGGGATTGTCAATCCATATTATCCAGACAATTGGAGACGGAATCGACCGATGCCCACATACCGTCAAACCGATTTCAAGGTGAAGTTAGATATCCCGTTTTTTTATGGTCATTTACATATTGAAGATTATCTAGATTGGGAAAAGGCGGTCGAGAATTTTTTTGACTACATGGAAATCGAACCTAGCAAGCAAGTGAAATATGTTGCTTGTAGATTGAAAGGGGGAGCTAGCGCCTGGTGGGCGCAAACGTTGCAGCTGTGTCAACGTGAGGGAAAAGGGCCGGTCCGCAATTGGACTCGTATGAAACAATTATTACGAACCCAATTCTTACCTACGGATTTTGAACAAATCTTGTATATGCGCTACCAACATTGTCTACAAGGAACGAGATCAGTAAGTGAGTACACCGAAGAGTTCAACAGGTTAAGTGCTAGAAACAACCTGAATGAATCAGCAAACCAATTGGTAGCACGTTACATTGGCGGTCTTAAAGATAGCATCCAGGATAAACTTGAGCTGAATTCAGTATGGTCACTTGCTTAGGCGGTGAATTTCGCCATGAAAGCCGAATTACAGCAAAACCGACAGCCAAGGCCAAGTTACACCCGAAAACTGTGGCAAGAGCAAGGATCCAGTCATAGTAAGAGCTCACCTTCTATGGGAAAATCTGTGCAACCCCTGGCTCCAACTAGTGGCGTCACAAACCCACCGAGTATTACTGGAGATCCCAAGATGCAACAGAAACCGAAAATTCCTGGTAAAGACAATCCCTATGCTAAGCCGTCAACTATCAAATGTTTTCGCTGTTTTCAACAGGGCCACAAGTCGAATGAATGCCCACAACGGCAACAAGCACATTTCGCGGAGACAGAGGAAGGTGGAGGATTAGCGGAGATTGATTCTGAGGGAGAAGATGACACAGAAGATGTCTATGGAGATGAGGGTGAGCCTGTGATAACCGTGCTTGAGAGGTTATTATTGGCCCCCAGGAGTCAGTTGAAATCGCAACGACATGCTCTCTTCCGAACCCGATGTACCATTGCGGGCAAAGTCTGTGACTTACTTGTGGACAGTGGCTGTACTGAGAATGTCGTATCCCGGTCGGTAGTTCAAAGCTTACAATTGAAGACGTCAAAGAGGACGAATCCATACAAAATAAGTTGGGTCAAAAAGGGCGTAGACATTGCCGTCACAGATTCCTGTCGCCTGACCTTTTCCATAGGGAAACACTACATTTGTGAAGTAGTATGCGACGTCGTCGATATGGACGTTTGTCACTTAATACTGGGTCGCCCTTGGCAATTCGACACGGGAGCCACGTATGACTGTCGGGCGAATGTGTATACGCTCGAGTGGAAGGGGAGAAAATTGAGATTGCTACCTAGTTCTAATGACCATAAGTCAGGACAGGGACCTTCAGAACAGACGGCTTTACATTGCATATCGGGGTCGGCCTTAGTACAATGTTGGAAAGAAGCTGATCCAATGTACGCATTGTTGATCACAGAGATGACTGCTGCCTCTGCTACCCAACAATGGCCAGAAGAAATTGATAAACTTCTACAACAGTTTTCTGCAATCCTGCCAAATGACTCGTCCACTGAACTACCTCCCTTGCGTAATATTCAGCATCGGATTGACTTTATACCGGGCTCAAGCTTACCAAACTTACTGCATTACCGCCTCAACCCTACTGAACAACAGATCTTACAAGAATTGGTGGATCAATTACTGGCAAAACAGATGATTCAAGCTAGCGTAAGTCCTTGTGCTGTTCCCGCACTACTGGTACCCAAAAAGGACGGCAGTTGGCGCATGTGCATCGATAGCAGAGCTATCAACAAAATCACGATTAAATATCGTTTTCCGGTTCCCCGTGTGGATGAGTTACTCGATCAGCTATCTGGAGCATCAGTTTTCTCGAAGCTAGATTTACGCAGTGGATACCATCAAATTCGAATTCTCCCCGGAGACGAGTGGAAGACAGCTTTCAAAACTCCCCAAGGGCTGTTTGAATGGAAAGTCATGCCGTTTGGCCTGTGTAATGCGCCCTCTACTTTCATGCGAATGATGAACGAGGTGTTGAAGCCCTTTTTGGGAAAGTTTTGTATTGTCTATTTCGACGATATATTGGTGTATAGCACCACTTGGCAGCTGCATTTGGAGCACTTAACAACCTTGTTCAAGACCTTACAAGAGCAAAAGCTTGTCATTAATTCCGCCAAATGTGAATTGGGGGTCGCTACAGTTCAGTTCCTCGGGTTTATTCTTTCTGCAGATGGTGTGCAAATGGATGCTAAAAAGGTTGCGGCAATCACTGATTGGCCCTCCCCGAAATCCTTTTTTGAGGTTCGTAGCTTCTATGGGTTAGCGAACTTTTACCGCAAATTTATCCGAAATTTTAGTATCATCACAGCTCCAATTACTGAATGTCTAAAGTCCAAGGTCTTTAAATGGGAAAATGAGCAACAGGCAAGCTTTCAAGCTATCAAGAAAGTCCTGAGTTCCGCCCCTGTGCTTGCCTTACCAGATTTCACCAAATTGTTCACTGTGGACACGGATGCTTCGGCGATAGGTGTCGGTGCTGTGTTGTCACAAGAAGGGAAGCCCGTAGCCTATTTCAGCGAGAAATTGTGTGCATCCCGGCAGAAGTGGGTTGCCTATGAGCAAGAGTTGTACGCGGTGGTGCGAGCATTGAAACAATGGGAACATTATCTACTTCACCAGGAGTTCATCCTCTGTAGTGACAACAAAGCTCTCCAATATATCAATAGCCAGAAAACAATTAACCGGATGCACGCAAGATGGCTCATGTTCTTACAGAGGTTTTCATTTACCATTAAACACAAACCTGGAACAGACAATAAAGTGGCCGACGCTTTAAGTAGAAAGAGGAGCTTGTTGATTACATTGCAGACAGAAATAACTGGGTTACAATGCCTCAAAGACCTCTATAGTACCGACCCCGAGTTCAGCCACATCTGGAAACAATGCCAAGATCCGACCGTCACAGGGGAATACTCCATTCGACATGGATACCTCTTTAAACAAAATCTCTTATGCATACCGGTATCCTCCTGGCGTCAGTTTCTAATCCGTGAAGCTCACGGTGGAGCACTAGCTGCCCATGTGGGGCGGGACAACACGCTGAAACAGTTACAGTCAAAGTTCTTCTGGCCACGACTACGCCGCGATGTACTCCGCCTAGTTGACAGCTGCTCCGTGTGCCAAAGTTATAAAGGCGGTGCACAGAATACTGGCCTTTACATGCCGTTACCCGTACCAGACACGATTTGGGAAGACCTCAGTCTAGACTTCGTTCTGGGATTGCCAAGAACTAAACGAGGTAACGATTCAATTATGGTTGTAGTCGATAGATTTTAAAAAATGACTCATTTTCTATCTTGCTGAAAGACCTCCAACGCACTTGTTGTTGCTAGCATTTTTTTTGATGAGGTTGTTCGCCTACATGGAGTACCCCGTAGTTTGACATCGGATCGTGACGTTAAATTTATCAGCCATTTTTGGCGGGAGTTGTGGAAGAGACTTGGCACGGATATTCGCCTTAGTACAGCTTATCATCCTCAATCTGACGGGCAGACCGAAGTTGTCAACCGAACACTCGGTAGTAGGTTGCGGTGTTTAGTCCAGGAATATCCACGGAAATGGGAAGAGGTCTTGAGTAAAGCAGAATTTGCTTATAATTCGATGATCAACCGGACTACGGGCAAATCCCCATTTAGCATCGTCTATACAAACCGCCCAATACGGCTCTGGATCTGGCTATATTGCCCAAATGCAAGTCCAATGCTGCTTCTTCCTTTACCGATCAATATGCCGACATGTTATCGGAAGTCCGACGCCAGATCATTCAATCGAATGTAAAGTACAAAGCCGCCGTCGACAAACACCGACGCCAACAATTATTCAATGTTGGCGATCTCGTGATGGTTCGTATGCGTCGAGAGCGATTTCCACCAGGCTCCTACTCTAAATTATCTCGTCGTAAGATTGGCCCCATTCCTGTTATAGCAAAAATTAATGACAACGCTTATTCTGTTGCTCTGCCCGAAGGTTGCAACACGTCACCGACCTTCAATGTCAGTGACATTTGGGCTTATCATCCTCCAGATGACGGCGATATCGCAATTAGCTCGTCGGAGTCGAGCTCTTCTGAATCGGGGGAGGACTGATGTAGTATCTTATACTACACCGGCAACACACTATACCGGCTCCCTAACTACCAGATACGCCTCCCACTACCTCACTCCCTTTACATGTTATTTTAGTACCTACTGCAATAGTTTGCTTTATGCCTGCATTTTCTTTTATAGCAATTCCAACTCTAGTAGAAGAAATACATATAGGAACAGTGGAACCGAAAATTGTAGAGAATTTTCATACAACACTTATCAATACAACAGTTCCTGGAGCATATAGCTCCGTTACCTCTACTGTGTGTGCTTGTGCTTGCGATTTTTCTTCTCTCGCTCTACGTGTGATCCTTTCGGTGCTATCATATAGCGTTGAAGCATATAGATCACTCCACACGCGAAATGATGTGGTTGTAAACTCTTTCTGAGTTTAGTTTTCTGATCACTACTTATGGTTTCAAACTATTATTTAAATTGCTAGAAATCTAATTTATCATAAAAGAATTACACATATCGAAGTTGTTTGTCAACTTATTATAGGGATGCTGTTCTATCAAAGAATATCATCACTATTCGTGTTAGCAAAGAATAACTGGCTGATTTATCTACCAAGTCTCTAGAATTTCTTCATTTTTCAAATTATACAACAAGCTTGATCTAGTTGATATATATGTTCTAGTTTTAAGGGGAGTGTTAACATAGAAAAAACATAAGTTAGAAAAATGTTCTATATTTAGTGAGTGGTATTTGTTTATTTGGTTGTATCTTGGAATATTGTTTTTTTTTTATAGTATAAATAGAGGACCTCTAATGATAAGAGATAATAGAATGTATATTTCTCTTTAACAATTACTTTAATATATGTTCCCTTCATATATTAAATAAGAAAAAAGTTCTACATTATTGAGGGGGGCGCCTCATAGACTATTATCGTAGATCAAATCAATTGCTTAGGCGTCTCCTTAATAATTGTGCCTTCTTGGGATAAGTGTGAGATGATAAGATCTCACCTTGCCTTGCTCGAGTTGCCTAGACGAGCACCTACAATGCTTTTGAGAACACTAGTTTTCTAAAATTAGAACTCCTACAATAAACATCAAGCATGTTCATCTTAATGCACATTTTAATAATTGTGGACTTTAAGATTTGCATTAGGACACAACGTTTATTTTTCCACGCTTTCCCTGAATTCCCAGGGAGAGGCTTCAAGTTGTCTTTCATATGTTATGGTTGAAGATCCTATATTGACTCTATTAACGTCATCTCCTCTATAAAATTCCTCTACATCATTGTACAACATCCTAATCTGCAACGTTCAAACTTTTTCTGCCCTACACGTCATAAACCTACTTCCATACAATCTCAGGTAAACCTTGCTATCCCATGCTTTATAGGGTGTTATTGGAGAGGCTAAGGTCAGAATGTCCACTAGCCCTTACTGATGTTGGTCCTATGTTTACTGTTAGGCTTCGTTTGAGACAGCTTTTTTATTGTTTTTTAAAGCTGTTTTATTTGTACTAGAAAGCTGCTTTAAGAAGCAGGAAGAAAGCTGTCCCGAGGCTTCGTTTGGGACAGCTTTTTTACTGCTTCTTAAAACATCTTTCTAGTACAATTTTTTTAATTTTTTACTAAAAAACAGCTTTAAGAAGAAGGAAAAAAGCCATCCCAAATGAAGCCTTCATTTGGGACAGCTTTTTTATTGCTTTTTAAACCAGCTTCCTTGTACCAAAATTAAAATTTTTATATTAGGAAGCTGCTTTAAGAAGCAATAAAAAAGCCGTCCCAAACGAAGCCTTAGTCTCATTTCTGCCACGCCCTCTTCCCTCTTTCCTCTCTGTTTTCTTTAAAATAGGGAGTAAGACTTCGTTCCCCAAAAAAATTGGATTTTTCTTTTTTGCGCCTCAACCCCAAGTGGTCCATATTCCCACGTAGTTGGGGCATATGAGCGAAGAAAATTGCAAGATTTTGATATTTCCCTTTAGTGAAGCATTATTCTGAAATAGAGAATCCCCGTGGCTTTATCAATCCTTCGCATCCAAATGCCCCCGAACTTCACAATTTTCCAGCAAACTGACTTGTTCTAAATTCTTAAAACCCATTGCAAAAGATTTCTTTGCATACAACTCTTTGCTCATAACTTGGTTTTCACGGTGAAGCTATCATATTTGCGTCAAGAACTGGAGGAGGCAAAGCATGCCATGATGGAGTTTGAGAACAAGCTCAAGTTGAAAGAAGAGACTTCTGCTGCAGCAATAGCTGCCAGAGATGCAGCAGAGACTTCTCTAAAGCTAGCTGATGTAAGAGCTGGGAGGTTGAGGGAGAGGGTGGAAGAGCTAACACGACAACTCGAACAGCTCGATAAAAATGACTCCACCGGTCGAAATAGCCACAGATATGTATGTTGGCCATGGCAATGGCTGGGATTAGACTCTGTAAGATACCAAACAGATGTGCAGGAGAACTCCAATGAGATGGAACTATCAGAACCCCTTATTTAGGTTTGTGCAGTCTTTTCCAGAAATGTGATAATTCATTGCTTTCTTTTAATCTTGATTGAAGGTTATGGGTTTGTATTCTTTTTATTGTTCCAAAGAAGGTAAGTGTTGGGATTTGCTAGTGTGAGCAGAATCAGGAATGAAGAGCTTTTTACTGATGAAGATCAAGGCATGAATGTGAAATATAGTTGTTCTGCAACTATTAAATTAAAAATTTTAATGGTAAATGAAGGTCATGTATTCTTTTACTATTTTTGTTCGTTACTTTCTTTCATTTTTTTTCTTTTTTATAAAATATAAATGACGCAACTCATCTTGATATCCTAGTTGAGAGTTTTGATTATTGATTACAAGTTAAGAGGTTTTGAATTCAAAGTTATATATATGATATATGTATGAATTTGTCTTAACTGACTCAAAAGTCTTAAAAAAAAAAACCTAAATGCAAAAAATCATTAATGTTGATCCTTAAGTTGATGAGAAAATAGGGAGGACGTACATTTGACAGTCTTAAATAGATTTATGAAAAAAAAGGTAATTTTGCCATACAAAGATTCTATGGTGATTGCAAAAATGCTACAGACAAATTGAAACTTTAATTTGAAAGACACTAATGTTTTATTTGGGATGATTTTTTTACTATAAAATTTTAATTTTTTATTAGAAAATTATTTTAAAAAACAATAAAAAAATTATCCTGAACCAAGTCTAATTGTTCAAGGGATCATAAAAAGAATTCGACAACTATATTTTTCATATTAAATCTAATTATTCTATAAGAATTTTGTTCAATTATAATCATAAGGTTTGTTCAAAAAAAAAAATTTTTTTTTCAAGGTTGGACTAATGTTGGCATTTCGTCAAGATTGAACTCTAGAGGTGTTGTAGTTGGTATTTGCAAAAGGAGGTTGAGAAAATTCATTCTCTTGAAATTAAAAGAGATTAGGTGATCTAGCAATGATTGAATGTGGATAATGTAGCTAGCGAATAACTAAGGATGGTTAGGTCAACCACTCTCTTGAAGGGAAGGGGTCATTGACATGATATGGTTTAACACATCGTTGTAGGTATAGGGACGAGCTTTTCTCTTAAGAGGAGGGGGGATTTGGTGATCAAGATTAAATGGAGGATAATATTAGGATGATCTCTCTCTTGGAATAAGTGTAGATGAGGGAAAATTATAGATAAATATCAATGAAAGAATATATTTTTCTATAATGTGAATGGTTTCTCATAGTTTAGGCCTTTAGGGTTTATTTTAAGTGTTTGTAAAATGTGGAATTATGATACCTTTTTAAATTTTAGGAGGGATATTTTGGACTTTTTACCATATTATTTTATATAAACATACATATCGAAGAGTCCAAGTCATATTTCTATTGAACTGAGAGTAACATGAAAGTTTCATCTTTAAGTCAACTGCTCAATTGACTTGGTTGGACTGGGGCTGGCTTGGATGATTGGTTGGTCTAGCAATGATCACCATTGGCAATGCCCCCAATCATTGAGTAGAGGATACCATTTTGAATATCTGAAATTCTTTAGTCCAAGAGAGTTTATGGATCAAAATTTTGATTGTTGGATTCATTGGAATAAATTTAGAAATATTCATAGATCCAAATTACTCTACTAAAAATGATGATGATGATGATCTTGATCTCAAAATGCTCATATCTCTATATGCAATTCAACATTATAAAAGGTCATACATTGGATCTCTTTTAGAGCCAAAATACTTATGAAAAAAATACTAAGTTCAAACTCACAGTTATAAAAAATGGCAATGATTAAAATATCTTTTTTTTTTTGTCAAAATATTTATCTACTCAAGCACAACCTAATGCCATAAATGACTCATGCCTAATCCTTGCCCAAATTAGGATTCCATCACCCACACTGTTCCACAAGTCAAACTCCTTTGCTGCTCAAGCTAGTTGAAAAATCATCACTCCCTCACACGCGCTTAATCGGACGAGTGATATCCAACATTTATTTATAAAACAAAAATGTCACTAAATCTTCATGGGGTCTGTTTGGGATGACTACAATGTTTTATAAAGTTAATTATAAAATTTATGGGAAGAAAACAACTTCGATTTGTAAAAATCAGCTTTCCACTATAAAAGTTTTTGAAAAATAGCAAGAAGTTTTGGATGGGAAATCAACAAGTCAAACTCCTTTGTTGCTCAAGCAAGTTGAAAAATCATCACTCCCTCATACTCGCTTAATCGGATGAGTTCTATCAAACACTTATTTATAAAACAAAAATGTTACTAAATCTCTTCTTAGGGATTGTTTGGGATGGGCCTCTTCGGGAAGAACTTTTATTTGGTCCGATGAACGTATGTAGAGGAACGTCCGGTCAGCACTAAAATCCCGCAAAAAAACTCGGTATTTACTCGGTATTGCTAGGTATTATTTGGTAATAACGAGGAATATCATCATGTGAAGACCCAATACCGAGTTATACCGAGCTATACCGAGCAATACCGAGTTATACAAAAAAATACTGAGAAAAACTAGGTATTTTTTTGTATAACTCGGTATTGCTCGGTATAACTCGGTATAACTCAGTATTGAGTCTTCACATGATGGTATTCCTCGTTATTGTTTGGTATTGCTCGGTATTTCTTGTTTTTTGGCGCGATTTTAGCTCCGACCAAACGTAGCCCTACGTCCGATCGGAGGACGTAATAATTATTCCTTCGCACTTAGTGCAGGTCAACATCCATATGAGTGGCAAATTTGTAAATATGATTAACTTCTTAATTTTTGATTACTTAATGAATATAAAATAAACATATAAAACAATATACATGATTTTTCATTTACAAAATGCAACTGACTTAATGGAATCAAAATTAAAAGCTCAATTTTCCATTATAAATATGATTAAATCTTAATTAGTAAATTAAGAAAAAATGGATCATAATTAGTTTTTTTTTCTTCTCACAAAATATAATAAATTGATTTACATTATATATTGATCATTGAAAAAAATAATTTAAAGAAAATTTAATTAAATCTAATATAAGAGCTTGAGTCAAATATGAGCCATTCATCTTACAATTACAAATGCCACTCTAAACAAACTATATGCTTCTTGAATCTTATTTTTTTATCCGATCACACGCTTCATATAGTCTTGAAGCTTTTATTGAAATATAAGCAAAGTTTCAATCCTAAAATCACCCACATTAATTCTTTCAATCATATAATGATTATTATGAAAATAAGATCAGAATTATCATGGGTTCATCGAGTTAATAAGATTATTGAGTCAAGTGGTAAGCTTTATAACGTGCAAATCATTATATTTATATAGCCAACTTGATGCCTAAGCTCACAAGTGCAACTTTGAGCTTGCCAAATGATATATGAAGGGGGTTAATGAAAAATCTATATATATGCATAAGAGTAAACATAGAAAGTGAAATAAAGTCAACTTATTAATAGAAGTTCAAATAATCAATACATTCAAATAACAAAGTTCTTCATAAAATATAAACATATTGAACTACTATAAAATAATAAAGACAAAAAGCAATCTACTGCTGGTAACCCTGTTTTTATGGTGGCGGTCCACCAAACAAACCTTCATGAACTACTAAAAAGGACAACGAGTGAATTTGATAAATTAAACTCACCAAGTAACTATTACTATCAAAGTATAAACGAAAAATGAGTGGGGCATGCAGTATGAACAATCAAAAGAGAGGAGTACTAACTTATAATAACTATATCAAAAATTATCATAAGATATGCAATGTTTTCTATAACATATTCTAATATACATGAATATATGCAAATTAGTTATCGATTCCAAATCACTTCAAAGTTTACAATTGCACTACACTAGGTATAATTATACCTCGAAATGACCTATCAATCATTTATTACTTCAAATTCATGTTGCTTATATTTTTATACATTTAAACATAGATGCATCTATTATCAGTTTATCATATACCCATACCGAGAAGGTAAACACCAACCAAGAAAATAGAGTGATTTCATGTAGAGTCGTAAAATTATCAACATATACATAAATACACAATGCAAGTGCTATTACATATAATCAACATGTACTATGAAATTCAATATGAAAATTACAATTTATATAACAAACATGATTTACAACATGAGAATCATATACTACATTAAATAGAACTATTGTATATGAATTTAACCTTTTACAATATAAACCATTTTAAATGCTAAAATCTCATGCATCAACAAATCAAAATAATACTATGTCTATCATAAGTTGATTTTAATATAAGCCATAAATATGCTTTTTAATATAACACAATAATAATAAATTTTGGGAATAAAATCAGCAATATAATATTTGAAAATTTATCACAAGCAACAAAATTATAAAGCCTCTAACAAAAAAGGGTATGCTTGACGTCGGAGTTGAGCCATTAATTGTATTAACTCCAGAATAGTTTCATGCCAGCTGGTAGTTGTATGGCTACATAGGATTACTTCTTGTTTATGTTTGGTGTAGCCTATTATATTGCCACTATTGTCTATAAATAGGTAGACATTGATTGTATTATAAAAGATTTTGGAGATTAATAAAATTAGAGTTTCTCTCTTTTGAATTTATGTATCCTAAGATTGTTCTTAGGTGGTGGTACGTTCTTGCTTTAAGGAGACCTTGGAGTGGTGTCCGGCGACCGTCACCGACTCACCGGATCTTTGACATGGATTCGTCGAGCCCCCTCAGATTCGGTGTCATTTGGTATCAAAGCCGGCAAGTTGCTGGCGTTCTTGTCCGTCCCCGTGTCGCCTCCACCGCCGGCGTCATTTGGTGGCGACATGTCTTCGGTGGCGAATCGACCTCGGTGGAAGAAAGAAAGCTCAAAAGGAAACCAAAAGAAAGTTTTTTGTTCTTGTGTGTGGATAACATGAAGAGATTTAAATCATCAGACTCTTGCTGCTATCTGTTCCAGATTTTAATCACCGGATTCTTGCTGCTATTCGATTTTCACTTATGGCCAAAACATCCATAGCTATCAAGAAGAGGCAAAGCTTTTTTCACTGCCTTGATTGACGTGAATTCCTTCAGGTCAGGTGGTATATCTCTCATCAATTCTATTTTATTTCTTCTGCTCAATGCTGGACGTCCATCCCATTTCCTTTGGAGGCTATTGCTTGCTTTGAAGATCTTGTAGATCTACCTGGCCGAGACCTGTTCGTGCGTGTCCAATGTCTAGTGGTTCATAGGGCCCAAATAAATAAAAGAAATAAAATTAGCCATGGTCCAGCCACCACGTTCCATCTTGACGTCCTAAAAGGTGCCCACGTCTGATGCCATTCCGAGCGCCAAGAATAACACAATTCTTGATTCTTGGTCCAGAAATCAGCAAGCTTGACACTCTGTCAAAGATGCTTTCTCGGTGGACGATGCAGGGATCACATCAAGATGAAGAAATCGAAGATCTCTATAAGAATTGGCATGACTCAAACTACGACTATCAAGGATAGAACGAAGGGAAAACTTGAGCTTCCTTGGTCGGGACTTTAATGGTGTCCGGGGCAAGTATTCTACCACGACGGCTTTGAGATCCCTCATTCCAACTAAATCTTTACGAACAGTTGACGATGGCGAGGGCATCTCAGATGATCAAATCTCTTCTTCCCACGAAGATGTGTTTGAAAGAACACCTCGTCAGTCTTCCACCCCACCCTCGATTGAGTTCAATTTCGAAGGACTTGAAGATCCGTTGCCAAATTCATCGTCTTTACCTATCTACGATAAGCCTATGTATGACACATATGATGATGACATGTTCGATGGAGTTTTTGATCTGGAGCAACCCGCAGATGATAATTATGATAAGATCAAGTATGCTTCACTTCACCGCACCAATCTCTATTGCTGGGAAGCTAAGGATCAGACTCCCTTAATTCCTTGCATCTTTGGCTACAAAGCCACAGAAATTGCTGAATGTATTGGTGAGGGTGTTACTGGACTCAAGGAAGGAGACAATGTTCTTCCTATCTTCACAAGCGCATGCAAGGACTGTGTGCATTGTAAATTAGAAAATAATAATATGTGTGATTTGTTGTGGATTAATACTAATGGAAGTATAATGTTAAGTGATGGAAGATCAAGATTTACAGCAAAAGAAACTTCCATCCACCACTTCCTCGGAACTTCTACCTTCCGTGAATACACAGTAGTTCATGATGGTTGTTTTGCCAAGCTTGATCCATCTACTCCTCTAGACAAAGTTTATATTCTCAGTTGTGGTATTTTCACAAGGTTGGGGACAACGCTCAACGTTGCAAAGCCAAAAATAAGATCCACTATAACCATTTTTGGTATAAATGAGTTTTTGATTCACAAGTATTATGATAAGCCAGTTACATCTGCTTATGCTACATTTGAGAAATTAAAGATTGGTGGGCAAATTGATTCCAGGTGGGAATATCTAGATCGATTTAGCCAACCAAATCCGCCTCCTCATATATAGCGGCCAATCGGACATCATCCTATGAGCCTGAAGTTCCTCCTACCCCGGTAGTATGACGCCGGAGTTGAGCCATTAATTGTATTAATTTCAGGATAGTTTCATGCCAGTTAGTAGTTGTATGGCTACATAGGATTACTTCTTGTTAATGTTTGGTATAGCCTATTATATTGTCACTATTGTCTATAAATAGGTAGAAATTGATTGTATTAGAAAAGATTTTGGAGATTAATAAAATTAGAGTTTCTCTCTTTTGAATTTCTGTATCATAAGATTGTTCTTAGGTGGTGGTTCTTGCTCCAAGGAGACCTTGGAGTGGTGTCCGGCGACCGTCACCGGATCTTCGACGTGGATTCGTCGAGCCCCCTCAGATCCGGTGTCAATGCTTATCCCAAAATAAATAATAGTTACTTACTGTGGTCGCTACTAACTCCAACTTCAAAAGCGGCTCGCTCATCTCCACCAAACGATAGTCCTACAAGTAGCAAAAACCAAAATAACATTAAGCACATTCATCGAGACATATTGAAGAATATTCCAATCAATCTTAGCCACATCATAAACACCAAAATTAATTATGAACAATAATATGATCTAAAAATATATAAATAACCTTGGATTTGATCAAATCAGACATCAAACCTAAAATGAGTCATCCTCTGAAAACAAATTAAAATCCATCATAATAATGAATCAATGCAACATCAAATCAAATCTAGTAAAACTATTACAAAAGAGGATATCTACTTCTATATCTTGAGAATAAATAGGAAGAAATAAGGAAGGAGATCAGAAAATAGAAGAGTTTGAATTCAAAATTGAAGGAGGAACTTACTCGAGGTTGTCGTTGCGAGAAACGAGCTAGCGAAGAGGGAGCAGAAGAGAGTATTTTGGCGGTTGCAACAAGTAGAAAGAGAAGAATATGATGTCCTAGGCTTTTATTTACCTCTCTAAATGGCAAGAGAGAGAGAGAGAGAGAGAGAGAGAGAGAGAGAGAGAGAGAGAGAGCACGGGTGGGAGAATCAAAAGAAGTGAGAAGAATCACATGATTAGCGCGACAATAGAGAGGGAACTGCAGCTAGGAGTCACTCTGATCGTTCGTGTTTAAGAGAGACGAAGATTGCGGCTGATTGCGTGAATGAAAGACAGCAGGGCTGCTTGCTTGTGTTTGTGAGAAATCCAAGACCGGTATGGTCCGAGTCGGGATATAACATTATGTTTGAAGCTTGCGTATATGACGTGTGTTCAAATTTGTCTTAATTAGCCTAAATGTTCAAAAAAAAAAAAAAATCCAAATGAAAATTTTAGATATCTTTTTTTTTTTTTAAAAATAAAATAACGAATATGCATGTGCTTGTTTCGATTTAAGCATTATAGACATTTAAATTCAAATTTCTATTTGACAGTTAGCATGATAAGCCTTAAAAAAAGACCGAAATTCTGAATCAAATTCGGGATCAAAAGTCTTTAATTTGTGTCACCCTATATGCGTTTCCTTTAATCCTGCCAGCTTCTCTCCAAAAATAGAAAGAGCACCTCCTTAATTTCAAATCCCCATAAATACCAATCCCCTATGATTCATCCCCTTTCTCCTCTTTTTCTTCCATAGAAATTTAAAAACCTGCTATAACCCCAGCCATCGCTCTCCCCAGTTCAAATAGAATAAACTTCTACCGCAGCCATTTCTCCCTATCCCTCTCTACATCTCTCTAGTGCAAATAGAATAACATGACCACTAATCCAGCTACTGCAGCGGCCTTGATGCTTCTGCTGATACTGCAATGGCCGCAGTCCTTGGCAGCACATAGGAGCGGTGGCAATGGATTAAGTAGCACGTGGGAAGTACTTCTCAACAACTCCGGCGTAGTTGCCATGCATATGGCCCTCACCCACCTCAACACCGTCATCTTCTTCGATCAGACAAGCTCCGGCCGTACAGGTTACCTCCTGCACCGAAACAGTTCCTGCTTAAGAAGAGGAGGCGGCGGCGGCGGCTCCTCAGAGCCAAAGAACGACGGTAACGGCGCCAAGTCGTCTTCTCAGGTGAAATCCTGCTGGGCCCACTCTATGGAATACGACGTGGCAACGAACACTCTTCGTCCCCTCACGTTAAAAACCGACACGTGGTGCTCCTCCAGCTCCTTTCTCAGAGACGGCACTCTGCAACAAACCGGCGGCTACGGCTCTGGCATTCGGAAGATCCGTTACTTTCGCCCTTGCGGTGATGGCCGCTGCGATTGGATCGAGTCTCCGTCTGTCCTCGCCGACGGCCGGTGGTACTCCACCAGCCAGATTCTTCCCGACGGGGGTACTGAAGGAGGTTAGCGTTTTCTGAATTTGTTGAAGGCTTTAATATTTTTAATGGAAAATATTGGGTAAAGATATACTGAGTTAATTTCTTGGAAGAGAATGGATGCATGCATTCCTAAAATTTTTTGGGTTAGGGAGTTAAGACTTTTATTTTTAAGCTGCAAATTAATTCAAAATCAGCTTCCATAAATTATTAATTGAAATTAAATATTATTAATAAATATTTAACTATCAATCAATTATATTATTATTTTGTAATGAAAAATTTACGCACATAACATTTTATTTCATACTATTTACATATCTTACACCAAAAACAATAATATTACATGTTTACCACCGATATGCAATTTTAATATCAAATATATCACTTCTATAATTTATTTCTATCATTGATCATGCCATCCTATAAACTTTAATATTTCATCCCATGCACTTAAATTTATTCTTTGGGTGGTAGGCATGTAATATTAATACTTTTGATATTAGATAGGCAAATAACATGAAATAAAGTGGTATGTATATAAATCCCCAATTTTTATCAATTTAAATTGAAAATTCAAATTATTTTATTTTTATAAAATCATACATATCATTTATTTTATTTCATAGTTATTTATATATATTCTTTATAACATTAGAATTAAATATTAATTTAATTTATTTGCTGAATGTTTAATTTTCTTTACTTATTTTGATATCTAAGAATATAAACAATAATTTATTTTATTTTTATTATTTTTATCTCAGTAAGAATATTATGTAGCATACGTTAATTTGTACATGTTATTAGCTTCCTCTTTACACTCTCCCTCTACCGTTTCCTTTCTCAACAGGCGCCGACCGCGTCTTCATCCTCGGCGGCCTCAACGTCTTCACCTACGAGTTCGTCCCTAAATCCCACCCCAATGAAACTGCATACGAGCTGCCCTTCCTCCGCCAAACCAGCCAACGCCGTGACAAAGGAAACAATCTCTACCCCTTCATCCACCTTTCCTCTGATGGCAATCTCTTCATCTTCGCCAATCGCGACTCCATCCTCTTTGACTACCGCCACAACACCGTTCTCCGCACGTTCCCTCGTCTCCCCGGCAGCGGAGCCCGCAACTACCCCAGCACCGGCTCAACTGCTTTACTCCCTCTCGACCACACCAACTTTTTCCAACGCGTTGAAGTCATGATATGTGGCGGCGCAGCCGCCGGGGCATACCGTGCAGCTCTCCGGGGAAGGTACTACCAAGCCCTCAGCTCCTGCGGTCGCATGGTCATAACTGATGAGAAACCAGAGTGGATAATGGAAGAGATGCCGGGGCCGAGACTGATGAGCGACATGTTGGTTCTTCCGACGGGGAATGTTCTCATAATCAACGGCGCCACACACGGCTGTGCTGGGTGGCAAAAGGCGATCAATCCCGCCCTTACACCGTACCTCTACCACCCTAACGGTAAGCCCGGGAAAAGATTCTCTGTTCTTCGCGCATCGATTATTCCTCGAATGTACCATTCGACGGCACTGTTACTTTCTGACGGTCGGGTTCTTGTTGGGGGGAGCAACCCGTACTACAGATACAACTTTTCCGGATACCCGTATAAGACGGAGCTGAGAATGGAGGCCTTCACTCCTTATTACATGAGGAAGTTTTTTGATGACAAGAGGCCGATGAATGTTGCGGTGGTGGGGGGAGAGGAAGGGATAAGGTATGGGGAGGAGTTTGTGGTTTTGTTTGAGATGGAACGGAGGGGGAGGACGGAGTTGGAGTTTGTGGCGAGCGCGGCGCCGTTTGTGACGCACTCGCTGTCGATGCATCAGAGGGTGCTGAGGATGGAGTGTAGGGGGGTACAGAGATTGGGAGAAGTGTTGATGAGTGCGGTGGTTAAGGCACCGCCGTCGCCGGTGGTGGCGCCGGCGGGGTATTATCTGTTAACTGTCGTTAACGGAGGTATTCCTAGTAAGTCTGAGTGGGTGAGATTTCTAGTTTGAAGTTTGAGGTAGGATATTTTTGTTTTATATTTTGATTTATTTTATATTTTCTTGGATAAGAATACTATATTTAAAAATTTTCGGAAAATACAGACTTCGCATATAGTAATTTTTTTCTTATTCAGTGGGCTGAGGCTTCCGTGGTGAAGCATTTTCATATTGCCATGTTTGTTGCATGTAAAAGGTCAACCTGTAGATCGAGTGAGAGACGCTAAGGCTTTAATGTTTATCCTAAATATGGCAATGCGCATCTAAAATCAAAAAAGTAAAAATAATAAGAGATAAATTTTTGTATTTAACATGAAAGTTTTTGAAAAAAAACCAAGCGACCTAACCCATTTGACATAACTTCACCATTGATAAATAAGCAATATTAATTATTACTCGCCCCAAAAATTAGAGAAGGAGAAAATGTAAAATAGAAGACATTATTACGTTATTGTAGGTAGGTGTCTTTGGTGATGCCAATGATTTGGTAGCTAGAAGCAATTGCAACGATCCATCTTGTAGAGGTGAAGGTGGCATAATCTTAAGGTTCATTACAGAAAAAATTAGCTATTTGTGTCGATGAAATCCTGCAAAATTCGAAAAATTCTTCAAAAATCTTGTTTTACATCGGATTTGCGACATATATGATTCCGATGCTAAAATGAGCATCGCAAACATAATTGCGACAGACAAAATCCTTCGCAAATTTTTTGCAGCGGATTTGTGACCTGTTAATATTTGACAAATTATCCCCATAGTATAATATATATATCTGTTAACACAACAATCTATTTTCATAACTGTCAAAGTAAGTTTGAAAACCAATTTTTTAGTCCGATATAAAGTCTGTTGGAATTAAATTATCTACCGAATTGGATTGATTAAAGCATTCTCTAGTTACATTATATTTTTGTCTTAATGCTTAATATCTTCACAACAAAATAGAACTCTGAGCGAGTAGTACACCCATTTCAAATTGGTTGTTGTGTAGCATGCAACAAATCATAGAAGTTTTGTGCGTCTTTATTTAGGGATTCTTCTGCATTTTGTTGAAATTGTGACACAGTTGCATCATAAACTAAATCCTCAAACGTCTTAACTATGTTTTCCTTAACTATGTTGGAATTTGTAGACGTGCCGCACTGAGAGTAGAAATGAGGCTTGTACTCAACATGTGAAGTTCAATACCTATATTATGACATGAATTCTCTATGATATAGATCAACAATAATCTCATCTAATGTGTGAGGTAGGCTTAATTGATTTTTGTGTTTGGAATATGGACAACAAATCCTTCCCTCTAATATGAACGAAGATAATTAAAAGGCCGCCTGAATGAAATAATTTACTCAGTTTTGAAATTCATATGTTAATGTTTTGCATACAGACAACAATTAATTATATGTCTAACTTATGTAATTTTGAATATCTATAACAAATTTGTGTTATATTTAAATTCATACAACCAAATAATGAGGTTAATATCAATTTTAAAAATTTCAAAATAATGTACATAAATGATGATTTTAAGAGTTTTCATGAATAGTTGTGCTGCTCATTCGTGCATCTACATTCTCATCTTCATCTCTGTAACACTTCGCTTAATATTATGATCTTTTTAGGTATATACCTCTACCTTTCTTAACTTAAGAGTAAAGCCACTCATCCACCTAAGCATCCTCTATTCAACACTTAACTTAATGTTATGATTATCTTTTAATGGCCAACATTCTACATACACCTTAATTGTTGTCCTTACACTACAGGAAAACATGTTATTACCGGCGGACTTAATCCGCCGGAAACAATGCACAATCCGACGGAACCGTTAGTTTCCGGCGCATGTTCCGGCGCAAATATCTCCGCCAGTTTATGGTGCGTCGATAATTTGTTTCCGACGTATAAGTTGCGCCGGAAACATTTCTGGCGCCGTTTCCGACGCATTACCGGCGCATTACCCGGTTTGTTTGCCGACGTGAAGAATATGAGAATTCCGGCGCCTAATGCGCCGGTATTTACCGTCGTATAATGCGACGGTAATTAACGGCGGATAGGTCGCCGGAGTTGCGCCATCGAAATTCCACGGTTATTTTACGACGCAATTGTTGCGCCGGTAATTACCGGCGGAATATCCGCCGGACTTGCGACGGTAGTGGCCGACAGATCATATTCGCCGGTACGTACGATACACTTTGTTGTATCGTCTTTTCCGACGGATTACCGGCGCATAATCCGCCGGAAACCTGTAGCATTGACAAAAAAAAAAAATTGCCTTCCCAGCCAACAATCCCATTTCCACACCTGCAAACCTATCAATTCTAACACATACAAGTTCCACAACAGGTTCACAACAGTTCCACAACTTCACAATAATTTATAACAGTTTCACAACAATATTAATACTAAAAATCAACTGATAATATCATATTAAAAGTAATTGTCCAATAACATAAGTTCACATAAAAATACAAGTTCATTTCAACTAAATTACACTACTTTGACTCCGTCGACTCCTCCTCAGGTGGAGCTACGTCTTTTCCACTCAGTTGCTCCCTCATCTTGCGCATTTCATCCAGCAACTGATTGTGTTGCTCCGTATTTGTTTGCACCTGTGCTTGCAGCTGAGCTTGTCAATCAACTTGTGATTTCCTTACTTGTTCTAGCTCAGCTTGAAGGGCAATTATTTGTTGAGCTTGTAAGGACTCATGCGAACTGGATGCGAAGCTGGATGCAGTAGAGGAGGTCATCCCCTCGTATGCCTGAGCTTGCGCACCTAAGCCATATACTCTACCATGCTGCATTCCTCCGACGGCCTGCGACCACATGCGATACTCAGAATACTCCACAGAGCCGCCAGAAGAGCCCTCACCTGATGCGACATGAGTCTCTCGAATCCGTGTATATTCCTCCCGTGAAAATCGAATATAAGTATATATATAATTAAACTAAAACTTATAAATTATCAAATATTTATAAAAATATACTTACATGGGCCTTCCTTGCTCTCTCATCAATCCATTGTTGATCCTCCTGTCGCTTATGAGTGCGACTATGCAATTCCACAGGAGTTGGTTCTCTACCAAGTGACGCTTTCTGTTACAATTAAGAGAGTTTTATCAATACTAATTATTAAAAAACAATTTTAAAAAATAATTAAAATTCATTACCAAACGACGCCTGTGCTCAGTATGTGGAACGGAGCCTCCTATATGAAGTGCACTACCTAAGCCCCCAACATCAGAAGCTCTGTTCTGTCGATTTTGATCCCTCCTCCTAGTGTACTCTTCGCTGCCCCAAGCTGCATTCAACTCAGCCCATATCTCCTCTCCAATCCATAATGGTCGCTTCCCAACCTTTCTAACATCTGTGAACATGTCGCGCATCCGAGTAGAGCCACGCTTCTCAAAATTCTTTCTAATCTTGTCATTGTGTTGGGGCAGCCAACAAAACTCTTTCTGCAATAAAAAACAATCAATTTACCTTAAGTAAGAAAGAATAAATCATTTAACATAAAAACAAAAACACAGAAATACCTCAAACTCTCTAAACCACATCTCCCGGACTTCTTTTGGGACTTTCTTCCAAGAAACATAAGGAGCGTCAAACCTGCTCCGTATGATGTCCCGTATTTTATGTGTTGGTTGTTTTGATGGATAGAACCTACAAAAATAAAGTTATGTAAAACAAATATAAAATATAAAATAAAACAATTAGTTAGTTTAAATAAAAGTTACTATACGTACGTGTCACCCTCAGGTGCTATCAACATTCTACCATCTGTCTGTTGCTCTGCTGCAGCTGCTGTCGAAGGTCCAGCTGCTGTCGAAGGTCCAGTTGTAGCAGGCTGATGGGGTGGTGGGGGATAGTATGGTGGAGCATATGGTGGAAATGGATAAGTAGGAGGGGCACCAGCATAAGGTGGGGGTGTGAAGTATGGGTAGAAAGGAGTAGCCTGCCCGAGATCTGGTGAAGGAAATCGAAGGTCCGGTGAGTAGAACTGCGGGCTACTGGCTCCAGGAGTGGGTAAAGGCTGTGTAACAGGCTGAGGCTGTGTAGCAGGCTGAGGCTGTGTAGCAGGCTGAGCCGAGGTGGTCTTCTCAGTACGTAGTGACCTATGTGGTCCAATTGTAATCTTCTTAGTGCGCCTGTTAAAAATATTTTTATCAACCCTCTATTAGGCTGCTCCTCACCTGAAGCCATCTGCACATAAATAAAAAAGAAATATTAGAAATATGAGTTATAACAGAAATGGAAATTAACGCAGTGCAGTAGCTAAAAAAAATGGACTGAAGTAAAATACAGGTAAGTAAAAAAAACGGAGTGCAGTAGTTATAAAAAACAGTGAAGTAAAATACAGGGAAGTAAAATAATTTACCTTATGTTGTTAACTCATCATTTGTTGATTCACTTTCATCAGATGATACACTCCTAGCACAATCAGATTCATCATCACTTTCCTCTATGTTTAGATCTACCTCCTCTAACTGCAACTCAAACACATTAAATCTGATTTGGTCATCTACATTGATTGGGAGATCTTTTAAATTAGACATAAACTCTTCTTGGTGTGCTGTTGGTATCGTACTGGTTTTCTCAATTACTCCCCTTGGTTTAGTCTTCATAACTACCAGCCAATCCTGTTTGCCTCGTATTCCGCTTGGATAGTTAGCATAATAGACTTGAGTTGCCTGACTAGCAATGATGAAAGGATCAAACTTTGCATATCTCCTAGCCCGCTTTACTTCTGTTATACCGTAAATTGGATGAACTTTCGTGCCTCTATTTGATACTGGATCAAACCATTCACAATTGAAGAGATACACAATATTCCTCATACCGGGATATTCAACCTCTAATATTTCTTGTAATACCCCGTAGTATTCAGAATCATCGCCTGTATGGGTGTTCCCTCTTACACATACGCCTGAATTTTCTGTCTTCCTACCTTCACACAAATTTTTTGTTTGAAATTTATAACCATTTACCTCAAATATTTGATAGCATTTTACTAATCTATTTGGTCCCCAAGCTAACTCAGATAACCTTGAAAACTGGGAACTGTCTTCAGCGTGTACCTTTAAATGTGACATTGTGTCATTGTTACTAATATTAATTGCAGAAATAATTAACTCATTAAGTAAGAATAATTATTCAAAATATACCGTATTTTTGAACCAAGCAGTGAATTCTTTTTCCACTATCTTCTGGACTTCTCCTTCTTCTGATATACTAAGACCATCAATGAACCTCCTACAAATTCATATCTTGAGTTTAGAAGAAAGTATAAAAGAGAACTAAAAATATAACAAAATGAAATCATACTTACTCGAGATACGGCTCAACTTCATCACAATTAAGCAAGATGTACAATGTGATAACTGTCATCTCTTTATCAGTCAAATAACGCACGGTGCTAGCGCCTAAAGGTTCCCCAATTCCACTAAATACAGATATATTAGAGGATTTACCAACATTCTGAGATGTTGAACTTTCACCTGGTTGAGATATTGTTTCAAAATAATACGAGCAAAACTGAGTAGTCTCGTATGTTAAATATGCTTCACAGATAGAGCCTTCGGGTCGTGCTTTGTTCTTAGCGGTCTTCTTAAGTTTATTTAAATATCTCTCAAAAGGATACATCCACCTATATTGAACAGGTCCACCAACCATAGCCTCATATGGTAAATGAATAGGTAGATGCTCCATAGAGTCAAAAAAGCCTGGAGGAAATATTTTCTCAAGTAGACACAAAATGAATGGAATTTGCTGCTCCATATGAATCAAATTCTCCACATTTAATTTAGAAGAGCATAAATCTTTGAAAAAGACACTTAACTCGACCAAGGGCTTCAAAATCTGATCTGGCAGATAACTGAAAGCAGTGGATAGTAGACATTGCATGAAGATGTGACAATCATGACTTTTCAATCCAAATAATCTCCCTGATCTTATGTCAACACACCGGCTTAGATTAGAAGAATATCCATCAGGTACTCGTAGAGTCTTCACCCATTCACAAACTGCTCGTTTTTGCTCTAAAGTTAATGTGAATGGAGCTTTTGGTTTGAGGAATTTTCCCGCTCCACCATCCTTCAATTCCAAAGCTTTCCTTCTACAAATCTCCTTTAAGTCCATCCTTACTTTTATATTATCTTTTGATTTCTCTTTGATGTCCATAACTGTATAGAAAATATTATCAAAAACATTTTTCTATATATGCATAACATCCAAGTTATGTCTAATCAAGTTTGTTCTCCAATATGGCAACGACCAAAAAATACTTTTCTTGGTCCAATTATGGTAGACACCATATTCCGGCAATCTGAACTCAGCTAATTTTGGAGATTCTATTATGGTGGGCAAGAACTCTACTCTTTCAAAAATTTCTTCACTACTGAATCTTGGTGGAGGAGGAATCATCACCATTTTATTTTTAGTAAAAGCTTCTTTATTTCGCCTGAAAGGATGACTTTGAGGCAAAAACATTCGATGACAATCGAACCAACTGTTCTTCCTACCATACTTTAAAGTGAATGATTTTGTATTTTTCAAACAATATGGACAAGCTAACTTGCCCGAAGTGTTCCAACCTGAGAGCATACCATATGCAGGAAAGTCACCAATTGTCCAAAGTAATGCTGCTCTTAGTGTAAAATTCTGTTTGGTGGAGATATCATATGTACTTACTCCTTCTTCCCATAATAAACTTAAATCATCAATCAGAGGTTGTAAGAATACGTCAATCTTTAATTTTGGATTATGTGGCCCTGGAATTATAAGTGACAAAAACATATAAGGAGTAGTCATACATAACTCTGGAGGGAGATTGTAAGGAGTGAGTATCACAGGCCAACATGAGTACGGTGTAGCCGACTGACTGAATGGAGTAAAACCATCTGCGCATAAACCTAATATGACATTTCTTAGTTCTGCCGCGAATGTGGGATGTGTACGATCAAAGTGCTTCCAAGCCTCTGCTTCTGATGGATGCGTGATAACACCTTCTTGTGGAATGTGATCATTATGCCATCTCATATGTGCAGCAGATCTCATGGATGCATATAGCCGTTGTAGTCTTGGAATTATTGGAAAGTAGAACATCTTACTAACAGACACATCCTTCTGCTTTCTTCTATTTCTAAATTTGGGTTTAAATCTTGGTGCATTGCAATGACGGCATACAGTTTCTACAATATCTTCTTTAAAGTATAGCATGCATCCATTGACACAATAATCTATCTTTGTGTATGTCAAACCAAGTTTCGAAACTAACTTCTTTGTCCGATATAGATCTGTAGGAATTAAATTATCTGTCGGATTGGTTTCCTTAAGCAGCCCAATGAATTGATTAAAACATTCACGAGCAACATTATATTCAGCCTTGATGCTTAACATCTTCACAGCAACAGATAATTCTGAGTGAGTCGTGCACCCTTTCCAGATTGGTTGCTGTGCAGCATGCAATAAATCATAAAAATTTTGTGCCTCCGTATTCGGTAACTCTTCATAAATTCCAGTTGCATCATGAACTAATTCCTCAAGATTTGGACGGATATTTTCAGCCTCAGCAACATTACTACTTGTAGAAGGACCGCATTGATAATCAAATTGTGGCTCATACTCACCATGACAAGTCCAATACCAATACCGTGACATAAATCCTCTGCGATACAGATCAACAGTTACGTCATCTGGTTCTAGGATCACTAGATTTTTGTGTTTAGAACATGGACATCGAAACTTTCCTTCAGATATAAAGATCGGCAGCTGTTTCGCTTGCTGAATGAAAAAGTTAACCCCATTGATGAATTCATCTGTTAATGTCTTCCGACTTTGAGATAATCGGTTATACATCCAACTTTATTGATTTCTAATATCCATAACCTATAAATAAGAGTAAAAAATTAATGAATTTATATATTTCTAATATCCATAACATAAAATTATGTTACACTTATTAATGAAATGATTGCTCAAAGTCACAATCCCCTCACTAGGTCTACTAACCACTAAAGCAAAAAGATATGGAGTAATGATGATCTCCATAATCCAACTTTACCTTCAACTCCCTCTCTAGTCTTATCAACAAGAAGAATATCATTAACCAAAAGCATGCACCAAGGTATATCCTAAAGAAAATGTCTAGTGATAACAAGAAGAATATCATCCATGACTAAAGCAAAAAGATATGGACTTAAGTTTACCTTCAACTCCCTCTCTAGTCTTATCAACAAGAAGAATACCATAAACAAAAAGCATGCACCAAGGTATATCCTATAGCAAATGTCTAGTGATAACATCCATGACTAAAGCAAAAAGATATGGAGACTTAAGCTTACCTTCAACTCCCTCTCTAGTCTTATCAACAAGAAGAATATCATCAACAAAAAGCATGCACCAAGGTATATCCTCTAGCAAATGTCTAGTGATAACATCCATGACTAAAGCAAAAATATATGAAGACTTAAGCTTACCTTCAACTCCCTCTCTAGTCTTATCAACAAGAAGAATATCATCAACAAAAAGCATGCACCAAGGTATATATCCTATAGCAAATTAATGTCTAGTGATAACATCCATGACTAAAGCAAAAAGATATTTCAAATTTACCTTCAACTCCCTCTCTAGTCTTATCAACAAGAAGAATATCATCAACAAAAAGCATGCACCAAGGTATATATCCTATAGCAAATGTCTAGTGATAACATCCATGACTAAAGCAAAAAGATATTTCAAATTTACCTTCAACTCCCTCTCTAGTCTTATCAACAAGAAAAATATCATCAACAAAAAGCATGCACCAAGGTATATCCTCTAACAAATGTCTAGGGATAACATCCATGACTAAAACAAAAAGATAGCAAAAAAAAAAATGCAATACCTTGGTGCATGCAAAGTTCGATTGAGAGAGAGGGAGATGCTCGGCGGTGGGCGACCAGGAGAGAGGGAGATGCTCGGCGAAGTCCGATGACCGTCGGCGGCGAAGTTCGATGACCGTCGGCGACGTCAATCTTCGGCCAGCGACGAACGGCGACGGGCGAAGGAGGCGAGGTGAGAGAGAGTAGCGAAAAGAATGACGGCCCACAGGGCTCCGATTCGCATTTTAGGGCTTTTAGCGGCGGCGTTTCCAGCGGAACCTCCGCCGGTAATGTTACCGGCGGACAATGCGCCGGAACCTTTTCGTTAAGTTTAAATAAGCCGGCGCATAATCCGCCGGAACGGTTTCGTTGAGTTTAGAAGAACGTTTCCGCCGTAATCTGCGCCGGAAATAATCCAGAGCGCTTTTCACCGGCGGTATTTCCGGCGCAATTAGCACCGATAACTTTCCGGCGTCGGTTCCGCCGGAAAGAACGCCGTAAACGTTACGTCGCATCATTCCGCCGGAACCTGCGCCGACAATGCCGGCGCAAAAAAATCCGCCGGAAATTCCGACGGTAATCACGTGTTTTCCCGTAGTGTTAGGTGTCACTTAAAATTGAAATAAGATCCTGAATAAATTTTTTTATCCTTACATTCATGTGTGATCAAACCATAACAATCATTATCAATAACAATAACAACATCAAGCCTTTATCCCACTATGCGGGGTCATCTACATAAATCCTTTTCTCCACTGTGTCATGTTAAGAGTCAAATTCTCATTTAGATCTAATAAAGAAAATTCACTTCTAATATTTTTCTAACCAAGTCTTTTTAGGTATACCTCTATCTTTCTTAACATAGGTCAAATCTAATACATATAATCTGCTAATCGTGTCCGATCATCGGAAGTCCACCGTTTTATGTGTCCAAACCATTTAAGGCGACTCTCTCTAATCTTATTTGCCACTGAAGCTACTCCAACCTTTTCACGTATATGCTCATTTCGTATAATATCTTTAAGAGTAAAACCACTCATCCATCTGAGCATTCTCATCTCTACAACCCTTAACTTAATATTATGCTTCTCTTTTAATGGCTAACATTATGTGCCATAAAACATTGCAAGTCTAACCACCATTTTATATAAATTTTCCTTAAAGTTTGAGTGGTACTTTTCTATCACACAACAAGCCCGATGCATTCCTCCACTTCAACCATCCAACTTGAATTCTACTAATAATATCCCCATCTATTTCTCCGTTACTATGAACAATAAACCAAAGATATATAAAACATGCACTCTTATTAATGACTTGATCGCTTAAAATCACAAACCCCCCACTAGATCTATTACTACTAAAATTATAGTTCATATATTCGGTTTTAGATCTACTCAAATGAAAACCTTTAGAATCTAAGGTTGACCTCCATAATTCAAGTTTACCTTGAACTCCCTCTTTAGTCTTATCAACAAGAAGAATATCATCAACAAAAAGCATAAACCAAGGAACATCCTCTTGCAAATCTCTAATAACAACTACCATGACTAAAACAAAAAGATATGGGCTTAAGGCTAATGCTTGATGTAATCCGACATAAATTGAAAAATAATTAGGTTAAGTCACCTTCAAGAGTGAGATCCTGTTGTTGCTTCCAATCCACCAACAAAACCTCTATTTCTCTCATTTTACCCTAAATCCTAGATTTAGTAAACCATTTAGTTCGACAAATTTAAGAGATTTGACGGAAGATGCTTGTGAAAGGGAGAAAGTTATCTTCACAGCGAGCAATCTCCCATTGTTGCTTCCGATCCCGATCCAACAAGAAGGACGTCATTGAAGGAGCGATGTCGAATAGCAACGAAGGAGATGGAGAAAGGAAAACGTCAGTAAGGACTCGCGAGTAAGGAACGTTAGCGAGGGGAGCTAGTCACTGCGGGCGCGGAGGAATAAACAAGATCGATAGCCTATGAAAGAAATAAGCTGGATATCAATTTAGATAAACTTATTTGTGACAAATTTGCAATGGATTTGTGACAAACTTGAGGCGGATTTGCGGCAGAAAATCCATCACAAATTTGTGATGGATTTTCTGCCACAAATCCGCCGCAATTCCTTCCAAATTTTGTGATGAAAATTTTCGTCATAAAGTTGCTGCAATTTTGTTGAAAATTTTTTCCATCACAAAGCCTGTCGTAAATCCACCTTAAATCTTTGATTTTCCTTTAGTGGTTTTGGAAGAAGAGGCTTATATCTTGTATTAGATAAAAATGATTCACATGAACTTCATGCATCTTTTAGGGCCTAAAAAATAATCCTATTTGTTAGAAGTTTAGATGAATTTTGTTAAGGGTTCTTATAGATTTTAAGAAAAATATTTCTATCTTTAGCAATAACATATTGGAATATTCTTTATAGTAATCACCGATATATAATGTGGATTGCAACTTGCTATGCTCAAAATATGGTCAAATGATTCAGCTCTTGGGCTGGTCTAACTAGCTTTTTTGGGTCAATCCTAATGATTGGTGGTGGTGGCGGTGTGGAAATGACTTCCAACAATAATATCTCAAATTGATGATTTTTATATACTACCATATATATTTTGATAGCATAAGTCTCATGAATGCGTTATATCAAACTTTAAAACATGAATTGATGAGACTAGTTTTAAGAAGGTTCAATATTATTTAAATTTGTGAAAGTTTGAAAATGACAAAAGAAGTTTTCACGATTTAGACAAATTTTATCATCGATTCATTAAGGGCTTCAGTTTAATCATGACTCCCATTACAAATTATTTAGAAAGAAAGTATTTTTAGTGCACCAAATAACAACAACTTAGCTTTGATGCCACTAAAGCTACACTTTCGGCTACCCCTGTACTTGCTCTCATTGACAAAACTTTTCCAAGTAAATGCAGACGCCTCTTCGATTAGCATCGAAGCTATTTTGAATCAAGATGGAAGACCTATAGAAGTTTTTAGTGAAAAGCTATATGATGCTTGAAAATAGTAGACTGTTTATGAACATGAATTGTATGCGGTTGTGCGTGCACTAAAGCATTGAGAGCATTATTTGTTACATCAAGACTTTGTTCTCTAACGTGATCATAAAGCTTTACAGTATATTAACAATAAAAAACTATCAACAGCATGCACACACAAATAAAAATCGTGGGTTTGGAATGCTTAAAGGAGCTATATGTTGGTGACAAAGACTTCCAGCACATCTGGCATGCTTGCGTTCAAGGAAATTATGCAGGTAAATTCTCTATTTTTCATGGATATCTTAAATAAAAAAAAACTTGTTATGCATTCTAGATTCTTCATACCTCCAACAACTTATCAAAGAAGTGCATAGCCATGGACTTTCTGCTCATGTTGGAAGGACTAACACGATTGCATAGCTACAGCTTCGATTTTATTGGTCACAACTTCAACGGGATGCTACACGTGTTGTCTAACGTTGTTCCATTTGTCAAAATTATAAATGGGCAGCAAAAATATTGATTTGTATCTTCCATTACCTGTTCTTGATACGATTTGGGAAGATTTAAGCTTAGACTTTGTGCTCGGTTTAGCTCGTACCAAACATGGCAATGACTCGATTATGATCGTTGTTGAAATATTTTTAAAAATAACATATTTTATTGCTTGCAAAAAAATGTTCGATGCTCTTAATATTTCCAAGTTATTTTTTTAATGAGATTATGCGACTTCATGACATTCCTAGGAGTCTTACTTCAGATCGTGACGTTAAGTTTATTAGTCATTTTTTATGAGAGTTTTGGAAGCATTTACATATAGATATTAAACTGAGCTCAGCTTACCATTCTCAAACTGATGGTCAAACGGAAGCCGTCAATTGAACCTTAGGCAATATGTTACTTTGTTTGATAAAAGATCATACAAAATGCTAGGATGACCTTTTAGGATAGGCTGAATTTGCTTATAACACTATGCCTAATCGTTCTACAGGTATGTGTCTATTCAGTATAGTTTTTACTAAACTTCCTAATCTATCTATTACTAGGCTTTCGAAATGCAAACATAGAGCTGCTGCTACAGTAGCATACCAATTTTGCAACATGCTTACAGATGTTCGTAACAATATTACCACCTCTAACAGTAAATATAAGCAAGCAACTGACCAACACCACTGTGAGCAATTTTAACACCACTGATGTGGAGCATCTTAGCTATAATTGACTACAGGACTATTATACCGTTTCTTTTCTTATTTCCTTATAATTTCTATTTTATTGTTTTATTCTCTGCTTTCCACTTTCTATTAATTAGTACTATAGATTTCCTTTTTAACGGTTTAGTCCTTTGGTGCAAGGTGCATTGTGGCTGCACCATCATAGACATAAATTCTGGTTATTAGCTTTTGAAAAAGGTAATGAAGAATTCAATTTCCTCTTGAGTATTTCCTGCGTGTGCTCTGTTTAACTTTTTCTTTATGCTTCTTCCACGACTACTACATCAATAAAAAAATAGAAAAAAAAGCTCTAATAGCTCAAGATTTATTTTCACAAATAGAAGGGCCTTAATCGAAAGTTCTTTCTCGCTATCGGGAGGGGTAATTAACTATAGGGTCTTGCGCCTATAGGAAACCAGAACTCAGATCATAAAGTCCTCGCAAAATGAGGGCGAAATCTCTGGGTAGTGTCTTATCTACAAACCCATCTGCCTTTCCAAAATTTATCCCGGAACTTAATCCATTAAAACTCCCTCGCCGAAAGAAAAAGCAAAATTACAATGTCGGGCGGGGAGGTCGGGGCCGAATTTCCGGAGCCCACAGTTACAATGGGTTTGATTGACCACTTATGATTGTCCATCCGTTTCTGGATGGTAGGGCGCCAAGCTTAGATTGATTTCAGTTATTAATCGTTTTCACAATTCATGCAAAAAGTGACTGATGAATTTCACATCTCGATCCAAAGTGAGGCTACAAGGTATCCCATGCAAGCGAAAAATTTCATGAAAGAACAAGTGAGCTACAATCACTACATCGAACGTTTTCTTATAAGCTACAAAATGTGCCATCTTGGATGAGTGATCCACCACAATCATGATAGAATCAGCCCCACGCTTTGTTTTAGGCAAGCCCAATACGAAATCTATACTGACATTATCCCATATGGAATCAGGAACTGGAAGAGGTGTATATAGGCCGGTATTCTAGCTGTTTCATGGTTGATATGTAGATGCTCTCGAGTTGCATGTATAGGTGAAGGCACTATTCTTCTTATGTTTGGTTGATATCCTCGATCCACAAAGCCTTGTATCTTGAAATTCCCTCCGCATGTCTGTTGAGAGATGACAGACATCAACGGAAAGGTTATTTAATTGGTCGACCATTGCTGTGTTCTACCCACAATGCTTCTAAGCCCCTGTCGTCACCGCGAGTCCTCTGATTGTTCCTTTCCGCCATTGCTCAATGTTCGTGAACGAATGTCTCTGATACCAATTTGGTGTAAAACCTATAGGAAATTAAATTGCCTTCCTGCAGAACAGAGTATGAAGAAGAAAATAGAGATAAAATTACTGATAACTTTTTCGATATTCCTTCATTTTTCTCAGATCCACTTATATAAGGGCTCCCTTACTTCTCCGAAAGCGCCGAATACAACCAAAAGGCTAAAACATACATCATTATTAAAGAAAATGACAAAAACATAACTAACAGTTAGTGAAGATAACATAAATAAAGAAATAGAGCTAAGTATTCTTCCTTTAGCTCATCAAGAGATTTTGAGTCATGTGATGCGTGCATTTGTTTGACTTAATTTACCTAAATGTCAAAAAAAAAAAAAAAAAATTATAGAAGTAGGTGTTGCGAGGAACTCCAATATAAGCACCTAATTTCACAGCTCACCTTAGACTGTTGGTTGAGAGCTTAAACTGTCAACTAAGAGGTCTTAAGTTCTAATTTTCATGTATGTGATGTGTGAAAGTTTGCCTTAATTCATCTAAATATTCCAAAAAAAAAAAAAAACAACTAATCAATAATTCTAGGTGTTTTATTATGTTGTTTTTCAAAAGATAATATTAATTAGCTCAACTTACCCTGCGGATTTTCCCCGCCACGCGAGAGATAAATAATCAAACAACTCTATCTAATAATAGCAAATTTATTTTATGTGAAGTAGAAGCAAAGAATTTGCCTTATTGCAGTCCCTGACTTGCACTACTGAACCGCTACTTCCTCAAGACTTAAAGCACCAGAAAGCCAGAAGTCAACATACGCAAGCCTCTCCACTTTCTTCTGCCTCCTCTATCCTTCTCATTTAACCCCCCGTCATCAATCTTAAATAAGCCCACAAACCTTTTAGAAACCTAACTACTGCTTATATATATACCATAAGTGTACTATAGAACTAATAGAAGCTCAGAAAAATGTCAAGGCTTCTCCTTCTCCTTGCAGCTTTGTTCTTGCTCCTACGGAAGCCTACTGCAGCGGCGCCGCTCTCAACAAACTCCCGCTGGATTGTCGATGAATCGGGGCGGCGGGTGAAGCTGGCATGTGTGAATTGGGTATCCCATCTTGAGGACATGCTGGCTGAGGGGCTTAGCAAGCAGCCTCTGGATGCAATCTCCCAAAGCATAGTTTCCATGGGGTTCAATTGTGTCAGGTTCACCTGGCCGCTTTATCTGGCCACCGACGACAATTTGGCGACGCTCACAGTTCGACAGTCATTCTTGTCTCTTGGCCTTAATGAATCCATTGCCGCCATCCAACTGAAAAATCCAGCTCTGGTTGATCTCCCTCTCCTTCAGGCATATAAGGTGAGCATAATATCTTTCCTTAATGATATCAAATTTTGGGAATGGGAGAAATTTAGGCTTCGTTTGAGGCGGCTTTCTTAGGGCATCTCCAACCGAAAACCCCATTTTTCACTGTAAAATAAAGAAAAAACTTCAAAATGCAATAATTCTGCTCCAATCAAACTCCATTTCGCGGGCTTAGTTGTCTCGTAACAGTCTTTCTCCATTTCACGTGCAAATCCCGTTGACACATTAAAAGTTAGCGGGTGAACAGTGCGACGCCAATTTCACCCGCGATGAATTAGCGGCAAAATTGCCGCTCGGTTGGAACGACGGAAGAACGGCAAACAATTGTTTGTTGTTCCATTGGAAATGCCCTTACTGCTTTTTAAAGCAACTTCCTAGATTAAAAAAAATTAATTTTTATACTTGAAAGCTTACTTTAAGAAGCAATAAGAAAGCCGGCCCAAACACAACCTTAATTTAACAATCAAGAGAAAAAGAATTTTAAATAACTTCACTTAATTAATGGCTTAATAGATTTTAATATTATTTGATTGTGAAATTTATAAACCTAGTTCTTAGTAGTCAATGAAGAAACTGATTGTCCCATTGCTATAAGGAAAAAAATAAAACCTCTGATCTTTCGCTTGATAGAATCCTGGTTTCGGCTTTGATGCTGCCAAGCCGGTTTGATGGGAGGAAGATGGGGAGAAAAGTTAGATTTATTTACAGTATTTTTCAATAAAGTATGACATAAGAGTAGGTGGAAGAGGGCACAAAGTCGCATGCATCAACAACCAAATTTGACTAAGCATCTCAATGGCCATTTATTTAGGGGCTTAATCGACTACTTATAGGTGAACATTTTATTTTAGATATTAATAATGGTACTGAAAATGAAATTATTATATTTGAAAAGATTTATAATAAATGTAGATTTCTAATCACATTCAATAATGAAATGATACCAACCGAGGTTTAGGGTGGTTGGTGGACGAGCACGGTTGGGAACCCTCTATCTCGGGACGATAAGGGGTTCGAATCCTGGGATAGGTTACGTCGAGGGATTAGTTACGCCGCCAAGTACTTCCTTTGAAATAGAAGCGGATAGATACCCCCAATCCAATAATAATAATAATAATAATGAAATGATAGATATAATAAATTTCCTCTTATTTTAAAGCTTGTATTTTAATTTCAATCAATCAAAGGACCCCTATGAGTCCAGTTTCTCAACAAGAAAGATTTTAGCCCTTCGTTTGAATTTTAGGTTTCATTTGCGATAATTTTTTATCATTATTTTTTTATTGTTTTTTAAAAAAAGTATACTAAAAAACTGTTTTAAAAAATAGTAAGAAAACTGTCTCAAATAAAACTTTAATCACTAAAGCAATAGAATTTAATCACATTTAAAAGTGCTGTAAGAGATTACACTTTAAGCAGTTATAATTCAAAATTTAAAAAATAATTAGTTATAAAGTAAAATAAAATAAAAAAAATCAACAAATCTTAGTTGCTTTCAGAATTAATCTTGTCATAATAACAGTCATATTCAAACAGTAGCATCTACCCTAATAAATGGCAGGATTTGCTTACAAAGTTAGGTGATCAATCTAATGGCATTATCGGACAACCACAAAGCAATAAATTTTTGAACAAAATGCAATAAAAAATACTCAGCAAATACTTGTTACTTCTAGAATTATTCATGGCATTATTTAGTCAGATTCAAACATTGATAGCTTACCTAATCAATGGCAGGCCATGGTAGAAACTTAGGTAAAATATTGAACAATTAAACTTAAAAAATAAATACCATTATGTCGTTGTTTCTAGAACCATTCAAATCACGGTTGCAGTCAGATTCAAGAGTTGATAGCTTACCTGATCATTAATGGCAGGCTGTGGTTAGGAACTTAGGTGACAACAACATAATGGTGATATTGGACAACCACATAAGCAAGCCAGGATGGTGCTGCAGCAATTCTGACGGCAATGGCTTCTTTGGAGATAAATATTTCGACCCAGATTTGTGGGTGAACGGGCTAACTAAAATGGCTGGCTTGTTTAACGACACTGCCAATGTGGTTGGCATGAGCCTGAGGAATGAACTTAGAGGACCGAAGCAGAACGTGAATGACTGGTACAAGTATGTTTTCACAACACTCTTCCTCAATAGGAAAAATTATTACGTGCGGTTACTGGATAGTCCAATGCGAACGAGGATGCACCACGTCACCCAAGTACACAACACCAGTATGCAGCAAAAAGTAACATGACGCATCCTGATTCGCCTCTGGACATAATCCGATGACCGCACTTAATGATTTCACCCTCAATAGACATATAAATGATTTTATAGACATCAAATTTATTTAAGACAAGTGCCATATAAAATTATTATTTTTTTTTTACAATTATGGTGTATTGTAAAAATTTTATCTTTGTATATGTATTTTATTTTTACAATTATTAATATATGTATTTTTTAATACATAAATTATTCATGATACCCCGGCGGATACGGACATCATCTGAAGAGCGCGCCATGTAACTTTTTTTTGATGTGTATCAAAATTATGTACCGAATGACGTGACGCATTCTAATTTGCTATTCGCACATGATAATTTCTCAGTGATCATACTCCTAAGTATTTAAAAGCTCCTCAATTTCTCTAATTCCAAAACTGTCAGGATATCTGATACAGTTTGTATCAGGATATGCTGACACAGTTTTTGTTTCCTCTTCTTCTCTGCCTTTTTTTTTCTCTTCTCCAATAACTTAAACTATCTCAATTCATACATTAAATCACCCATATTTATATATTGCACATCCAAAAAAAAAAAAAATCTGATAAGTTGTATCGCGGATTAAGAACGAGTTGTTCTTGATCACCCCGAGTTTAACTATTCTGATAAGGGTTGAGCCAATCCAGATACATGCAAAGAGGTGCAGAGGCAGTAAATGCAGCTAATCCAAACGTCCTCGTAATACTATCCGGCCTCAGTTTTGACAATGATCTGAGCTTCCTTTCAAATAAGCAAGTTCAGCTAAGCTTTTCTGCAAAGCTTGTGTTTGAGCTGCATTGGTATGCCTTTTCTAATGGAAATGCTTGGGCAAGTGGCAGCCCCAACCAAGTCTGTGGCTCCATTTCTTCAAGCGTGATGAGAAAGGCAGGATTCCTATTAAAACAGGGCTGGCCCCTGTTCATAAGTGAGTTTGGAATAGATCAACGTGGCACAAACACCAACGACAACCGCTACTTGGGCTGCATTCTTGGCTTGGCAGCGGAGCTTGATGTGGACTGGGCTCTCTGGACTCTGCAAGGAAGTTACTATCTCAGGCAAGGCGTACTCGGCATGGAAGAGTTCTATGGCGTGCTCTCTTATGATTGGTGCAAGCAAAGGAACTCTTCCTTTTTACAAAGGATATCGACTCTGCAATCACCTTTTCAAGGTAAAAATGTGGTTTTTAATGCAATTTGGTTTGTGTTTATTTTCTATGATTTCGATCTTATTTAACTGATATTAATTGTTTATTTATAAGCATACATAAGACATTCAGATTTCGATAAAAAATGTCAAGTTTATATTCAAAAAATTGATATGATTAAGATTAGAATTTAAGGTCGTATATTGATTAAAAAAAAGTGTTAAACAAAGCCCCAAAATAGGAAGATAGTGAGACCATTAAGCTAAAGTGCGCAATGTCTCGGTGATTGAGAGTTTATGTCGTTACAAATGATATCACAACAATACATTAGCTGTAAGATGTGAACTCTACCTTTAAAATTTTATTTGCCTCGTGTTTGATAATGGGCAAGGAGGAGATATTGTGAAATCCCTTATGAAAATAAAGCTCAACTCTAAAACATCGAGGAGCCTTTTAATGCAATGGTTAGATTTTATTAGAAACTCCAAATTTTAGCATACTCATATAAGAGCACTCCTGTGATAAGTGACCTACTAGAAATTTACACCAATGGGACACAACCATGAAACTATTAGTCAAAAAAAGATAAAATAATTATGGTTGAAAGTTTGGGCTGTTACAAATACTTCTATCAATTATTTTTTTTCAGATGATGATAGGTTTTGCTCACATAGTAAAATGTCGTTCGTAAATCAATCTTAAAACAAAAAGGTGCTTAGGAGCTTGATTGGTATTAAACCCATTAAGAATTTTGATTGCAATAATGATTTTTTTTGTCATATCCATGTTTTGATAAAAGCATATTGGATATGGTGTATGAGGAGTGGGTATTTTAATGATTTAGAATTCTGTGAAGAATAACAATAATTATCAATGGGTTTAATAATGACAACAAATACAATATATATGCCAATTTATCGAAATAACAGTATATTATCCTGGATGTGGAGGCCTTTATGTTGCTGCTAGAGTTTGTAATAGAACTTTGATATTTCTGCTTAGTTGTCATGAAATTGGTATTACTCTATGATAGTAATATAACGGTTTTAGAGAAGCTCAAGTAGTAATACCAAAATTTTAAATACCCTTTAACAGTGATTCTAACACCTGCTAAAAGCATTATTAAAGTCTTTTACAGTAGCACTCATAAAACGCTGTTAAAGTCTTTCCAGCAAATGCAAATACAACGGTGCAGAGGTTCCTAAATCGCTGCAAATAAATTAGTAGGTGTTTAAATCGCTGCACAAGGTCCTAAAAATATTACGAAAGCCTGATTTATTAGTAGTATATGTATTATAGAATTTCACGGTACCCTAGCATGTAAGCTAAGGTTATCATTAAAAAAAAAAAGGCTAAGGTTGTCATTGCTGGTTATACAATATGGTAAATTATTGTTTTTGTTTACTAAATTTCAATACTAGTTAAATTTTCATGATAAAAAGGTTTAAGATATTAAGATTTCTATACAAATCTCTCTAAGAACAATCACAATGCAGACATGCTGGTAGGCCATTTGACATAATTTTGCCTCTTAAAGTTAGAGAATGCTAAAACAGAATTCACTGAGCTTAGAAACTGCTGCTATGCAAGTAAATCATAAATGCTTCTTTGATAAGTATTCAACGCTTGTTTTGATGCAGGTCCTGGCCTTTCCGATACAAAGCCTTACAAAGTTCTCTTCCACCCAGCATCTGGGCTGTGTGTGGCGAAGAAATCTTTGCTTGAGCCGCTTCACCTGGGGTCATGCGATGAGCCAGAAGCCTTGGATTACACCGAACAACACAGTCTAGTATCACAAGGGACATTGATGTGCTTGAAAGCAGCAGGTGAGGGTGAGAAGGTGAAGTTTGGAGTCTTTTGCAGCGATTCTGCTTCACAATGGGAGCTCATATCGGATTCGAAGATGCATTTGTCAACAAAGCTGACGGCCAACAGCAGCGCCAGTCTGTGCTTGGACGTCGATTCAGATGGAAGAACCATAGTGACCAACACGTGCCGCTGCCTCAGCAACGATCGAACTTGTGATCCTGAAAACCAGTGGTTCAGGATAATTGACAGCAGCAGACCTGTTGCGAGTAAGAACTCGGTCATGGAATGGCTATTTAGGAATTTATGGTGGAATGTCTTGTGAGTCTAAGTATTTCTATTTATGATCTGAATAGAAAAATTCATCAGAGTTTCTATTGGTAAATTTGAAGGGAAGGTGTAAGATACTAAGAAATAAAGCCATTATGAGCTTATGATTCATTAATTAGATTAGGAAGTTACTAATTTCTTGTTTGGGCCTAATTTCACTAGCGTTGTTATCAATCACAAATTAAAGATGCCTTTTTCTGTAATTAAGAAAGGAGCTAATACAATGTTATAGAATAAGTTGTACAAAATGAATTTCATGATGGAAGTTAAAAAAACCCTTGTGGCATTGGAGTCATCTTGAGAGCAGGGGCGGATCCAGCATCTTTTTTCAGAATAGGTAAAAAAAAAAATTTTGTGGAAGATGGGCAAAGATGCTTAGGATTGATAAAATTAGAGCAAAAATTATTTTTGAAAGGGGCAAAATACCCAAAATATCCAAAATATTTCAAAATTTTCCCTAAAAATTTTAAAAAAATTTTGAGGGTGGGCAATCAATGCTTGAGAGATCACTTGCATGTTCATTGGTCTTACTCCTGAAGAAAAAAAATCAAAGGCTAAGAAATTCAAGATAAATTTTATTGCTAAGATTTGGAGTTAGAGTTGATGTTGATATCATGCTTAGATTTTTTAAGTGATGACTTGCGTTGACATTCTTAGTGGAGTTAAAATAGCTGGATAACAATGGTCAAAGTATTGCAAAGGATAACGGAGGTTGGATCACAATAGTCAGGTAATGGTGGTTTGGAGGATCATAGTCAGGTGACAGATGTGGGAGGATCATGGTAGGGCTATGATGGTCGAATGACTGTTGACTAGCAATGATGGTCAGAGGATCGTAGTTGAACAACTGTGGAGAGTAACTTGTATTCAGATGCCGGAGGCCACAGGACCGTAGTTCGACGACTAAGACCAGACGATCATAGTTGGGTGATGAAGGTTGGCTGACCATAGTTGGGTGGCAGTGTCGAGTTTTTATCCAATATAATGACGGTCTTAGGTGGTTGTCCAATGGTGTCGGTTGGGTTGCTTTCTATTTGGCAATTGCTTTAACAAAAGTTTTAATATTAAAAGATTAAGGCTTCGTTTGGGATGGCTTTCTTAATACTTCTTAAAGCAGCTTTCTACAACAAAAATTAATTTTTTGTATTAAAAAATTGCTTTAAGAAGCAATAAAAAAATTGTCCTAAATGAAATCTAAATTCTAATTACTATGTATAGTGATAATAATAATAATAGTTGTAAAAATAATAAGAGTACTAAAATTAATAAAGAACAGACTGCCCTTCTGTAAATCAATATAACAATACTTCAATAGTGACACTAAAGTTGGATTTGATGCATGAATAACCCAACAGGATTCTATGATGAGACAGGCTTCAACTGTATCGAGCTCTACAAATTCAAATATATACCTACGTCAAATTTATTGATATTCCTCATCAATCTATAACTCAAAGGCGTATGTGTTAGTGGAAGCATTCAGAAAATGAAGTCTTAGTCCAACAATTGAAGAAGATTATTCTCAAGAATTGACAGAAGTAGAAGTCCATTAGCTTACATCAACTAGCACATTCATACACTTAACATCAATGGAAGGCAAATTGAGAGTGTATAATATTATTAAAATAACTATCATTAATGATTCAAATTTCTTAAATGTTCTCAGTTTAATTCAACATTTAAAATGACCGTTACTCAGTTCTTAAATTTAAATTCAGCTTTTGAAGCTGAAATTTCATTTATTGCTATGATGGGTAGCAATAAATTCAGAATTTTTATATATTTTGGATCCCTAAGATTTTCTCTCTGATCAATTCTAAGAATAAACCTACTACCATCATTTGGGTGAAAAAAGTTTAGAAGAAATCAAAATTAGTGAAGAAGAAATCAAAATTAGTGAAGAACACGAAAAAATATTAATGGCCGAAGGCATGTAAAATATATTTGTAATTTAGCTTCCGCATTTTCTATGGTCGATTCTATATTTTTATAAATTTATCTCGAATCAGATTAATGTTGTTGAGCTTGAAAAACTTTTGTGGAATGGGCATAATGTTTTCTAACATTTGGTATCAGAGAATTTTCAAAACCTCTACCTTGGTATTTGGATTTTCAATTTAATTTTGCATTCTTTCACAAAATCTAAAATGATTAGAATATTTGGAATAAAAAATTTTATTCTATTTATTATTTTTTTTGTAAATATAAATTTTATTAGTTTTCGATAAAAGTACTTAAAGAAATATTTGTAAAATTTTATATTAGAATAATATAATTTTGGATTTATATTCATTTTATAGGAAATTAAATTTATTTATTTGAGCTTAAATATATTTAATTACATATTTATAAATTTTACGTATGATAAAGCTAAAGAACTTAAACATAAAAGCATGTCTAAGTGATTTATATATAATTTGAATAATTAAGGATTAGCCTCAACATCCTTAATTATAAAAAGTATATGATTAAGATTTATAAATCACATAAATAATTAAAGACATTAATTATAATTAATTAGATAAATATACTGAAATTATCCCACATGACTTTTACTATATTTATATAATTAATTAGAATAAAATTTCAAATTATATTTTCTAACTTACCCATAGGAATTATAAAATAGATATGATTTGATAGTTTTATTAAAAAACCTTAAGTGAATGTAATAGAATTAAAACTTCAGCCCACACACAAGTTTATGTTAATAGATTCATTAATTTTTAAAATACATAATTTATTTTGGTAAAGTAAGATATATATATATATATATATATATATATATATATATATATATATATATATATATATATATATATATATATATATATATATATATATATATATATAAATATAAAGTAAGCATGTTTTAATTTATATATTATCTATCTTAATGCAGTCATGAAATCAATAAATATTTCTGATATTAAGTGAGATATTCCTGAATTAGATGGTGATAACTATAAAGTGTAGAAATAGAGAATTCTCCTTCATTTATGGTGGATGGATATTGATTATGCTGTAAGAATGAAAAGATGAACCACATAGAGTAAAAGATAATAACACTCATTATGAAATTGCTCTTTATGAACATTGGGAGCCATCTTAATGTTCATAAAGACAAAAATATATGTTAGTATTTGTGGCTCAATCGATCAATATAATAATGTTAGAGAGCTAATTAAGGCAATTGATAAACAATTCAACACTTCAGAAAAAGCTCTTGCTAATTCCCTAATCATGAAGATTTCATCCTTGAAGTTAAATGGAATTAAAGATGTGTGATAACACATAATGCGAATACGAGGTATTACAACTCAACTTAATACACTTGAGGTTGATATGTCTAAGTCTTTTTCGGTGCACTATATTCTGAACACCCTTCCATAATAATGTGGTCCTTTTTAAATATCATATAAGTGCACACATAAAGATAAATGGTCAATTAATGAACTTATAACCATGTGTGTTCAAGGGGAGGAAATGTTGGTTATGAAAATGAGTGAGTGTACTATATTAGCTACACATAAAAAAGACAGGAGTCATGCCAAGAAGAAAGGAAAGAGTAATATATCACTCTAAGCTAACATTCGTAAAAAATCGAAGTGTTATTTTTGTAAAAAGAAGGGACATATGAAGAAGGATTGCATCAAATTCAAAAATTGGCTTGACAAGAAAGGTAAAATAATCTCATTTGTCTGTTATGAATCCAAAATGGGTAATGTTATATATAACATATGGTGGATTGATTCAGGATAAACAATCCATATTTGCAATACTTTGCAGGGTATGCAAAATCTAAGGAAGCTAGTGGTAAATGAGTAATACACTTATTGATGAAATAAAAAGAGCTCATATGCTGAAGCTATTGGAACATGCTATTTAGTACTTTGTAGGGGTTTTATTTTAGAATTAGAAAAAACTTTTAAGGAGCCTAGTTTTTCTAGAAATTTGATTTCAATTTTCAAACGTGTACATTTCATTTATACCTTTAATTTTTCATAAACTTATGTTGATTTATATTATAAATTAAAACTTGTTGAAAATTGTATTTTGTATTATGGTCGTTTCTATATTAATTTGCAAAATGTCACCACTCATAATATTATGCATGTTTAAACTGGTATTAAAAATGTGTTATAAATGAAAATTCCTCTATGTTTTGGCACCGAAGATTAGGCCATATCTCGATAAATAGGATTAAAAGATTGGTGAATGAATGAGTACTTACTCTGAATTCCACAAATTTTGATACTTGTATAGGTTGTGTTATTGGTAAGCAAACTAACAAGTCAAAGAAAGGAGTCAAGAGGAGTATAAACATATTAGAGATCATACATACATATATTTATTGTTCGGATATGAATTTTCATGATCCAAAATATTTTATCATCTTTATTGATATATATATATATATATATATATATATATATATATATATAATATATATATATATATATATATATATATATGCTTCAAAATAAAAATGTAGCACTAAGTGCATTTAGGATTTTTAAGGCATAAGTAGAGAAATAATGTGAAAACAAATTAAAATTATAAGATTAGATAGAGGTGATAAATATTATTAAATATATGCTGAGGATGGACAAATGGTTGGCCCATTTGCAAAGTTCATTCAAGAAAATGAGATTGTTGCCCAATATATTTTACCTGGCTCACCTGATTAAAGTGGTGTAGCTGAGAGAAAGAATAAATCATTGATGGACATAGTTAGGAGCATGATTAGTAGTTCTAAACTACCTAAATTCTTGTGGACTAAATCTCTCAAGACGAATGTGTATATATTAAATATTGTTCTAATTAAGGTTGTTCCTAAAACTCCTTTTGAGTAGTGCAAAGGTTGGAAATCAAGTTTAAGACATGTACATATATGGGGATATCCATGTAAAGTGAAAATTTTTAATCCACAAGAGAAAATGTTAGACCCAAGGACTATTAGTGGATATGTCATTAGATATGCCAAAAATTCTAAGGGTTATAGATTTTATTGCCCATCTAATAACACTAGAATATTGGAATAAAAAGTTTAAAATTTCTTGAGAATGATTTGATTAGTGGAAGTAATTAATTACAAAGCTTAGTTTCTGAAAACGAACATATAGATACACAAAATTCTATTTCAAGTGACAGGTTGATTATTACCCATAACACTTCTAAAGTCCAAATGGGTATTATACAAATATTAATAGAGATTCTACAAGTTGCTTATAAACCAATAGATATAATTAAAAAAACAACTCCACAAGAGGAGGTTGTTACAACATTAAGAAGATATACTAGGAATAGAAAATCATCAATTCCTAGGTACTATATTATATATCTTCAAGAGTCAGACTATAATATTAGAGCTGAAAATGATCCTGAAATATTTTTACAAGCCATGAGTTTTGAATAATATAATTTATGTTAAGATGCCATGAGATTAATTTAATGGCACATAATGAAGTCTGAGATCTTGTTATGTTGCCTAATAATTAATGTAAAATTCATAGGGTTTTAAGACAAAAAGAGACTCATTAGACAACATAGAAAGATATAAAGCAAGACTTGTTGCTAAAGGATTCACTCAACAAGAAGGGGTTGATTATAAAGAGACTTTTTCTTCTGAATCTAAAAAAAAAAATACTTTAGAATTATCATGGGACATGTTGGGCATTTTGATTTAGAGCCATAACAAACAAATGTGAAAAATGCATTTCTAAATGGAAGATTAGAGGAAGAGGTTTACATGAAACAACTAGAAGGATTTTTCTCTAGCGAAGGTGAGCATTTAGTGTATAAGCTTAAGAAGTCTATATATGGATTGAAACAAGCCTCTCTTGGTATTTAAATTTTCATGATGTAATATCTTCATTTGGTTTATTAGAAAATATCATGAATCAATGTATGTACCAGAAGATCAGTAAGAGCAAATTTTTTTCTAATTCTATATGTAGATGATATTTTACTTACAACTAATGATAAAGCATTATTACGTGAGCTGAAACAAAAGGATATGAGTGTTTCCTCTTATATTATTGGCATTAAAATGCAAAGATAGGCTTCAAAGTGTTTTAAGTTTATCTCAGTAGACTTATATCAATAAAATTTTGGAGAGATTTAACATGAAAGATTGTTCACCAAGCGTAGCTCCCATTGTTAAAAGGGATAGATTCAACTTGAGTCAATGACCAAAACATGATTTTGAAAGGGATAAGATGAGAAATATTCCATATACTTCAATTATTGGTAGCCTAATGTATGCGTAGGTTTGCACAAGACTTGACATAGCATTTGTGTTAGGGATGTTAGGGAGATATGATCAGAGTACGTAATCCAGACATGTATCACTAGAGAGATGCAAAGAAAGTATTAAAGTATCTCCAATGTATAAAATATTACGTACTTATGCATTGATAGTCTGATAGTTTGGAATTGACTGGCTATTCAGATTCTGACTTTGTTGGCTGTGTTGATTATCTAAAATTAACTTATGGGTATATATTTATGTTTGCTGGTGGAGCTGCATCTTGGAGGAGTGCCAAGTAGAATTTGACTGCTACTTCCACTATAGAGGTCGAGTTTGTGTCTTGTTTTGAGGCCACATTGCACGGTGTATGATTGAAGAGTTTTATTTTTGGGCTTAGACTTATAGATTCAATATCTAGGCCATTGAAGATATATTGTGATAATTTAGCTGCATTGTTTTTGACTAATAACAACAAAAGAAGTAGTTGAAACAATCATATATATTGACATTAAGTACTTAGTCATAAAATAACATGTTAAGGAGAATATAGTGTTTATTAAACACATAAACACTGAATTGATGATAGAGGATCCTTTAACTAAAGGCATACAACCACAGAAATTTAAGGATCATGTGGATCGTATGAGCCTTGGTTACTTTAGTTAATTTCATTGTAAAATGAATATAGTTATGGTGTTTTTCATGTTTTAGTTATTTATGTGTGCACATTTATGTAATGATAAATATCTTTAAGTTGGAACTAGAATAAACATAAGGTTTATTCAATAAGTTAAATAAACAAATATATAGGAGACATAATCATCGGGATGCAATAATACTTGCACTTAGAGAACCTATCACCATGACTCATGATTTTTATTTCTTATTTTATTTGTGATGGAATATTTGGACCAAGTGGGAGATTGTTAAAATAATCATCATTAATGGTCCAAATTACTTGTCTGTTTTTAGTTTAATTCAACATTCAAAATGATAGTTACTCAGTTTTAATTTCAGAAATTAAAACTAACCATTAATTCTTAATTTTAAATTCAACTTTAGAAGCTAATTTCATTTATTTCTATGATGGGTAGCAATTAATTCAAAATTTTTATATATTTTGGGACCCTAATCTTTTCTCTCTAAACACTTCTAAGAATAAACATACATGGGAGAGAAGATGTTTAGAATATTTCAAAATTAGTGAAGAACACGATCAAATATCAATGACCAGAGGTATGTAAAATATGTTTATAATTTAATTTCTGTATTTTGTATAGTCGATTCTATATTTTATAAATTTATATCAAACCATAATGTTGCTAAGTTTAAGAAACTTTTATAGAATCAGCGTAAAGTTTTCTTTTATATATATCCCAATAATTTCCTCCAAACAAAATATGAATTCAAATATATTTTATCTCAATTTTGAGGGTCCCAATTTTCAAGATTAACTCTTGTCATCAACACCAACCCCGGTCTTCATCATCAACCACAAAATTGACATCCGTCATCTCCAACAATAACGACACTCATCGTAAACATTAGCGTCATTGTCCACCACCACAAACAAAATCATTGGCGCCCACCATTGATTCTATTGTAAATTTCTACCACCATTACCAATTGTTGCCACCATCATTGATGATCATAACCTCTACCAAAGTTAATTAATACATATCTTCTGGATTAATATATCCCTTTTAATAGGAAGAAGAACGAGTAGACTGCTAATTAATTATCTCTCAATCACAAAGTTAACACCAAATGACCCGTATTACTTTTGAGCATAACAGAAGTTATCTATAATTAAAGTCTACCAAATTAGAACAGTGCCACTCACAGTAGTAGAATATATAATCCATGGTTCTCAGCTTTTTAAAATTTTTGCGTAAAAAATTTCATGTATCATATTTAATGCTCGTAATAAAATAAATTATGACAAATATATAAATATAATAAATTAATTTAAAATTAAGTTCTCACTTCATATTAGACTTTTAAAATGGTATATATTCTTTAATTTTTATTTAAAATTATTTAGATTTTAACATTTTATTAATTATTATAATAAATCAATAGTAATTAGAAGTTAATTTAAATTTAACTAATTATTTTAGTAATAATATAATATAATATTGATACGACATAAAAAATTATATTGAGCGGGCACGAATCTCGATGCAAAATCAAGTTGGAAACTTCCAAAATTAAAATCGGGACCATCTGAACTCCGATTTTAACAAACTTATAGTCGAATTGAACGTCTCGGAAATACGAACACAACGACACCAAATTTAACTCAATCCGATCCCAAATGGGTCCAAATCAAGGGTCCGAAGCGCTGTTGGAGGGTTTGAACCACAATTTGGTTTACCAAACGGTTTCCAAACATGACGTTCTTATAGTCGAATAGAGCGGCTCAACAAGACAAATCCAACGAGCTCAGGATCACTGAATTCTGACATCACTAAGACATTTAAATGCCCATCAAACGGTCCATGATCAAGGGATTCAATTCAACATCGACCGTCCATCCAACCACTCCCCATTTATCCTTGATCTCTCACCTATTTACGAGCAATGCCACTCCAGAAATCTATATAGAACCCTCATTTCTCTTGAAAGGGGGACCAGAGCAAGAAGAGAAGAAGGAAGAAGAGAATGAAGAGAAGGAAGAAGCTCATCATAGACCACTGCCGGACAACGACTTGAGACCCTCACCTCCGTCAGACCACCGCCTGACGTCGTTGCTCCATCAGACCACCACTTGAGGCCCTCACCTCCGCCGGACCACTGCCTGACATCATTGCTCAGCAGGACCACCACTTGAGGCTCTCACCTTCGCCGAACTATCTTCTGACATCGTTGCTCCATCGGACCACTGCCTAAAGTCGTTGCTTTTCCGGACCATCACTTAAGGCCTTGAGCTTCGTCGGACCACCACTTGAGACCCTCACCTCCGCCGGACCACCGCCTAACGTCATTGCTCTGCCGGACCACCACTTAAGGGCCTGAGCTCCACCAGACCACCACTTGAGGCTCTCACCTCCGCTGGACAACCGCCTGACATCGTTGCTCCTCCATACCACCACTCGAGATCCTCACCACCACCAGACCACCACTTAAGGATCTGAGCTCTGCCGAACCACCACTTGAGGGACTCGAGCTTCGCCGGACCACCGCCTGACGTCGTTGCTCCGCCGGACCACCGCCTGACATCGTTGCTCCGTCGGACCACCACCTAAGGCCCGAACTTCTACCGTACCACAACTTAAGGCTCGAACTTGTGTTGGACCATCACCTGAGGCCTGGACTTTTGCCAGACAACCACTTGATGCCCAGACTTTTTCCATACCACCAACTGAGGCTCGAACATCTGTCAGACCACCACTAGACGCCCGAACTTCTGCTGGACCACCGCCTGAGGCCCGGACTTCTCCTAGATGACCACATGATGTCCGAACTTCTGCTAGACCACCACATGAGTCCTGGACATCTGCCATACCACCACGTACGTGAAGTCGAAACTTATGTCGGACCACCGCTTGATGCCTTGAGTTCTACTAAAGTACAGCCCTACTACTATGGTCTTTTAGACCCCGGTCTTCTGCCAACTATGATCTTTTAGACTCATATCTCCTGCCGACTACGGGCCTTCTAACCTCCGTCACCTACTATAATCATTCTGACCTCCATCACCAGACAACGGTCTTTCAGACCCCAGTCTCTTGTCAACTCCGATATTTCAGACTCCTGTCTCCTATCGACTACGGTCTTTCTGACCTCTATCGCCTACTATGGTCATTCTGACCTCCATCACCAGACAATAGTCTTTCAGATCCTGGTCTCCAGCCAACTACGATCTTTCAGACTCCTGTCTCCTGCCGAATATGATCCTTCCGACTTCTATCGCCTACTATGGTCATTCTGACCTCCATCATCAGAAAACAATCTTTCAGACCCCGATCTCCTGCCAACTACGGTCTTTCGGACTCCTATCTCCTGCTAAGTACGGCCCTTCCGACCGCTGTCGCCTACTATGGTCATTCCGACCTCCATCACTTGATAATGATCTTTCAGACCTCGTTCTCCTGCAAACTATGAACTTTCGAATTTGTTTGCTGCCGACTACAGTCCTTCCGACCCCCATCGTCTAATATGGTCGTTTCGACCTCCATCACAAGACAACAGTGTTTCTGACCCCGGTCTCCTGCCAACTACGATATTTCCGACATCTATTTTATCAACTATGGTCATGCTGACCAAAAAAATATGTCTATGTTGATTATTGTAACTCCCACCATGTAATGCGCTCTATATGATGTACATTTGTACCATCAAGTCAAGGCCATCTCCCTAAGAAGGGCCTTGACACCGTCCGGATCTAGCCGACCATCAAAATCAGGTATCTCTATCTTGACTCCTGCATCATCTCTGTGAGGTTTATGGCGACCAGGTAGGGTTGTTCTTTCTTCTTCTTCACCGTGAGATTCAAGATGAAAAGGATTCATTTCTTCCTCCTCTTCTTGAACTTCCTGATCTGTCTCCTTATGTTCAAATCTTGCCAATCTTTGTTGTAACTGCTGAATTTCTCTTTGCAGATCTTCAATGATCACATCTTTCGTCGGACGCTGCACGTTCCTCCGAGGCGGCATCTTCGCCGGCTCTGATACCAAATTGACACCGTCCTGGTGATCGATGAAGCAAAGAGATCACGCAAGAAGAAGATAAGGCGACTTACCTTCTCCTACAGAGTTCTACTGAAGGAAATCCACCTTCCGCTCGAGCTCCGGCCACCACCTGTAAACACTACAGGATACAGTAACTCAATGTAAGAGTTAGAACGAAGTTTTGAATTCACCCGAAAAACTATCCCGCCTTTATTTTCAGAGTATTTATAACGAGCAATGTACAATCAGCACTATGATAGGCTACATAAGAAGCAACACAATCTAAGAATGAATCCGTGAATTAAAATCGAAATAACAGAGAACGTTGTAGGCGTGCGTTTCATACAGAACTAGAACAGAGGACACTCCGGTGTCAGGCCTCATTTGTAATCGACTGTAAATACTAGTGGATTCTTTTAAACTTGGCCAGGCCTCGTGATTTTTCTTCATTTTCAGGGGTTTCAACGTAAAAACTCTAGTGTCTCTTATGAACGGTATACCCTCTCTCTTATCTGATTGTATGATGGATCTTCGTACAATGCTAAGACATTAAACTATATATTTCTCTACCACCGCAAATATTCCAAGACGCAACAAATATAATAATTAGACTTGTACCAATTAATTGGATGAATATGCCACCATTTTCATATAATTTAAAAATTTTAAACATTTTCAAAATGAAAAGAAAAAAAAAATCTAAAGCAAGCTTCTATATTATTTGAACATTTAAAATAACAAAAAAGGAACAGAACTATTGAAAATAAAATAAATAAATAAATAAAACATGATTACATATATAATTATTGAATTCTTAAAATTGTATAACATTATACAATTTTAAGCTCACGGCCTTTAACTCGCTACCTTCATTACCTAGCTCGGCATTCCTCCTGTCATGCATAGAACAGATATTCAACAAACGTTGATAATTAACAAAAAAACATAATTAATAGCTAATTATTCCTACAAAAACCACCTTGGATTCAATAAAGCTGATACGGCATCCTATTACCAGACATCCGATCCAAGCTTACTCAAGCTCAGGGTCATTACTTCCTTGCCTCCACTGTCACTTTAAGCCCATTCCTCATGTAAAGCGTCGTTGTCATCCTCGGCACCACCTTCTGTCCTTCCTCTACCACAACCTTATACCTATACAGCATTGCCGCAGCTACCATCTTCATCTGCATGTACGCAAACTTCTTCCCCACGCACAGCCTTGGCCCCGCGTTGAAGACTGCGTACTTAAACGGATTCTCCCCCGTAAAAACTCCCTCCTTTATCCACCTCTCCGGCCTGAACTCCATACAATCCTTCCCCCATATCCCTTCCATTCTCCCCATGGAGTATATCAAGTATATAATCCTTCCCCCTTTCCTTATCCTCGTCCCGTCGGGCAGTACGTCGTCCTCCATGGCCTCCTTGAAGTCCAACGGTACCGACGGGTACAGCCTCAGCGACTCCGTCAGCGCTGCCTGTAGATACTCCATCTTCTTCACCTCATCCACAGTAAACACCACGTCGTCATAGCCATCGGCAGCTGAATCGACCTCTCTTTTCTTTGAATCGACCTCTCTTATATTTACTATCTCAGATATCTCGGCGAGAATCCGACGCTCCACGCGCGGGTGCTTATGAAGTAACCAAAAGAACCACGCAAGCGCTACCGAGCTAGTGTCTCTCCCCGCCAGTATGAAGCTGATAATAAAGTCCTTTAGAAACTTGTCGGAAAATCGTCGCTCGCCACTCATTAGCCTCGACAGCAGGTCTGACTGCTCATTCAAGCTCAGATCTGCCCTGCGATCTCTCACTGTCTTTTCCGCAAACTCATGAACAGCACGGATGGCAAACCTGAGCCGCCTCTCTGTTCCGACGTCCAACAACTTCATTGTCTTCCAAACAGCCGGCGGCACAAGGAACCGAAAAAGGGTGAACTGCGTGGCCTCTTCGAACGCCCTCGCGAACGGAATTTCAGGGAGGTCAGCCGCGAGGCAACCAGGGTCAATCCCGAACGCCGCCGTGCATATATTATCGAACGTCAACCGCAGAAACACGTCTTGGAGATCGACGATGGCAGAGCTTCCAGCCAGCCGGCGGAGGAGTGGGAGTAGCTTTTGGCGCACAAGTTCACGAATGGTATCGGCGGAGTATTCGACGTAGCGCGAGGAGTGCATCTCGGCGGTCGCGGCTCTGCGCTGGTCTCGCCACGCGGCGTCATCGGCGTTGAAAATGCCATCGCCTAGGAAATCCACGAAGCGCTCTCGGTAGTAGCGGCCTTTAGGAAAGTTCGAAAAGTTTGTCTTGAGAATATACTCAACGTTGGACGGGTCGGCGGTGACGACACCGTATAAACGGCCGAACCAGACACCACGGTAGGGGAAGGTCCCGCCTGCACGGGCGGCGGATTCGGTGGCCCAGTCATAGACACGGTGGATGTGGATTACGAAAGACGGCAAGCTGCCGAGGACTGGCCATTGCATGGGGCCCTTGGCGGTCACCCACTTCACGGCAGCGCTTGAGAGAAAGAGGAGGAGCAAGCCGACGCCGACGTCGGCTAGCTGGAGATGAAAGAGGAGAGAGGAGATCAGCGCCGCCAGTGCCATGCGTAGATTGGAATTGGAGTAGAGAGTTGGTGGCTTCCCATTTGAGCTGGTCTTTTATATATAGTCAAATAATACTCAAATTCAGTGTAGGAGAAACAAAAGAGGCAATTACGAATGAGCTACTACCTTGACTTCATAATTAATTTGGGAGATAATCTTAATGAGCTGAACAACTGGAAGGTGGCAAGTGAAGTAATGGAGTTTAATGATTAGATATCCAGCACTGTTAAACTGTTACATGAAAAGCTGGGGAGGCCAGAGAAGAGGTGATGGGTGAGATGTAGCTTTCATTTTGTTGGAAAATTATTTTAGTGACAATAAATTGCGGGTTCAGGGAGACAGCCATTTTGGCCATCAAACCAAACTCCTCTGTGATCGACGACATGTTGGACGGGGCGCAGTAGCTTTATCTTAACCTTGCCGACGATGAACGAGTACTCCTATGGTCACGTGGAAGGTTTCGTTTCGATATATGTGCCAATGGTCGTTTTTTATGACTAAGGTGGTTGTGACGGTAATTGTGTCTATAAGATAAATAGTTTATTTACCATACTCTTCGTTGTTACTTTTTAATTATTATTATTGTGAGGCTCTCAAATAAAAAACAATTCAATCTTTTAGGCTTATTCAAATAATATTAAATATTTTAAATATATTATATGACTATTTCATTGGTTGAAAAGATAATATAGGTAAAAAAATACGGTGAAAAAAATGCATTATTTGGATGAGTATAAAATAAAATAAAAAAAAGATTATTATTTGTTATTTTTATTGAAATAAAATAAATGCAATATAAAGTTTAAAAAAATGAAAGTTGATGAACGACAATGACAATGGTGGCTGATAATAGTAGTTCGCAATGCCTTACAATTATAGTTGGCGGTAGTGGGGGGTCCCTAGAGATGACGGTGAGCGGTGGTGGTGGCGATCAGCGGCGACGAGATAGCAATGGGCGATAGTGTAAGTGGTGACAAACGGCAATAATGATGATAATTTTATACTATATTTATTTTATTTCAAATCAAATATTAATAATCTCCAAAATCTTATATTTAAAAAACTTCAAGCCAAACACTTGCATGCTCAAAACACCGAAATTTTACACCCATTTTGAAATACTACTTTACAACTAAATAGCTCCCCATTCTTTTTTCAATAAATCACAAACAGCCCCTTAATGGTGTAAATTCATCATTTTTATGAACTTCTTTTGCTCTTCAAGGTCATTATGGGTTAACAAGTTTCATACTTCATGAATTAAATTTGCTTTATTATTCAATTGCAAATTGTGATTTTTAATCCAATAACTATGTTAATTTTTATGCTCCTGATTTCGTAGCACCCAGTTTTGATGTAGCGATCAAATTTTATTTTTGGTTTTTTTAACAAAGGCTTAATAATTGGCTGTTAAATCCATTTAATATGCTAGCTAGTTGTGGTTGGAGCCTTGGGGCTCGGGCATTGTTTTCAAGACATTTATGGCGCCACCGAAAGAAGCAAATTATTTGAAGATGGCGAAGATGTAAATTCATTGAATAGCAGCTTAAACTGGAGGGAAATCTTCAGTGTCCACTATTAATTGGGCGTGCGTTTGAAAATCTATTTCTCTCTCCTGTTGGTCAAGATTCATAGTACGACTACGACGTTGGAGAATGTATGTATGATGATTGATCACAATAATTACTATTATGAGTTAGAATATTTGTGATAGTAGATATAAATTTTTTTATCTTCTTGTTGCATGCATATTCAGCACACAAACGAATAAATTAAAACACTAAAATATTTACATGAAAATCTTTAAAAAAGAAAAAAAATAGAAGATATGCTCGAAGAACTTGAGGTTTATCTTCTTGTTGAATAGAAAATATTTATCTTCTTGTTGATGAGAGTTACGTTATTGAAATGCTCAATTGCCTAAATTATTAAATAAGGTTTAACAAAAATCTCAGTAGTCTCAATCACAATAACGTGCTTATAAGCCTCCATAATAGCATAATAATGTGTATGTTACATCTACTACTTCCATATTTGATTCCCATATTTATTACTTTCAAAGGTTCCCCACTATGCAACCATGTGGTAATGTCTACTTTAGATTTGTTAGCCTCAAATACTTCAAGCATATCTCCTACTTGGTTATTTGGCTCTTCATAATTACAATGGTTTAGAAAGTAGATTGGACTTCGTGTGATGGTCGTCAAGCTAAAGTCTGGCGATATCAGTGGTAGATGAAAGTCTAGAGATAGCTGGGGGTTAGATAAATAGAAGTCTATCGACCGTCAGCGACAGGGGAAATGGCCAAAGACAGTCGGTGGCCGAGTAAAAAACCGACTACAATTAGTGGTCAAGGAGGAGCTTGATGGCAAGACAAATCAAATTTCTCTTATTTCTTCCTCTTCTCCCCACTGTGAGAAATGAGGGATATATTTATAATTTTTTTGTGAGTGGCATAGCTAGTAAATATGGAAATGATCAAGGCAACTTAAGAGTGTTATGATGGATGGTTACTCGAACAATTATTGACCATTTATCGAGCATTTAAGTGCCTTAAAGATGTTAGAATTCGATAAACTTGGTCTCGTTGGATTCGTCTCATTGAGCTGATTGATTAGATTATAAACATGTTATATTTGGATGTCATTTGATCATCCAATTTACGCTTTGAAGCTTCTAAATATACTTCGGGCCCTAAATTTGGATCCATTTGGGTTTGGATTGGATTGATTTTGGTGTCTTTGAATTTGTCTTTTCAATACAATAAATTCCTATAGGTTTGCTGAAATCGGAGTTAGAATGGCTTCAAATTTAATTTCAGAAGTTTCCAATGAGAATTTGCGTTGAAGATAAAATAAACCAATGCACTGAATCCATTTGGCATTAAAACACTTGCAGTAAATTACCCTAAGACTTTCTACGCAAGGCAAAATGATCCAGGAACCCCGGCATATTTTCCCATGCAAAGCAGCAAATGGTGGAGCCTTCGCCACCTGTTAGCCATGCAAGGCAAGAACCAATACGGGTAATCTTTAATTCGGGTAGTTTGGTTTTTTTTTTTTTTTTGAAAGGAGGCCAGAAACCTCGTCCAGGCTTCCATTGCAGGCTGCTCCCTAAATGATGGAAGCTGCTTGAGGCCACTTACATTCACGGAAAATTATTAGGTCCAGACACCGAATGTAGAGATATGTTTGAACATCCATTCAAAAATTTAGCATGTGGAGTACATTTTAGTTGTATTTTTTTTGTGCGTTTTATTTGTGCTTTAACTGTATTTTTTTACTATGCTTTGACTGCATTTTATCTGCGCTTTACTTTCGCTTTAGTTGCCTTGCTTATACTTGCTTACTAGTAGGATTGTTTCTTAGTTCCTTTCTATCTATCTTTGTAGTGGTTCATCGTCCTCCTTCTTAAGTGAGGGTTTTTCCTTATGTATTACTCGTGGGAACCTGTTCCTATGCTTGTTTATGAATACTCTACCTACTCTTCTTTGTCTTTCTTTAGGCTTTTCTTGCTTTCTTTCTCTGTCTTTCAAAGAGTGAGTGAAGGTAGGGAAGAGCACTTGGCTTAAAGTTCTTCGAACACATTAAACATATTGAATATCTGCGTGTCTACTCCACCTTTTATTGACCTTCAAACCTATCTCTATGTCAGGTGTTCGGACCTAATAATTTTCCTCTCTCTACATCCACCACCCCTCGCGCGCGCAGGCGAAGCTTTGCCTCTCTCCAAATTTTATGCCCTTTTAGAGCCCATAGGTCGCTATAAAAGGCTAGCTTTTGGCATTTAGTTATCTTAGATTTTCTTGAGATATATTTTTACTGCATTCTAAAATAATTTTCTAATAAAAACTTTTAAGATAAAAAATAATTATTAAAAGCAACAAAGAAGTTATCCCATGAAATCCTTAGAGAGCCGTTAGGATAGGAAATATCATATACTCGCGAGGGCATGACGCCGCCAACTGCCACCGCCGGAGTCAATCCAGTGAACGGAAAGCTTCCCTTCGGCAAGACTCACTACATGGCCTCCAGGCCTCATCCTCCGCCACCTTCGCAAGCTTCCGTGCTCTGCGGTGTCCCGCGGGCCGCAGCGTCTGTCTGCTATGTTGACCAAGAGAGAAATGAAGCGGTGACCGTCGGATCTTGTTTGTAAGATCCTACGGTACAGATACATATTTATTACGTCATCCGGTTCGACCCCGGTTAGACCGGTTTTCAGAACCTTGCTTGTAGTTACTTTTGCTCCTTTTTTAGCTCATAGGATTTCTTTAGAATGATACATATTTTTTATAAATATAATTATTAAATTAGAATATGAAAAATAATTTTCTTAAAAATTATTATCAGCATTATAATAAAAAAAAATTGAACAGTCAATTATTCTACTTTAACAGTTTTAATAATAAAAATATTTTTTCATCATAATTATTTTCTTTTAAATCTACCTGAGATCATTAGCAAAATAAAATAATGCTTAGGAATTTAAAGTGGCCGATTTTTTCGGTTTGGTAGTTGAAAATAATGCGAAAGCTGATACTTTTTTCAACCTCTTTTTCTATGTTCTATCTGTTACTATTTGATTTGCTGCAGAAGCGCTGGTTCTTTCCCTTGTTTTTTAGCACAGTGAAGACAACGTAAACTGAACAAGCCAATTCCTAATTTTTGCCGGCAAATTATTAGGTCCTATCACCGGACTTATTTCTAGGTCTAGGCCCGGACATTCAATAAAAACTTGCCACATGGACTGCACTTTAGATGGATTTTTTTGACTGTGCTTTACTTACACTTTACCTGCGTTTTACCTGCGCTTTTTTTAGTCAAAATGCAGTCCACGTGGCAAATTTTTAGAGGATGTCCGTACCTATTTGTAGGTCCCGTGACTGGACGTATTAATTTGCCATTTTTGCCAGCCGAACAGTGAATCATAATAATAAAGTATTTTAGCCAGAAAAACATATTCCAGAGGGACCGCTGCACCAGAATTCCTTTATTCATCAAGAAAGCAGAGAAGTTGAGCATCAAGTGGTGGGGCTCTTGTCGTTGGTTTTAATGCATGAAAGAAAATTATTTCTTTTTCTAAAGCAAAAAAATACAAATAAAAAAGTGAAAGAAATTTACTATCTTCTGAGATTTTTGTTCATTTAGACCTATATTTTATTTTAATAAAGATTTAAGTATTACTAATTAAAGATAAAGAGAAAAATATGTATAATAATTTATTTAATCTTAAATATGGGCATTACAAGTTATTGTGATACTTTTTTGTCTAACTAATGCAAAAATTAAATATAAGAAAAATGAATAGACCTTTGGGAAAGCATTACTTAAAAGAACAATGATAATGCAATACTCCCTTATACTTAAATGGTATTAGACTCCTTTCAGTTCACATAATATATTGAAGAAAAAATGAGAATGTGGCCAAAAACTGCAGTCTCAGTTAGCTATGTGGACTGTCTAAAAATGAGCTTACGAGCTACAACTAAGCCTTTTAAAATAGTCGATTTAAAGCCTTTAGAACTAGAGATTATTACGTGCGCGTCTGAACCCTCCGGAGGCGAATTCGAACACCCCACGTCACCGGGATGCACCAGGCCCCGAGTGACGTGGCACGTTCAGATTCGCCTCCGGACGAATCCGAACACCCCACGTAATAATTTTTTTCATTAGAACACCGAAAATGGAAGATTGTGGGCACCTTGTTTTGATGATTGATAGAATGGAATGATGTAAAGAAGCTGATAGATAGATTCCAAACTTCCCAATAGAATGAATAAATAATTTATTAAGGTCAAAAACAATAAATAATTGGCAAAACAAATGCTTAATAGTAAGAATTTTTTCTTAGGATGGAAAACTTATTATATAGTAGTAGAGGTTTAACTTATGGCCCAAAGCTCTTACCAACTGGACTAGCTTGAAATATTGAAGTTTAGGAAGAGATGTCTTTCCCAAAAAGCTGTACTATCCCTTTTCCCGGATCATCTTGTTTGATTAGGGATTCCCCGACCAAAACCTGCAATAGCAATAGATGTAATTTTCACTACTAAACCCCACAGAAGCTTTTTTTTTTTTTTTTCTGCACATATCAACTTCAAATAAACCAAAAAAGAGTAAGAAGGGGAAGGAAAATAAAATAATACAACAAATATTATTAAGTTGTTACCATATTCATAAATATTAGAATTGTTGGGAAAAATAATATTTCTTTATTATATTTTTTAACAATCCAAAGCACGAGAAAATACACATATTTTAAACTTGAATAATCTAAAATGCATTTTACAAGCTATATTCCTGCATTTTATCAAAAAGACTTTTTTGAAGACTTCATATTTAAACTGAAAAAATAAATTTAGATTAAAATGCTATTTTATTCTATTTACCTCATACATTTATACTTTTTTTTTTATTATAAACTCTCTAGTATAAAATTAGATTAAAAGACTATTTATATTGGTTTATTACCACTTGCATTATAAGTAAACATAATATTTATTCTTTTTCAACACATACGCTATTGAATAATGATTAATATCAACTTTACTTTTAAATTTTAAATTGAGATTATTTAAATTAAATATTTGTTTGGAATTGCTTCAATCTTCTTCCACATTTTACATATAACTTAATTAATCTTGATTTAATTATAATATAAACTATCATGTAAACATTTGCAACTTTAAGTCTGAATGTTAGGATAAAAAATCATTTCGATATACAACCAATAGTTTATATTATTTCGATATGCACTTGATACTCACCATGTATTTCACCAAGAATTATACAACCAACCTCTCTGTTTGAGGTTGTTTGTGGTTGCATGGAATTAGAATTCCAGAATCTAAAAATTCGAGTATAAAACTAAGAGAAATTACCGCATGGGCGCCAGCATTTTGAACAAACGCGATATCTTCAGGAGTAAACAATCCAGACTCTCCCACAACCTGAAACATTAAGAATCAACAGTGAAGGAATATTTTATGAAAAGCATGAAGACATGTAAGAAAAACTTATTGCGATTAACATGGACATAAGCAACATGAATTTTTGTACAGGAGTGGACCACTTCAACAATCTGAAAATATATTAAGTACTTCAGAAATGTCCTCATTAAATGCGATGCTTACGGTTATGCCCTTTTGGCGAATAACCTCGCCTCTTTCTCCCTCTAGAAGCTTTTTTGTGTTGGAAATATCAACCACAAAAGTTTCTGCAGAAAGTAAGATGGTTTTGTTAATGCAACTATAAACAAGAGGTGAACAATTTTCATATCCGAATTAAGTTTTTATCAGGGTTTCCAACAGCTACAAACAAGAAGAAAATGGAGAAAGAATGGATAAGGATGCAAGTCATATAAGCAATTTCAATTAGTTTTAACAAATTTGTTAACGATGAAACAATATCCATGTGCTTCCTGCTTTTTTTATTTAGCCATTGAGCTTTAGCACATCATCATCATCATCAACCTTATCCCAACCTAATTGGGGAAACTTAAGGATCCTTCTCCATTCACTGTATAGAGCAACAAAAAAGGTGATAGCTAGTTTGCTCTAGTATTTTACCCTTCTGATAAAATTAACTTTGATCTACCCATTCTGACTCCTTGCTATTCCTCAACACATAATTCTATCTCCCCGCCCTACTGGGACAAATACTTTTTTGTATTCACATGCCCAATGCACTAATTACCATTCCCAGTACCGCATCTACAGTAATTCTGCCTATTTCACGCACTCTATTTTTATTTTTATTTTTTTGAACTGCTTTAGCAGTAGCAGTATCACGCACTCTAATATCATTTATCACTCTATCCATGATAGGCTTCGCTTTATAAGGCTGTCGTCAAAAAAGCCCGATGAGAAGTTGTTGATGGAGTTGTGAAAGCTAATCTTGTTTAAGCTATTGATTATGTTTGGTAGAGCTACTGGTTGCTAGCATCGATAAAAGCATGACCAGTTCAACGTTAGCTTCTAAAATCCAAATTCATCAAAACATTATCACTTTATTTACTGTAAAATACCAACACACGAACAAATATATGGCATCAAATATTTTTTGCAGTTTCATCTTCTTATGGATAAATAAACTCCACGACAACAATGATGCAAAAAATACAGCATTCTAGATGAGATATGATGCGAGACCTTGAGCAATTTCATTGTCATTTCATCTAGTTTAAAATTGATTCAAACTTAAAAGACAGAAAAAATAAATATATAACAAGACGCAAAAAAGAAACTCAGCTGGTTTATAGGTCTATTCAACACCATCAGAAGTATGAACATAATGATGATATTTATGATTTTGTTTGGGACAGCTTTCATACTATTTTTTAAAACGATTTTTTAGTACAAAAAAATTAAATTCTAAAAAGTTGTTTTAGAAAGCAAGAAGAAAGCTGACCCAAGCGAAGCCTATATAAAAATTATAAAGGTAGCTGAATGGTAAAATGCTTGTGTTTAGCTTATTCAAAAAAGTAATACTAAAAGAAGACTCGTACACAAAACGAAGAAATATGACTTGATCAAATGGATGTTTATCTGGTTACAAGGTATAACCTTGAACCACCAATCCAACAACTTTGTGGACTTTCCCAGCTCCAGCCAAGGTAGAGTAGCTACATCGCATGGCCAGATGGGATACCGACCCTCCTTGCCAATGTGGAATAGCCTTCCCAGACCCTCCTCACCCACAACACAACCCCTCAAAAATTGAAGAGCTTGATGGATGTAATTACCTTCGTGATCGCAATCCCAATTTTTCTGGCATTGCAGCCATAAACTCAAATTTCTTCCTCTCCAATTTTTGGTCATTGTCATCTCACGATCCTTATCATGACCCTTGTTTGCACTTAAGCGAGGCTATATTCCTCGGGTTATTACTAGTTTGTAATAGTGTAATATGAGGGGTATTTAGGTTTTTTTCTTTCTTTCAAAATACAAATCTCAGGAATACAATGCCGAACATGAAACTTGTAATAAGACTCATTTCTTCCATCATTGACAAAATTTTCAAGAGTATCACACATGTGTGATCCAAATAACCATCACACAATAAAGAAATAACAATTTTTAAAAGCAATGCATGGAGATATGACATCCAAATGAAGCTTTTAATTTTACAAACATCCGTAGTAATACTCTTGTTTCTACCTCACTCACTTAGCTATCAATGACTTTTTTTTTTCTTATCAACGTGAAAAGCTTGGAGTAGCTCCAATGGAATATAAGATCAGAGAGAGTCGCCTTAGATGGTTTGGTCATTGTTAGACTAATCCATTGGACCGGTCCAGCCGGTCCACACAAGACCGGCTCAGGTAGAGAACAGGCGGAGAATTCCGCCTGTTTCGTAGGCCAATCGGGCCGCCGAAGCTTAGGGGACCATTTTGGAAGGTTTTTTGAGGAAATTGGGAGAGAAATTTGAATGTAGGGATTGTTTAGGGATTTCCTTTTCATATGTATGCATTAAATAGTTTGTTTTCCTAGAGTTTGGGTATCTTGAATTTGGCTGAAATTTGAGATCTCTTAAAATAAGGTTTTTCTTTGGGCTCTAGCGGTGTCTAAAGATTTGGGAGAGATTGATCCTCCTCTCGAATTGAGGATCAATTGTATCCTGCTATTTTATGTTTTCCTTTCATCAAATAATACAAATTATCTACTGTTTTCATGTTTTGTGCAGATTTTTGTGAAGATTTGTCGCTATTTTTCAGAGATTTTTAGGAAATACTTGAGATCTATAAGTGTTTCCTATCAAATTGGTATTAGAGCAAGTCTTGGGACCGTTCGTGGGCTGTTTTGGGCGAATTTCAGCGGGTGATTTTTGGTCGGGAACGGACGAAGTGCTGTTTTTCTATTAAAAAATCCGGAATTTTTGGATTTACAAAAATTCAGATCGAGATGACAGCCAAGAAAGTTGATACGCTAGAAGAAATGCTTGAAGGGGAGATGAGCCAAATCAAGACAACGGTGGAGGAAAGGATTTCCTCCATGGAAGGATAAGTAGCCGATCTCCGAGACATGATAAAGAAAATATTAGAAATTCAAAACCAAACGGCGGCTTCCGTGACAAAAGAGGAGGAAAGAAAAAACACGAATTCAGAAATTCGTAGGGAGGAAGACGAGGTGAAAATCATGGAGGTAGAAAGAAGAAAACCCTTTATGGAGCCTTTCCAGAGGGAGGATAGAGGAGGTAGGTATGGGAAAGGCATGAGTATGGAGGGACAGAGCAAAGGGGTGCTGATTGGAAACGTCTGGAGGTACATTATGGTCGCCGAGGTGCTGATTTTGAAGGAAGAAGAGGGGAATTCAAAGGGGGTTTGAGCTATGGCAGGGCAAGGAAAAACCGGGAGACGTGGGGTGGGCCGAGCACTTGGGAGAGGAGAAGCTATGGAGGAATAAGGGGGAATGGTGGAGATCAGAATGTGAGGAAGTTGAAGATGTCTATCTTCGAGGGGGAGGATGCATATGGGTGGATATATAAGTAGAGAGGTACTTTGCCGTTAATGGGCTAAAGGAGGAGGAGAAGTTGACAGCAGCAGGCCTTTGTTTGGAGGGGAAGGCACTGTCATGGTACCAGTGGAGAGACTAGAGGAGACCTATAAGGGACTGGAGGGAATTCAAGAACTGCATAATAGAACGTTTCTAAACCGATCAAGGAGGAGATTTCTAAGAGCAATTCTTTGCTCTGACACAAGAGGGATCAATAGCAGACTACAGGGAGCAGTTTGAGCACCTAGCCAGTAGGGTGGAGCGATTATCAGATACGGTATTGGAGGGGAACTTCATGAAGGGGTTGAAGGCAGAGATCCGAGCGACAGTGAAAGTTCTTATGCCTAGTGACTTGGGGGAGACCATGAAGTTGGCACAGCTGGTGGAAAATCAGAAGAATCTAGAGAATGGGGCCAAGAATAGCGGCACAGGAGGCTCTTACAGGACGACGACCACTCTTCTAGCACCCAAGGGGCCTGCATCAGGCAACATTAATGAGACCACCAGGGAGAAGCCAATAGGAAGGAGTGGGAAAAATTTCAAGAGACTGGCAGAGAAGGAGATGCAGGAGAAGAGGACAAAGGATTTGTGTTTCACATGCGAAGAGAAGTATACGCCAGGACATCGGTGCAATGATTGAACTCTTCAGGTTCTCATCGTCTGTGATGACGAGGAAACTGATGAGGGAGGTGAGGGGGAGTTGAAGGAAAAGATGGAGGAGAAGTTGCATTTGGATCTGACCGAGGTTTCCCTGAACTCAATGGTAGGATTCACTACGAATTATACCATGAATATGAAGGGGGAGATAGAGGGCAGGATGGAGGTGGTGCTAATTGATAGTGGGGCTACCCACAATTTCATTTCCACTCAGGTCATCGACCAATTGGGAGTAAACTTGGTGGACACTGGTTATTATGGGGTGATGATGGGTACAGGGAAGGTGGAAAAAGGCTAGGGGATCTGTAGAGGAGTGATGTTGACCATCCAGTGGATTCAGATAAGGGAGAACTTTCTTCCACTAGAATTAAAAAGTATTGATGTCATCCTGGGGATGAAGTGGTTGCAAACCTTGGGGGAAACCCAATGATAATTGAGGAGCACTCACGATGTAATTAATGTTGGATGGGAGAAAGGTGGTTATAAGGGGAGATGCATGGCCATCCAAAGCCATGGTATCACTTAAGACCATACTTAGGGACCAACAAGAGGTGGGGGAAAATTATCTGGTGGGACTACACAGGCTGGAGGTGATCAGACTAGAGGAGGGAGTGGATGTTTCTCTTTGAGTGCAGCCCTTAATTTAGCAATTCAGTAAGGTTCTTCAGTCACCTCAAGGATGACCACCTCCATAGGAACACGAGCATATTTTCAACTTGAGGACAAGGTGGATCTTTGAGAGGAAAGTACTGTTAGACCAGTCTAGCCAATCCACAAGGGATCGGCTTAGGCGGAGAACAGGTGGAGAATTCCGCCTGTTGCGTAGGCCGATTGGGCTGTCGAAGCTTAGGGGACCATTTTGGAAGGTAAAATAAGGAAATTGGGAGGGAAATTTGAATATAGGGATTGTTTAGGGATTTCCTTTTGATTTGTATGCATTAAATAGTTTCTTTTCATAGGGTTTGGGTATCTTGAATTTGACTGAAATTTGAGATCTCTTAGAATAAGGTTTTTCTTTGGGCTCTAGCGGCGTCTAGAGATTTGGGAGAGATCGATCCTCCTCTCGAATTGAGGATCAATTCTATCTTACTATTTTATGTTTTCCTTTCATCAAATAATACAAATTATCTACTGTTTTCGTGGTTTTGTGCGGATTTTTGTGAAGATTTCTCACTGTTTTCTGGAGATTGATAGGAAATACATGAGATCTACAAGTGTTTCTGATGGGGACATTAGTTGGAAAGTATACTGTCGACGTGGCCGTAGATCTACGGCCACGATCTACCCGATGTATTTCTAATTTTAGTATGGCCATTTTATTTTGATGTATTTTATTTCTGCATTTTTCCCTTTTTTACCCTTGCTTGAGGGATTGAGTCTTGTAGCCCCTCGAGGGTATTTTAGCCTTTTATTTTATGTCATTGTATTAGGCTATTTATAGCCTTCATCTTGTACTTTTGATGGTTAATGAATGATTAAAAGAAATTTCCTGCATTTTGTCTTCTTGAAGCTTTTGTGTGGAGCTTGAGAGTTGAGAGTTTGGTGGAGCCTAGGAGAGGCCACCCGTCGTACCCAACAGTCACCTCCGATGGCTCTTGGTTTTTCCTTCCTCCTTTACTTTCCATCTACCCAACACCCACCACCGGCCATCATCCACCGCCAACCACCTCCTCATAACCCCACCCATCCAAACTCAACAACACCATTTTCTCAAAACCCCCACCTCCTCATCATCCCGCCGACCACCATCTTGACCGTCGGCCTCCCCGTTTTCCACCGCCCCTCTCTTCCACCCATCACCGGCCCCTCCATACCTTCTCCACGAATTTCAGATTTTGAAATTCAAAGTGAAAGTTTCCATTTGTGTCCGACGCTAAATTTGGAAAGTTTTCATGCGATTTCAAATTTCAAATTTGAATTTGAGCAAATTTGAAATTTTCCTCATTTATTAAGCGGAGCGGATTAGGAAACGCATAACTCCTCTTCCCAAAACCCCCAATCCCTCTCTCCTTGCCGCCGGCCCCCATTAATGGGTCCCTCTCCTTTAATGCTTCATGAAGGGGTTTAATTGCAAGCTATTCAAATTTCAAATCCATTTATTTTCCCTCCAATCTTACTCAAATCTGAAAATAATTTCAGATTTGTTTGTTAAAACAATTTCTTGTCCACCCAACCTAATCCCTTCCCAACCCTAGCCGTTTTCCCCTTTACAAACCGCCAGCCTCCCTCCCACCGTCCACCTCCTCTCTCTCTCTCGCCCCTTCCGTCTTAAGGTGTTTCTCCTTGTTGAGTTGAGATGTATGATCGGCCCGAAGCTTGAGTCCTACTTCACCTCCGATGGCCAAAGATTCGTGGATCTTCTCAAATTTCCTTCATCGGAGTGGTTCAAATCCTTGACGAATCTCTTGAAATTTCGTCCTCCCGTAATAGCCGTTGAAGGAGCAACTTTTGGAAGGTACGTGGTGAATTACGTCGCCTTTCCGAGAAGGTGATTTTCTTCCTTGACTCATTTGCTTTCAAATTCTAATTTCTTTGAGAGAATTTGTTCAAAGCAAGAGATTGTGTCTACTTATTGCCATCCACTAGTATTCATAGGAATTGTTACTTCTTTGCTCTTAGATCTCATTGTTATAATTAGGGTAAGTTGGAAACTACTACTTATGCAATGTTTTAAGTTCTCTAAGTGTTTTGATTTGGTTTAGTCTCTTGTGTCGCTTGGCCTAAGCGGGATTAACCATTTATGAGTTTTACGTTGTTGTTTTAAACATTAATAACGAAAATCTGAAATTGTTCTTAATTTACTTTGTGCAAGTTTCCGATCTTTGCATGTAGTCCTACATCAGTTCCCTATCAGTCACATAAAACGACAGCTCTCCGATGACCCGGTTAGGAGAGTAGATATATTAGATTTGGCTTATGCTAATAAAGCTAGAGGTAGACCTAAACGATATGATTAGAAAAAATTAGAAATGACCTTTCATTATTAGATTCAAATAAAAAATTGACTCTTAACATGACACAATGGAGGAAAATGATTCATATAGTCGACCCCACGTAGTGGGATAAAGGCTTGATGTTGCTGCTGTTGTAACAAGTTAGATTTTTATAACAATATGACTAATTTAATTATAATTAAAAAAAATCATCTTTAAGTCTTAATGATATTTTCTTACTATTTGAAGTAATTCTTTATTTTAGCCATCGATTAACTTTAGAAATAAAATCATATATATTCTTTTGTATGATAAACCAAAAGTTCTAAAAACCCTAATTAGCCTAATTGAACCTTGGTTGAGCCAATTGGACTCAGAACAACCCTAATTAGCTCTTGATCATGTTAATTAGGATCCTTAACCTTAATCATGCTTATTTTTATCACACAATGATGTTGGTTTAATTGAATATGCGCATTGTGCATCACATTGCATAGCTTGAGCTTCCAAGTTGAGCAAAATTAAACTCGATTAGGTCACATGCCAAATCTAAAATCCAATTTCAGTTAAACAGGAACTCTAAATGGATCATGAAGTCCAATTTGGCCACAACCACATTAAGTCGCTAGCTCAAGCCTGTAAGAATGTTCGGAATGGTCTTAACTCACATTTTAATGTTTCTTAGCTTAGAAGCGAGCTCAAACCCATGCCCAAAACTTGATTCTAATCCATAACCTAGCTCATGATTAAGCCCAAAGTTCATCGACCACTTTATTAACCTCAAGCTTAATTTGAGCCAACTTTAACCTCGAGATCCAATGACCAATTGGGCCTCTTACTTATGATGAATCAAGCAAAATAACTATTAAAACATACTTTTGCTAGAAGATAATTGAGACTCAAGCTTTCAATCATCCAAATCAGGATTGAGTTCAAGCTTAATTTGTATTTGAATTAAGCATGGTCTCAAAATTAATTCCCAAGCACTAAATTGATAGAGCTCAATTTCAGCCTACCATGGCCCCATCATGAACCCAAAATCAAGCCCATTGAATCTTAATTCCTAATTGGATTGGGCTAGTGCTTTGTGGCGCTAGCCACACCATCTATTATGCAGCCTCATGCCCACTTGGGCCCCTAAACCCATACCGACAAGTATGAGTCTCCCTTCACTAGTAATGATTGTTTTTTGGAGCCTCCTTTGGCTCATTCTGCCTCCTCTTATCCATGGTTTAAAATTGCGCAATAAGAGGTGCGCCTCAGCCCAATTTCGTCCCATTAAACCTCAAAGCCCACGCAATGAGTTCAGAATTTGAGGCGTACGCCTCAAGTTTGAGGCGCACCTCGCCTCACGATTGAGAGGCATTCGCCTCTAAAAATTTAAAAAAAAAAAGCTAACCTAATATATATTTGTTCAGTTCGGACCCCTCAACCCCCACGCGGTCTTCCGTAATTTCCCGAAAACATGTTTTCTCCCTTCTTCTTCGAGTGACATTTTTCCCTCTTCATTCGGCATCGGCTTCCTTCCACCGTGAGTTGCTCTTCGCCTATTGCTTGGAGTTATCTTCTACCGCGAGTTGGGTTGGAGTCTCCTTCGACCAACCGCTGAAAGCTCTTCTTCTTCGTGGTTCCATCTTCTTTTCGGTATGGCTAGGTACATGCTCAGTACCACTCGGTACAACAATGTTTGGTACCACTAGGTACATGCTCGGTACCACTCAGTACATGATCGGTACCACTAGGTACATGCTCGGTACTGCCAGTACATACTCGGTATCAAACAACTAACGAACTTAAAAAAAAAACAGAACCCGCCAGGGGGCAGCGCCCCCTTGGACCCCCGGCAGACCGGTATATTGTTATATTCATCATATTTAGTAATAGTTGTTAGTGAGTGCATTATGTTTAGGGATTCGATATATTGTACTAATATATTCTTCTCATAAATGATGGTCAGAAGTAAGGATAAAGCTGCATCAGGTCATAGAAAAGATCCAACCTAGAACATGGCACTTAGGTGGATGTAAGGGGAAGTGATAAAACATATATCTATCTAAAATGCAATTACTGTGATAAAGTTGTGAAGGGTGTTGTGACTAGAATGAAGGATCACCTTTCAGGGTCTCACAAGAATGTTGCTCCATGCTCCAAAGTTCCTGATACTGTAAGAGAGGAGAAAGTCATACATGAATAAGTCTACCACATCAAAATATCTTGCATAAAATCAATTTGAGGACAGAGTTGATGTTGGCTCTTATTACGGGAGTGAGCGCAGCGCTAGGGATTCATCTTCTTCGATGAAGCCCATTTCATCTAGGGGTGCTAGAGGGCCTATGGATCATTTATGGTGGACACATTAGAGGATATGCCTCCTACGTTAATGAAAAGAATATTGTGATTTGGGAAAGATAGAGTTTGAGTTGAACTATATTTCATGTTGTCTTATTATTGGGATATTTTGATTTTACTTCATATCTTGTGCATTTTTATGTTTTATATATTATTTACTCATTAGTATATACAAAATTTATCATTTTATGTTTACGCAATTTTTTCCTTTCTCCACTTTTGATAAGAGTTGAGCCATACATGGAGACTCAACTTATCTTATATATAAGAGCTTGAGAGTTCCTCTCAAAACAAAATGACTTTGATCTAAGAGAATCCATTACATTGCCAAGACAAGAGTGCAAAAGTAAACACCGTAGCACTTCTACTTTGGGCCAGTGATCGTGTATGCATTGGGCTAGTGTTTTTGTTTTGTTTTATAATCAAAGATGGCCACCATAGTCTTTGTACTCCAAGGCTTGATGCATATGGCTTCATAAAGATTAAAATCACATCTTTGCACTCAATAATATCATCCCCAAAGTTCGAAGAATTACCTCGGGTTTCCATGCCCGAAGAAAACACTACTGCATTTTGGTTATCTAATGGCATATGTCAATGAAATACAAATTGATATGGCACGAGATTTTGTTGGCGCCCTGATCAATGATAAAAGATAATAAAATATTTGACAAACTCTCGTAGGTGGATTATGAAGATAGAATCTCCATGACGTTCATTTTGACAATGCATCATTGGTGTTGAAATCAAAGTTGTAAGTGAATAATGAAAAAGAGGACTTTAAAGAATTATAATAAAAAAAGATAAAAATCAAATAAAATCATATGAAAATAGCTCAGTAATGATGAAAGGTCACTTAAAATAGCCTTTAATTTCATCCCCGTGCAAATCAACATTGGAGTCCCTATTAAAGGGAACATATAGATGTGACAACAAATCCTCCGCTACACGGTTAATCATCTCAACAAAAAATGAATATACTCAAATATTTGATATAAACTGCAACATCAAAAAATGCCTCACAATAACAAATCCATACCCATCCATATCGTTTCAAGTACTCTTACAAAGTGGATCTAAAATTTATCCCAAAATTGGTGAATTGGTCATGTCAAGCCTCCAAGCTAGAATCAATACCTAATATATGCACTCGGGCCTGCTTCATGACTTTAATTCAATTTTAGCATGAATAGGTCAAGGCAAGCTAAGGAATATTTGGTGGTCATTTACTCGCACTTCTGAGCTACGGTCAGCTAAGCCTGGAAACTAAATACATTGAAATATAGAATGCCCATTAGCATGTTGTCACTTCGATATAATTGGGATATATCATAGTAGGTCATTCATGATTTTTAATTAGAATCTTTAGATGAATATTCATAAGCCCTCTATCGTTAGTAGATTGGATCCACTAGATCAACAGGATAACAAAATTATGAGATCTTAGCCGAGTGAATCGTTCATACCATCGATTCCCTCCATGTAAATTAAGCTCAAAAACATCGTTGGAAACCTCAATCCCCCAAAACTAAAATAAAAGCAGTCAATTCACCATCTTGCAAGGCAAAATCTATAGGTAAGTTAAAATGCTTTTAAACCCTCCTGTTGCTCTATCTTCCTACAACAGCAAAAAGTGGAAGGTGGCCTCCATATTCAGAAGCCCTTGTTGGCCCTTGATCCACTAAACTATTCCATAATATGATGCCATGACCCACATGTTCCGTTTATATGTACATACCATATGTTGATTCCATTGTTTTATAATTTCAATGTAAATTTACCGTGTCATTGATGTAAAACTACGTATGAATGCAATGAATTTTGTAAGATCTTGCACAACTTTTGATTAGTGAATAACGAAGAAAACTACAAGCATTTAAAACAACAGAATAAAACGTAAGAGGGGCCACGCCCGCTTAGGCTAAATCACATAACCAGAGATTTAAAACTTCAAAATAATTTAGAAAACAACATCATGACAGAATAGTAGCTTCAATAAAAATTCCTAGTCCAATAATGAGATTAGCAAGCACATGAATACGCTCAAAAATCCTACATTTACTAAGCTTAGCAGAAGCAGGAGACGGTCGGCCTTCGTGACTACAATCAAACCACGAGAAAAGTTAGATTCAAGAAGTAAGAGAAAAGGGGAACGTGGGAAACCTTCGTCAAGGATCGGTGGCGATCCTCCACTCGACGATCTCCAATTGCTCTTCAATGGCTTCCACCAAGGTATCCAAGATTCGCTCGATGTAATCTTCCACCGTGTGGTCGACCCTCGGGTTGACGTCGAAAAAGGTTGAATTTAAGATGCACACAAACCCGTCCTTGTCGTAGGAGAGGCCGTATTCAGTTTCTGGATCGCCCATTCATGGATGCTCGATGATAAAGTCTTCCCAAGGGTTGCTAATACTCTAAAAAATCGTTGACGAAAAAGAAGTTTCTCTAGAAGTGGTGGTGGTAGGAGGGCCGTCCAAGGGAGAAGAGGTCTAACGGGCTTGCTGTTGAACTTGAGAGAGAGAAGAAATAAATCCTAAAAATAATTTCATATTTTGGAGAGAAGAGGGATTGGAATTTAAAATAATTCCAAAAAGGGAAAGAGAGAGGGGAGGGGCGGCAGCAAGGGGGGAGGGATTTCAATTTGATTCCAAAGTTTGAAGAGCTTTCTTTGGAAACAATTTAATTAAAAGGGTTTAAGGAAAATTTGGCTATGGGGGTGGGGGATGATATTTAGAAACACTTCCAAGAGGAGCTAGAGGGGATTTAGGAAGTAAATCCAAAATCTTCCTATAGGGGCCGGCGGCATGCATGGATCAAGGGGCAATTAATGGGAAGAATTGAGGCTTCTTTAATTTAGTTTTAAGAATTAGGAAAGTAATAAATCAAATCCAATTTGAATTTAAAATTTAAATTGATTTAATTTAGATAATTTCCTAAAATAGATAAACTAAATTAGGAAAGGATTTTGAAATACAAATTTAGACAATTTGAATTTCGAATTGTTTCCAAATTGTATTCACCAAATTAGGAAACCCTAGGATGAAGTGGGAAGTGATGAGGCCGGAGACAAAGGGGTAAGGCCGGAGGGTTTTGAAGGGATGGGGTGTGGGGAATTTAGGAGGTGGGAGGGGAAATCGGGCGGGAAGGTAGGGGGCCGACGACAATGGAGTGGGTGGGCCTTGGCCAATGGCTAGGTGGTGGGAGATAAGATTGAGGGGAGAAAAAGATAGGAAACCATGAATCCGGCCATCTCCAAGGTTGGTGGGTGATGCGCCGATCTCACTCTCCAAGGGATCTTTCTCCGATCTCTCAAGCTCTCTCAAGAACTTTAACAAGAAAAAAAAAATTCTCAAATAATCATTCATTAACTTTAAAGGAAAGTAGGGAGGGTTATATAAAGCCTCATACAAAGGACTCAAAGACAAAAGGCACATGCCCCTTGGGCTTACATATGACATCCCTTTGCTAGAAGGGTACAACGGGAAATGAAATAAAATCAAATAAACAGATACAACGACACATAAATAAGACAATACATAAATCAAAAGTACAATGACTCGATCGTGGCCATAGATCAGCGGCCACGCCTCTGATAAACCTTCCATGATCTGATGTCCCCATCATTCTCCCGGAGTGGGAAAAAACTCGGCTCCGTCGAGTAAGTGTCTATGGTGCTCTCGTAGATCTCTAAGGCATCTGAGTCGATCTGCTGCAACTCACGATCTAGCCAAGTATCCTTTGACTCGGGCTTTCCTTTCCACCTGATCAAGTACCTCCTTCGTCCACCTTCTCTTGTGGATATGATATCATCACTTAGAATTGCGTCCACCTTTTCTGCTATAGGAGATTTAGGAATATTTGGTAGTGGGAGTAGGTTTGGGATCTCACATGGTGGGGTCAAACAAGGTTGTTGTATGAGTGGATTTGGAGGGTTAAAATCAGGACCTTCATATGCAACTAATCTTCTATGTTAAAAGAGGGATTGATGTTGAAATATGCAGGCAGATCTACTACATAGGTATTATCGTTAATTTTCTTAAGTATTTTGAAAGGTCCAGCACTCTTGGCATGTAACTTCTTAACCGTTCCCTGCAGGAACCGTTCCAAACGAATCCGCACCATCACGGAATCACCAACCTCAAAAGTTTTAAAACATCGTTTCAAGTATGCATGTAGTTTATATTCATTATTACTCCTTTCAATTTGTTATGCAATTTTTTTATGAAGTTCATGCAAATGGAATGCAAATGATGATGCAAACTCAGAAATCTTATACCTAGAACACATGGGTATCAGATCTAACAACTGTCTAGGTTTGAACCCATATACAATTTCAGAAGGACTTAGGCCCGTGGTTCGGTTAATAGAATTATTATAAGCAAACTCAGCAGTAGGCAAAATGGAATCCCAATCTCTAATGTGCTCGCCAACCAAAGACCGCAACAGATTACCCAAAATTCTATTAACTACCTCAGTCTGACCATCCGTTTGTGGGAGAAAAGCTGTGAAAAATTATAATTTGGTGCCCATTTTCATCCACAGGGTTTTCCAAAAGTAGCTGGTGAACTTCACATCGCTATCTGATACAATGGTTTTGGGTAAACCATGTAAACGGACAACCTTATTGAAGTATAACTTCGCAATGTGAGAGGCATCTGATGTTTTGGAACAAGGAATAAAATGAGCCATTTTGGAAAACCGGTCAACTACAACACAAATGGCATCGTGCCTACGGATTGTCTTGGGCAGACCTAAGATAAAATACATATTAACATCCTGCCAAGGACAACTAGGGATAGGTAGAGTGTAAAGACCCGTGTTTTGCTTACGTTGTTTGACCAGTTGGCAGGTGTAACACCGACTGACCAACCGACCGACATCTCTCTTCAGGCTGGGCCAATCGAAGCGATACTCCACGGATTCGATCGTTTTGTCCCGCCCGAAGCACCCAGCGAGGCCTTCGGCGTGGAGTTCCCAGACCAAAAATTCCCTAAGGGAGGTGCTCGGAATACAAAGCCTTTGGGCTTTGAAGAGATAACCATCCTCCAATAGGAAATCGTCCACAAGGCGTGTGCTGCCTGTGGACAAGAGTGAGTAGGTCTCCTTGAAGTTGGGGCATTCCAAATAGTCCCTCTTTATTTGGTCAAATCCCACGACTTCTGCTCTCATCTCAGTAGTAGTCATCATACGACGACTGAGAGCATCGACAGCTTTATTTTCAACTCCCGCCTTATGTCTAAGGGTATACGTATACTCCTGAAGGAACTCGACCCATCGACCATGGCGTGCATTTAATTTCTTTTGGGAGTTGATACAACGCAGTGCTTCGTAATCCAAAAAAATGACGAACTCTTGCGGGAGCAAGAAGTGTCGCCAATAACAAAGAGATTGGATCACAGTGTAAAACTCTTTGTCAAACGTGGAATAACGCTATCGAATATCATTAAGTTTTTCACAGAAGTAAGCTACTGGGTGACCTTCCTGGGAGATGACTCCTTCAATTCCGACCCCCGAAGCATCGCAGGTCACTTCGAAGACTTTGGAGAAATCAGGAAGTCTCATCACTGGAGCTTCCACCATCTTTGGCTTGATCTCATTAAAAGCTCTAGTGGCGGCTGGGGTCCAGTGGAAATCACCCTTCTTTAAACAATCAATGATAGGAGATATGATAGTGTTAAATTCCGAATGAATCTCCTATAGAAGGTGGCTAATCCGTGGAAGCTACGGACATCCCGGATGATCTGAGGGGCAGGCCATTCCACAATGGCCCTCACCTTCTCGGTGTCTGCGGAAACCCCTTAGGCTGAAACAATGAAGCCCAGAAAGATGACGCGATCTACACGGAAGGTATATTTCTTCGGATTGGCATACAGTTGTTCCTTCCTTAAGACCTCACAAACTTGTCTTAAGTGGTCCAAGTGCTAGCTTATCGACTGACTGTAGATAAGAATGTCGTCAAAGTAGATGACAACAAACTTTCCCATAAACGGGCGCAGCACTTAAGTCATAATCCTCATGAAGGTACTAGGGGCGTTACTTAACCCAAAAGGCATGATTAACCACTCATAGAGACCATCATTGATCTTGAAGGCAGTTTTCCACTACTCTCCGGGTCGAATTCGGATATGGTGGTACCCACTTTTGAGATCAATTTTGGAGAATAATGTGGAACCCGTCATCATATCGAGCATATCTGATGTAGACAAAGGGGGGGTCAACTCATGTCCAAAATAACTCAATTTTTTGCTTCCCTTGAGTCTACAAGCTCAATAAATTTTGAGCTGGAATTTAGCTCATTTATGAGCTAGTTTTTAGTTCATTTATTAAACTAAAGGTTAGCTCATTATTAGCTAGGTCTTAGTTCATTAATTGTCTTATTTATGTAACTTTTTATTTTTAGTTTTTATGTTTTAATTTATGTTGTCTCTTGGGATTCCAAAATGACTTTTGGAATCCCAAGAAAATGTGTATTCCCATGTCATGGCTCCTTGGCTTCAACGGGTGGCTGTTTTCCGTGCAAAGCTCCTTGGTTTTCACGGTGGCTGTTGGTTTTCCGAGCTTGGGGGGTTTTCCCGTGGCTGTGGCGCCTTGATTCCATGCGGCCTCCTTGGCTCCCGTGGATGCTCCTTCGGTTCTTGGGCTTGGGTTGTTTTTCCATGCTAAGTGATGTTTAGATTCTTGTGATAATTTAATGTATGTGTCCTTTTGTATTCCCCTTCATACCTATAAATATGAGGGGTTGTTTATGTTTGAAATTAGTTATGAAAATGTGATTTTTGGAAAAACTTTATCCTGCGGGTTTGCTTAAAAATCCTGCGGGCTCTTTCCATCATTCTTCTTGGCTTCTAACCTCTTTCGTCTCTTCGCAAGTGCCACTCTGTGACGCCCCAGGCATCCATAGTGAAAGGATTCGTCGGCAGTCTTGATCAACCATCACTTCCTGCTCCCTTGCTCTGACCTGAAATTGTTAACCACATATAATGAGCTTCAAAAAGCCCAGCAGGTCACCAAAGCTTACAACTGAAATCAAAACACGGTACTGAAACAATATGCATGTCAGTCAATCAAATCCATAACAGTCAGTTGCACATGATCAGTGAATCTATGCAGCAGATACGAAAATCAGTAATCAACGCATGATCGATACAATCCACAACCATCGGTAAAAGAATCGATAAGCAGTGGGAAGAAATCCATAAAGTTTAATAAATCAGTACATAAGTCAAATCTCGGAAAAATCCATTAACAGTAGAAAAATCTATATTCGGAAGAATCTCAGTTAAATCGATCAGTCAAATTGATAGAGAAAAATCGTCATCTCGATAATATCAGTTAAATCAACATCGTATCAATAGAATCAATCATCTCTGATCAATAATATCAATCAGTATGAAATCATATAAGCAATCAAACCAATACATCGCAAGAACGGTTGAAATCAAATCAATACAGTAAAACCTATTCCATATCAGTCAATGAATCACATGCAGCAGTTCAATATGGTGTATCAATGAAGCGATAATATCAATGAATCAATATCAATGAATCAATAGTATCCATATCCATAGTATCAATAAGTCAATGCAATATCAAAATCCATATCAGTCTCAGTATCAATGCTCAGTGACACGATGCGAATATCAATGAAATCGTACAGTAACAGTAAACCCGTAATCCATCAATAAATTCATTCATCAGTAAATCCATTCAAAATCAATTAATCAATAATCAATACAAGAAGTCCGTCGATATCAATAAATCTATAAATCCATAATGAGATCAATAGATCAATATCGTACACATGCAATTCAATACAATAGTCTTACTGAACAAGTACAATCACTAGCTATTAAGGCGTTTTTCGAGTCGATAATCCATTGTGCTGTTGTAGAAGTCCATAGTGCTGTTGTAGAAATCCATAAATATATCCGTTGGCTCAATAAGAGTCGTCACTCTGTGCCCGTCGGCCGCCCATTGGCATAATAATCTCCTTATGACTCACAATCGTTATATCAATAATCAATAGAGGATATCGCCAAACCCTTTTTAAAGGAAAGCCCGTCGGCCCATCATCCTGTACAGGTCAAGTCAATCTCCAACCAACGGTTCAATCAGTCTTCACTTGTCTTTCAGTAATAGTAATATATATTCAATCATATATCCACATTCGTATGTATATTCAATCATTCAAATCATCAATTCAGAAAATCAGAAGTCGTACGAGAAATCGGCGGCATAACGGCAGTACAAGGAATGCACACAGAAATCACAGATTCAGAAATTTACCAAATTACCACAGATCATGGAAAACAACAATATAAGACTTTCATTGTACTGACAAAATATTTTTCAACATCCTGATAACTATCTATTCGATAAAAATCGCACAGAACTCAAAATAACCGGTAGAAACTTTACAGAAAATACTCAAATCGTGTAAAAATATCATATCAGAAACATATCAAAATTTGTGCGGTAAAACTTTCGTCAATACAAAATTATACGCGTTATTCGGTAACGAAATTGAGCACAGAATTATCAAAACTCGAAATCTTCGAAATCAGAAATAGGATTCGGAGTCCTTGATTCGAGACAAACAAATCTTCCAACTGCGTCGTCGGACGAAAAGCGCTCCGCGGCCTCCAAAATCAAGATTTCTCTTCTCTTTCTCTCTCCTGCCTTTCTCTCTTTTCAAAATGATCCAAAATATCTCAAATCGGATATTTATCAAATAGGATCGTCCAGGACGATGCCCAGGGAGAAGAGGTCTAACGGACTTGTTGTTGAACTTGAGAGAGAGAAGAAATAAATACTGAAAATAATTTCAGATTTTGGAGAGAAGAGGGATTGGAATTTAAAATAATTCCAAAAGGGAAAGAGAGAGGGGAGGGGCAGCGGCAAGGGGGGAGGGATTTCAATTTGATTCCAAAGTTAGGAGAGCTTTCTTTGGAAACAAATTAATTAAAAGGGTTTAAGGAAAATTCGGCTATGGGGGTGGGGGATGATATTTAGAAACACTTCCAAGAGGAGCTAGAGGGGATTTAGGAAGTAAATCCAAAATCTTCCTATAGGGGCCGACGACATGCATGGATCAAGGGGCAATTAATGGGAGGAGTTAAGGCTTCTTTAATTTAGTTTTAAGAATTAGGAAAGTAATAAATCAAATCCAATTTGAATTTAAATTTCAAATTGATTTAATTTAGATACTTTCCTAAAATAGATGAACTAAATTAGGAAAGGATTTTGAAATTCAAATTTAGACAATTTGAATTTCGAATTGTTTCCAAATTGTATTCACCAAATTAGGAAACCCCAGGATGAAGTGGGAAGTGGTGAGGCCGGCGACAAAGGGGTAAGGCCGGAGGGTTTTGAAGGGATGGGGTGTGGGGAATTTGGGAGGTGGGAGGGCAAATCGGGCGGGAAGGTAGGGGGCCGACGGCAATGGAGTGGGTGGGCCTTGGCCAATGGCTAGGTGGTGGGAGATGGGGTTGAGGGGAGAAAAAGATAGGTTTCCCAGGAACCCGGCCGTCTCCAAGGTTGGTGGGTGATGCACTGATCTCCCTCTCCAAGGGATCTCTCTCCGATCTCTCAAGCTCTCTCAAGAACTTTAACAAGAAAACAAAATTCTCAAATAATCATTCACTAACTTTAAAAGAAAGTAAGGATGGCTATATAAACCCTCATACAAAGGACTCAAAGACAAAAGACACTAATACCTCTTGGGCTTACATATGACATCCCTTTGCTAGAAGGGTACAATGAGAAATGAAATAAAATCAAATAAACAAATACAACGACACATAAATAAGACAATACATAAATCAAAAGTACAATGACTCGATTGTGGCCGTAGATCGGCGGCCACGCCTCTGATAAATCTTTCATGATCTGATGTCCCCATCAGTCATACTACTCTTAATGAAGTTTCATCATGCTCCTAAAATAGTGTACCTATCAGAAAGCTCTTCACTGCAAAAAATAGCTAACGTGGTGAATTCCTTGCTTATTTAAAAATAACTTGGAAAGAGCATTAGTTTAAGCCTTTACATTTCAGCATAGAGCAAATTCAAATCAAAAGCAGTCTGGTACCATCCTGAAGGGAATTTGGTGAAGTATACAGTACAAAACTTCATTGGATTAGAGAAAAAGAGAAGTTCAAAACGTAAATAATGGAGAAGCAGAATAAATTAGGAAAAGGAAAATGAGAGATAAAATTTTAACTAGGAAAAGATGAAGAATAATCAGGGTTGATCATCAAAACATTTAAATCTGATACGACAAAAAAGTGTGAAGGAATTAGCATACAAGCATTTATAGCTCTTGCAAATTGAACAGAATCAATTTGCAAAACTAAAAACTGGAAACGAAATATTTGGCAGTAAGAACCTTGAACGAGCGCTCATAAAATAAAAAAGACTAAAAGGAGATAAAGGAATGAGATCCCTAGCAGTTCCATAACATGAGAGCAATCTGACGGACAAACTTTTCCTTGAAAAAAATTAAAAATGATGTATGGTTCTGCCCTTTCAACTAAAGATAATATCATACAAAGCTTACGCATGAGAATATACTGTAAATGGATATGGGAAAAAACAAAGCAAAAGGTCAAAGAATATCAATACAGTATTTTAATAAATAACTTACCGAGGTCACGGTTATTGATGCCAATAAGTTCTATACCAGTAATGCCCAGAACACGGTCTATTTCTCTTTCATTATGCACCTAAAAGAAAACATCAGGGCACTAGCTAATCATATAAAATAATCATAATTTAACTTAGCATAAAATACTACATTGTTGTGGCTTCAATTACTTAAAAATTAAAGTTAAGGTTATAGAAAAGTAGCATATACTCGGACACTATTAGAGAAACTTATATACATCAACTTAGCATTACTTCCTGCTTTCAAGAGATAATTGAAATTTTTTTGGGCAAAGATAAGTCCCAAGCAAAGAAAATTATTTATAAGTTGGACTTTTTTGCCGTAAAGGAAGACCTCAGTTAATATAACAAAAAAATTATGAAAGATTGAAACTAAATTTCAATTTCACTCAATGTTCAACCCAGCAAATAATGATTAGCGTTGTTTTTCCTTTAAAATAGAGTATCATACATTCAGTAAACAAGTAAAGTGATGAGGACATCGAAGATCAACGGCTACGATCGTGTCTATTTATTTTCATGTATTTTATTTATTATTTGTACTTTTCCATTTCTACCCTCACTTGAGGGCTTTGTTTTATGTTTGCCTTAGGGGCAATTATGTCTTTTATTTTTTCCTTTATGTAATTGGCTATTTAAGCCTTCTCCTTCCTCTTGGAAAGGGATGATGATGATTAATGGAAAATTTTGGTTTTGGATCTCTTTGTGAGTTCTAGAGTTCTCTTTATGAGTTCTCAAGTGAGGAAAGCCTAGGAGAGGCTCAAAGCAATACCCAACAGCCCCTTGGTGGAGCTCTTGGTTTTCTACCCAATATCTTTTCTTCTTCTCTCCATTTCCCTAGTTCTCTTCGTGAGTTCTTGAGGGGAATTTCGTGGCTCTTTGTGTGAGTTCCGGCATTTTACAATCTCCCTTTGATATCTCGAAGAAGAGGTGCGTGAGGTTAGAAAACTCCGAATTTTCTCCATAATTTTCATCCTGTTTCCAGGCGCTGGAATCGCCTCCCCACTTCCTCCTTGCCGCCGGCTCTGTTGGTCCGGCCAGAAAATTGGCCGCCGGCCAATTGCTCCCTCCCGCTATTAATCCCTCTGCCGACCCACACCATCCTCCTCCAGCCACCACCCATGAGCCCCTACCGCCGGCTCCTCTCTCCCTCCTCAAATTTTGAATTTCCCTCATTAATGACTCTCCTAATTAAGCCAAATTAAATTAGGGAATTAATTAAGGGGAGTTACAATCTTTTGAAATTCAAATTTCCTCCTAAATTTATTTAAATTAGGGAGTTACATGAGGCAATTAAAATCTGAAATAAAAATTCAGATTTTGATTAATTACTAGTGGTCCCCACCTACTTAAATCTCAAGCCTCTCTCTTTCTCCCTATGGCCGGCCACCTCACCCTCATTGTTTCTCTCTCTAATTGCCACATCACCACCACTTAAATACCTCTTAAATACCTCCTCTCCCATAGTTAATTCCATATTTCATCAGTTTAAATTTCAGGTTTCAAAAATCTGAAGCTGAAATGGATTCCCTCTCTCCTCACTTAACTCCCTCATCCCGTAACCTGCTCTAGTTTATTTCCAAATCAGGAAATTTCAACTTGGAAATGCTCTCTTTTGCTGGCCCGTGATTCCAACTGCCAGGTGATCCCAGAGAGCCGTTTATGATTGTCCAAGGCATCCTGAAGTGCCTAGTGGCGGCCCAACCTTCCCAGGATTCCGTTAAACCTGCTGCCCAGATTTTCAGAAGCTGTTTGGGCTGCTGTTCAGAAGTATTTCAAGTGCCGAATAGCTGTCCCTACCCTCTTTGTTGCTGTCTCGGCATCCCTAGCCGCTGTCCAGTCATTTTGGGTGACCTCTTATGGCTGTCTCGCTGTCCAGAATGTTCCCCATCGCCATCTTGAAGGCTCCATAACCTAAAGTGCTGTCCACTCTTCCTCAAACGCATAAGCAACTACGCCGGAGCGCCGTATTTGTCGTTCCCTTGGATAACTTCTTTCTTTGGGTAAACTCTTCGTCCAAACTCTCTTATCTTCCTAGTTTACTTTTTCGTTTATGGTTATTAATGGATTCATGAAGATCATGTCAATTATTCACCGCTAGAACCTAGTAATAGGAAGAGTTGTGTGAGGGATCTTCTCATAGCAACTAATCTTATTGTTAGTATTGGAATTTCTCGTTGAAACCACTCATGTATGCAAAGTAAGACTTAGTTAACTATTTAATGATCTCAACCTCTCGCATGTGTTTAACCTTAGCTAAGTCCCACTTAATATTTATCTTATCGTTCAATTCCGCATAATATTTTACTTATTATTGCCTCTAGATCTAAGCGTGCAAACTTTCATTAAGAAAATCATTTTCGCATGGGATAGTTTCACATCATAAAGGTACATTGGAAAGACCATGAGCTAGAAAAGAGACAACACTCCCTCCAGGACAAAGACACAACAAGGTTTAAGAAATCTTCATATGCACAGAAATGCTTTTAGTAATGCCTACAAGTTGATATATCAAGCACTAATATAAAAAGCAGCAACAAGAGAAATTCGTAAAAACTATTAACCAATGATCAAGATCACAAACCTCAACCAGAGCTGCCATGCCAAGCTTTTGGCAAATTATAGACATGTACTTTATGTCAATGTTAGGCAATACAGCAGCAATTAAAAGGACTGCATCTGCTCCTTTTGACCGAGCATAATAAATTTGCCAGGCATCAATAATAAACTCCTTGCAGAGAAGCGGGCACTGCAATTACCCTCCGATTAAGCAGATCGTACAATAACGATATGCAAATCTCATAACAAAGTGGACAAAGGTTTACAAAACAAAATAAAAAAAAAATTGTAATTCAGAATATATGTGAAACCACAAAACCTTGACGCCAGCTCTCCGAATAGCCTCCAAATTCTCAAAGCTTCCCTAAAACCGAAAAACACATTAGAACTATTCAGAAATGGATCTTACGGGTCTGTCTCTGAAAAACTTTTAAAACAATATTAATTTTATTTCCAATAGAAGATACTCGCCTGAAAATACTTCTCATCAGCCAAAACGCTCAGGCATGCTGCTCCATTATTCTCATAAGTATGAGCTATTTGAACCTGTCAAATCTAATGATTCAGTTCATTTTAATTTTGTGTGATCGAAGAACAAATGAAAAGAAAATGGATTATATTATTTTGAAATACCAGACTCTACTTTAAAATCATTAAGAGCAGTTTAAAGTAGAGAAGCTAGATATAATGGATATTCTAGAGGGTAATATTACCTTACGGAAAAGAAAACTAGAAAGAATGGAATTGGAAAGAATGCATAAAAGTAGTCAGCAAGGTTTTAAAGTTAAATTTGGCTTGTGCACCAGACTCTTTCATCAAGGTTTTAAAGTTGAATTTGGCTTATGCACCAGACTCTTTCCTTAAGTATTGGTTTTAGTGATGAATCATATCAATTACTACATTCTCCACAAATATTTTTAAAAGCATAAAAGTAATAAAATTTGTAAACGACTAATAATTATTTCAAATAGAAGCATAATAGTAAACCATGTTTAATGTGGGTATTTTAAAATACTATTAATAAGGAAAAAAAATCAACACTACTCAAACCCCCGTGTTGATAAGAAAGCCAGAAACCAGATTATTACTAGAGATGGGTTTTTAATATCATGCTAGTAAAAGTGAAAAGAAGATAACGTTAACAATGAGGAAGTGGGGTGAAAATAATTCAAATTAGGGTTGCAAATGAATCAATACACTTGACAAGCTACTCCTGGTCAGCTCAGTTAGAGCGCTTTATTATCATTCAATTAAATAGTCAAACAAGCTTGAATATTTCTACAAATACTCAATTAATAATGAACAAACTTAAACCACTTGGAGTTTGATTCATTTATTATTATGAAATACCATTTAAAACTTGTGAACAAATTCATTAAAAAGTTTGATTGAGACTTGACAATAGGCTCATTTAAGACTCAATTACAAATGTATTTAATATATGATTATATGAAAATATGTTCTTTTATAATTTAGATTGCTAATTGATTTTATTCATGAACACAAGCAACTTGTTTATACTCATTAAAAAGCAAACTTATTTAGTAATTCATTCAATTAAAATCTCATTTTTAGCTCAACAGCTGCACCTGAAAAAGCCTGATAAGGCTTATTCAATCAACTAACAAGCTACTCAATATTATTGTTTTTAATAGGCTCAATAAGACTCGTTTACTTAACTAATTAGTCGAGCTCAAACCAACCTCAAAAAACAATGATTTTAAATAAATTGAATTTGAACAATACTACAAATACTCAAATCAAGCTCAAGCTCAAGCTCAAACAGGAATTTGACAAATGAGTTTAAGCTCAAGCAAGCTCCTGCTCAGCTTGGCTTAATTCATTTGTAGCACTCATTAATGCAATGAGATGAGGTGAAAAACAACTTTGGCAACTAAAACAAAATTTGTCCCCGACTATGATGCACCGACACAGACACAGACACAGGGACACGGACACAACACGACACGAACACAGGACACAACAATTTTTAAAAATATAGGACACAGGTGCGGCGTAGACACGGCATAATAATTTTTTAATATAATATATAGAAATTAAGATGATATTATAGTAAAAATGACAAGAAATAATAAATCAATTTCATGATAACTTGTTTAGCTTATAACATAAAGATGTTTAGTACAAATGTCTAGTACAACCATAATTTATAAGCAAAAAACTATTTAGTACAACATGAAGGTCCAACCACTCAATAGAGGGAATGATAGAATTAGATTCAGATGTTGGTATTTGGCCTTCAATATCATCATCATTGAATATCATTGCTTCCAACTCTAGTTCATCTAGAAAAAGATTTGCAACCTCCAATAAGGTATGTCGGGGGTCTACCAGGGGTCCAAGGGGGTGCTGCCTCCTGGCGGGGTTCGACCTGCCCGGTCAGGTTGCGGGGTCAAGGGGTTTGCGCCCCTGCGGGGGTCTCCGGGGGTAGCGCCCCTGGAATAAAATTTTATTGTAAGAGTAATTTTAAAATTCTGCTTGTTTTTAAAGTTCGTAAGTTGTTTGTATGGGAAGATACCGAGTGGTACCGAGCATATACCTAGCAGTACCTAGCATGTACCTAGCGGTACCGAGCATGTACTGAGCGGTACCGAGCATGTACTGAGCGGTACCGAGCATGTATTGAGCGGTACCGAGCATGTACCTAGCGATACCGAGCGGTACCTAGCGATACCGAGCGGTACCTAGCGATACCTAGCGGTATCGATTTTATCATTTAATAACCGGACACGCGTGTCCAATTTTAATTTTATTTTTTTAAATTGCGACACTCCAATGCCGTGTCGGACGCGTGTCCGTGCCGTGTCGGACGCGTGTCCGTGTTTGACACATGTTCGACACTGCATACCCTCTTTAAGCGGAGTGTCGGTGCATCATAGGTCCCCGATTGTAAGAAGCAAATAAAAATCTTGGGTTGCTTAGGATATAAGATGTAAATTTTGTTATTAATTAAATGGAATGAAATCATGATACATAAATGAATAGAATAGGAAGTGGATGCAGAAATTTAGAAAACCCTTGGTTGAAATTTGATTTCAGCAATACCAGTGAACATGAAACAAGAAAAAAAGGAATATAAACACTCAAGACACTTTTTCTTGAAAGATTTATGAAGGAAATAGCAAGATACAAGTGGAACTTCAATTGGAGAGAAAAATTCGGCTCTCCCAAATCCCTAGCCACTAGCTATAGCCCTCTCAACCTAAGAAACTCCAAATTCAGCAAAACAAAGCATAAAAAATAAACTCTAACATAAACAACTTACTTAAAGCATACAAACCAAGCAAATTCCCAAAACAACCCTCCCATTGAATTTTTCCTCCCAACCGGCCCCTCCCCCATTTGAAAAAACCCCCTAGGCCCCACTCCAAAAAGAGCGGGATTTCAACAAAGCGAACTGGATACGCCTCATGTACATCCTAGCCGGTCTAGAATGGACCAGCCCTTCTATGCCCGATCCAAGAGGGACCAGTCTAACAATACCCCCCTCTCAAAGGCCCACCTTGTCCTCAAGGTGGAAAGATGAAAGTTGCTGCTTCATTCTCTCGTACGGCTCCTTCATTTCCTCATCTTCACAAAAAGTGAGAACTTGAAGAGTTCGGTCAATACACCTATGCCCTGGTGTATATCTCTCCTCACATCTGAAACACAGCCCATTCGTCCTCTTCTCTCGTAGCTCCATTTCTGAGAGCTTCTTGAAGTTATCCCTAGGTATCTGATAGGAAATACTTGATTTCAAGTATTCCCTAATCGCTTTAGCAACAAATCACGAAGCAAACTGCTGTCCACAGCAGGAAATCAGCCAAAAACAGTGGAAAAAGAGGGAAAAACTGTAGAAGATGAGGAGAAAAGACTTGTATTTCACTAGAAGACAATGAAAATAGCAAAGATACAATTTGTTCTTCAATTCGAGAGGAAGAACGTACTCTCCAAAGTCTCCGGCGAAGCCAAGAGCCAAAAGCAAAACCTAGATCTCAAAGAGAAAACTCAAATTCAAGATGCTCCCTAATTTTTCCCCCCAACTCCTAATTATACAGAATTAATCATAAAGGACAATAAAGGACAATCATAAACTTCCTAAAACAGCCTCACACGTTCAAAATTTCCCTCCTAACTTTCCCCCTCAAGCCCCACGCGGATCGCGCCTTCCGCCCGCCCCTTCCGTCTCCGTCTCGAATAGAATTGGACCGGTCCCTGTTGGACCGGTCCAACCGGCCCAGGATGGGCCGGTCTAACATTACAACCCTCCCAAAGAATCACCTTGTCCTCAAGGTGAAAATCTGGAAACTGCTGTTTCGCCATCTCGTATGACTCCCACGTGGCCTCGTAGTCAGGAAGGTTCTTCCACTGGATCAACACTTCCTTAGTTCCCTCTTCTTTCTGGCGAACACCCCTCAGCTCCAAAGGTTCCAGGATCACCTCTAACTCCTCTGTAAGTGTCGGCGGTAGCTCGGGAATGGCGATGTGATCACCAATGACCCTTCTCAGCTGTGAGACGTGAAAAATCGGGTGTATAGTTGCCGATGGGGGTAATTTTAGTCGATACGCTACTGCTCCGATCTTTTCTATCACTTCATAAGGACCAAAGTACCTTGGAGCTAGCTTTTCATTTCTCCTGTTGGCGACTGTCTTCTGCTTGTATGGGCGGAGCTTCAAAAACACCTTATCCCCTGCCTCAAAATGGATATCTTTTCTATGCCCATCCGCTTGCTTCTTCATGATTTGCTGCGCCCTCAGTAAGTGCCTTTTTAACTCCTCTAACACTCGGTCCCTCTCCTCCAAGTACTCCTCTACTGATGAAACAAGAGTACTACTGCTCCCAAAGTGTACCAAGTGAGGGGGATCCCGTCCGTACAACACTTTGAATGGGGTCATTTGTGAAGCCGAGTGAAATGATGTGTTGTACCAGTATTCAGCCCAGGATAGCCACTTCGCCCATAGCTTTGGTGTCTCTGAAACAAAGCATCTGAGGTACGTCTCCAAGCTCCTGTTGACTACTTTCGTCTGACCATCCGTCTGTGGGTGGTAGGCTGTACTTCTCTTGAGCACTGTTCCCTGCAATCGGAATAGCTCCTTCCAGAAATGACTGAGGAACACCTTGTCCCTATCTGATACGATCGCCTCTGGCACCCCATGTAATCTGATCACTTCTCTGATAAAGGCTGATGCTACTGTTACTGCAGTGTAGGGATGTCGGAGGGGAATGAAATGGGAATACTTGCTCAACCTGTCCACCACTACTAAGATCACTGTGAATCCCTCTGAACGGGGCAGCCCATCTATGAAATCCATAGAGATCTCCTCCCATACTCTACTCGGCAAAGCAAAAGGCTGTAGTAATCCTCCTGGTGACATGGCTAAGTACTTACTCCTTTGACAGACCTCACATCTGGCTACCATCTCCTCTACATCTTTATGCATCCCCTTCCAGTACAACTCCCCAGCTAGCCTCCTGTATGTCTTTTGTACGCCTGAATGACCCCCTATTGCACTCCCATGAAACTCCTGGAGTAGGTTTGGGATGTGGATAGACGTCCGAGGCATCACAAACCTCCCCTGATACAGCAGCTTGTCTCCCTCCATGGAGTATCCCGGGTGGCTATCTGGTTCCTTCAGTAACTCTGTCCTGATCTTTCCCAAACTCTCATCTCTAGCGCTTTCTTCTCTGATGGCCTCCTAGTCAAGCATCCAGGGCACGGATAGAGCAACTGTCTGCAATTCCTCCATACATCTGGATAGGGCATCGGCCGCCTTGTTCTCCACCCCCGGCCTGTACTGGATCTCAAAATCATACCCCAGTAACTTGGACAACCACCTCTGATGCTCTTCCGTTACCATCCGCTGTTCTAAGAGAAATTTCAGGCTCCGCTGATCAGTCCTGACAACGAAGTGTCTTCCCAGTAGGTAAGGCCGCCACTTCTGAATGGCCAACACGATGGCCATCAATTCGCTCTCATATACTGATTTCATCCTTGCTCGAGCAGTCAATACCTCACTGAAATAAGCGACGGGTCTCCGATTCTGCATAAGTACTGCACCCAATCCGTATCCCGATGCATCGGTCTCCACGATGAAAGTCTGAGCAAAATCCGGCAAAGCTAGGACTGGCACTGTAGTCATTGCCTTCTTCAGGCTCTCGAACGCGGATGTGGCTGCTTCTCCCCACAGGAAGCCATCCTTCTTCAATTGCTCCGTAAGTGGCCATGCTATGGTGCTATATCCCTTTACAAATCTTCTGTAATACCCTGTCAATCCCAGAAATCCTCTCAGCGCCTTCAGATTCTTTGGTAGTGGCCACTTTAGCATTGCCTCAATTTTGGAGTGATCAGCTGCCACCCCTTCCTTGGACACCACATGACCCAAGTACTCTACACTGGCTTGTGCAAAGCAGCATTTTTTTTAAATTTGCCCTCAACTGGTGCTCCTGCAATACCTCTAACACTTTCTTCAAGTGTTCCCAATGTTCGACCTCTGATTTGCTGTATATCAGGATGTCATCAAAAAATACTAACACAAACCGTCTGAGATAAGGTTTGAAGACCTTATTCATCAGGGCCTGGAAAGTAGCAGGTGCATTGGTGAGGCCAAAGGGCATCACCAAGAACTCATAATGGCCTTCATGAGTTCTAAAAGCTGTTTTGGAAACATCTTCCTTCTTCATTCGAATCTGGTGGTAGCCCGATTTCAAATCTATCTTGCTGAAAATCACGGTCCCACTTAATTCATCCAAGAGCTCATCGATGACTGGTATAGGAAACTTATCAGGTACAGTCTCCTTGTTGAGTGCTCTGTAATCTACACAAAAACGCCAGCTGCCGTCCTTCTTTTTCACCAACAGAACGGGACTAGAGAAAGGGCTGATGCTGGGTCTGATGATCTCTGCCTCCAGCATCTCTCTGATCAACCGTTCAATTTCATCCTTCTGGAACTGAGGGTAGCGGTAAGGACGTACACTGATGGGTGATACTCCCTCCCTCAACACAATAGCATGCTCATGCTCCCTCTGTGGTGGTAATCCCTGAGGCGGCTGAAACACCTCTTGGAACTGTTGAATCAACGGTTGAACGGAGAGGGGTATAGCTCCTTCCTCCTCCACTCCTGCCCCCTCCAAACTATGCAATTCCACCAGGTAGCCTCCTCCCTCCTGCTGAATGGTTCGGATTAGGGATTTGAGAGAAACCCCAGCCTTGGTCAACCCAGCGTCTCCTTGAATCATTCTCCTTCTCTCCCCTATCACAAGTTCCATCCTCAAAGTCCCCCAATTAATCTTCGTCTCCCCTAATGTACGCAGCCACTTCATCCCTAGGATGACGTCAGTACTCCCCAATTCCAAAGGAAGGAAATCTTCCTTCACCTGGATTCCCTGAATCTTCAGCACCACCTCTCTACAAACTCCCCTACCCATTTCCACCTTTCCCGTGCCCATCATCACCCCATAGCCACCTGTGTCCACTAGCTCCATCCCTAGCGACTCCACTATCTAGGTGGAAATGAAATTATGGGTTGCCCCACTATCGATCAAAACCACCACCTCCCGATCAGCTATCTCTCCTCTCACCTTCATAGTGTGACTCGGAGTGAATCCCACTACAGAGTTCAGAGAGACTTCTGCTACATCCAGATGCAGCTTCTCATCCTCCTCCACCTCGGGGTCATTTCCACCTCTCTCTTCGTCTTCCTCATCTTCACAAACGAGGAGAACCTGAAGAGATCGATCCTTGCACTTGTGCCCCGGCATGTACTTCTCATCGCATCTGAAGCACAACCCTTTTGCTCTTTTGTCCTGCATTTCTTTGTCGGTCAACCTTTTGAACTGTCCCCCATTTCCTCCTCCACCAGATTTCTCCTTGGGCACCTCCCTCTGGTTCCCTGGGGCTACCCCTTTTGAGGGTAATACAGCAGTAGTCATTTTGTATGATCCTCCTGAGTAGTTTCCTCTAGCTCCTCTTTCTGATCTCTTCTGATCTTCCACCAGTTGTGCAAGCTCCATGGCCTTGCCCAAGTTCCTTGGCTCCAGCACTCTGACAGCTGTTCTTATCTCCGGTTTGAGCCCCTTCATGAAATTCCCCTCCAGGGCCGATTCAGAGATGTGATCCAGACGGCTAGCCAAGTACTCGAATCTGTCCCGGTAGTCGGCCACGGTCCCCTCCTGAGTCAGAGCAAAGAACTGTTCATAGAAGTCTCCTCCCCCATCGGCTCGGAAACGTTCTAATAAACAATCCTTGAATCTCTCCAGTTCCTGATAGGCTCTCTCCTGTCTCGCCATTGATACCATGCCAACGCCTTCCCTTCCAGACACAATCCTGCCGCCGTCAGCTTCTCATCATCTGTCAACCCGTTGACAGCAAAGTAACGCTCCACCTTGTAGATCCAGCCATGGCCATCTTCCCCCTCAAAGATGGGCATCTTCAACTTCCTCACCTTCGGATCCCTTCCGTTACCCCGGTAATCTCCATAACCTCCCATTCCTCGAAGATGAGGAGCTCCCCAAGTGTCCCGGTCCTCCCTCCGACGTTGGTATCCGAGTCCATCGTCATAATCCCCTCTTTCCCTTTCAAAATCAGCACCTCGACGCTGAAATTCAGCACCTCGACGCTGATATTCTTCTCTTCTTTCGCCAAAATCTGCACTTCCTTCATATTCTCCCCTCCGGCCTTCAAAATCCACACCTTGACGCTGAAAATCAGCACCTCGACGCTGAAAATCAGCACCTCGACGGTCGTTTCTCAGGCTCATCTCCTCTCTAGACAGTGGCTCTAGAGGTGGCATGTCGTCGTCTCCCTCAAGGATCTCCACAGCCGGATTCCTCCTCCCCCGAAACGAGTTCGGATTTCCTCCTACGCCATGGTCGCCGACAGTCTCTCGTGCTTCCGACGCCATCGGATTAGTCTTCATCTCAAGTAATTTCTTCATCATCTCTTCCATAGCCGCGAACCTCCCTTCCAACCTGTCATTGTTGGTGGAGATCTCCAGGAACTTTCCTTCCAGATCTGTCTTCAGTTATCCGAACTCGCCTTCTAATACTTCCACCTTCTTTCCGGCCATCTTTCTTCTAACGGATCCCACAAAATCTTCTTCCAGAAAGGAAAAACTTGCTAAAATTTTAGAATTTCAGCCGCCGGTGGTCCCGAATCGATGCTCTGATACCAATTTGATAGGAAATACTTGATTTCAAGTATTCCCTAATCGCTTTAGCAACAAATCATGAAGCAAACTGCTGTCCACAGCAGGAAATCAGCCAAAAACAGTGGAAAAAGAGGGAAAAACTGTAGAAGATGAGGAGAAAAGACTTGTATTTCACTAGAAGACAATGAAAATAGCAAAGATACAATTTGTTCTTCAATTCGAGAGGAAGAACGTACTCTCCAAAGTCTCCGGCGAAGCCAAGAGCCAAAAGCAAAACCTAGATCTCAAAGAGAAAACTCAAATTCAAGATGCTCCCTAATTTTTCCCCCCAACTCCTAATTATACAGAATTAATCATAAAGGACAATAAAGGACAATCATAAACTTCCTAAAACAGCCTCACACGTTCAAAATTTCCCTCCTAACTTTCCCCCTCAAGCCCCACGCGGATCGCGCCTTCCGCCCGCCCCTTCCGTCTCCGCCTCGAATAGAATTGGACCGGTCCCTGTTGGACCGGTCCAACCGGCCCAGGATGGGCCGGTCTAATAGTATCCCTCCTATAGTCTTCTCCTTCGGGGTCTCCTTAAGAATACCAGGTGTTAGCTCCTTGGATGCCAAATAGATGGTGGTCATCCTATATAAACCTCCTGAACTGCTACCACTAGCCGCTCTCTCTAGGTGCCTCTGATCCTCCACTAATTGGGAAAGCTCCATAGCATCTACTAAGTCACGAGGCCTCATCACTCTAACTGCTGCCCGAATCTCTAGTTTCAGCCCTTTCATAAAATTCCCCTTCAGTATAATCTTCAAAAGCCGGTCAAGTTAGCTGACCAGGTGCTCAAACTGCTCACGCTACTCCACCACTATCCCCTCTGCGTAAGAGCGAATAACTGCTCATAGAATACCCCTCTATTGATGGTTCGAAAACGTTCCAGCAAGCGGTCCTTGAACTCCCTCCAGGTCCATATGGGTCGCCCCGCATCCCTCCATTAGTACCATGCCAACACTTTTCCCTCCAAGCACATCTCGCCCGCCGTCAATCTATCTTCCTCTGTCAACCTATTAACAGTAAAGCACCTTTCCATCCTATAGATCCACTCATGTGCATCCTCTCCCTCAAAAATAGGCATCTTCAGCTTCCTCACCCTCAGATCTCCTTTGTTTCCCCGGTTTCCTCCATCATTTCATATTCCCCAAGGGGGTGGTTCCCCCCAAGTGTCCCAATCATCCCTTCTACGCTCGTAGCCAAACCCTTCATCAAAATCCCACCTTTGCTTTCAAGCTCAGCACCTCTTTGATCATTATCAGCCCCTTTCCTTTCAAATTCAGCACACCTCCGATCATTATCCACCACTCTCTTTTCAAATTCAACACCTCTTCGCTCATACATAACCCCTAACGCCTCTCCTTATACCTTCTACTGGTCTCCTCCCTAGAAATAGGCTCTAAAGGAGATCTTTTCTCTTTTTCCTCTAAGATCTTCACCTCTTATTCTTCCATTCTCCTTATCGAATCAGGGTTTTCCCCAGTCCCTTGGTTGTTAAAGGCTTCTCACGCCTCTAACGATGCCGTTTTGGTTTGGCCCTCGAGTAACTTCTTCATCATCTCCTCTATGATGGAAAATTTTCATCAATCTTCTCGTGGACAGCTGAAATTTGAGTTTGAATATTAAAATTTTCAGATTTCAATTGTATAATCTCCCCTTCCAACACTTCTATCTTTTTTCTTGTCATATGTAATCAAATCTAGGCTCGAAACAACAAAAAATAATAATTTGATGCAAATTTGGCCTTTAAACAGCAAAAATCAGCAAGGACAAAGAGAAAAACGCAGCATAAATCAGCAAGGACTTATATAGTTATATTTCAGCTCAGAAAAGTGCTTTGATACCAATTTGATAGAAAGTGATGCAAAATTTAGAAAACCTTTAGCTAAAATTTATTTTCAGCAAAACCAATGAACATACAACAAGAAAAACAGGAATAGAAACACTCAAGACACTTTTTATTGAAAGATTTATAAAGGAAATAGCAAGATATAAGTGGATCTTCAATTGGAAAGAAAGATCAAGCTCTCAAATCCCTAGCCGCCGGCTAGAGCCCTCTCAACCTAAGAAACTCCCATTTATGCAAAATAAAGTATAAAAAACTCAACCCTAGCATAAACAACTTAAAGCATACAAAACAAAGCAAATTCTCAAAAGAACCCTCCCCCTTGAATTTTCCCTCATAGCCGGCCCCTCCCCCATTTGAAAAACCCCCTGGGCCCCACACCAAAGGGGGCAAGATTTCAACCAGGCATACTAGTTTCGCCTCACGTACACCCTGGCTGGTCCAGGATGGACTAGCCCTCCTATGCCCGATCCAAGAGGGACCGGTCTAACAGAGTATTGCATCCTATCAAAGAAATAGCAGTTAAATTCTTCTTTTAAAATGTAAGAATGTGAAATTATATAGTAAAAAAAATAAATCATGCGAAATCAAAACTTCATTCATTCATCCACTTGTTTGCACCTAAAGCTCACAACCTGAGTTCCCTTATAGTTTGTTTCATCTATCATTCTAACCATCCTTCTACAAAGTATTTAGATTTTCAATTTTGAAAACAATCAAAATTACTACTATTTACACCTCTACCATGGTAATTATCTATTTTCTAAATAGAGAAAAAGTCCAATATAGTCTCCAGACTATTTGCATATCATCAATTTAGCCTATGAGTATTGACACATTTTTGTGTCGACTCGTCACCAATCAAGCCGATTTGAGTCCAAGCGGGTTCGATCGAGCTTGATGAACTCAAGTGAGCAAGTACAACCGTTAGATTTGAAATTTCGATTTGGAAAGTCAATTGGGTTCAAATTGAACCAATTGGACTCGAATTGAGTCTAGATCGAGATTGATTTGAGCTTGATTTGATTCAATCGAGCTAATTTGATGAAATTAAACTTGAATCAAAGCCGATTTGAGTCAAATTGGGTTCGACGGGGCTCAATTAAGTTGATCGGGTTCAATTGAACTCGATCGAGTCGAATTCAACTCGATTTGAGTCGAGTCGACACAAAAATTGTGTCAATAATGATGTTAATAGCTCGTCAACATTATGCAATCTCCAATTACAACTTTATCATATTATGCGCTTATAGTTGGTTGCTGAAAAGAAGTAACGAATGAACATGTTCAATATTTCAATGGATGAACGCTCCTATGCTTGCAATAATGAATAGTTTTCAAATAACCCAAAGACCTAGATGTCAAGTAGTTTTGGCCCCTTATAAAATAGAGTGTTTGATGTGCTGAGTGCCGACCAAAGATGGTGAGGCAGGAATACAAAGATGGTTAGTTTAATATATTCCTTTTGTTTTCTTGTTGAATATAACTTGTTTTAGGCCCCTTTTAGTTCAATTTGATGTAAAAGTATTTATTTTTGGTTGGTTTGTTTTCCCTTGCATTCAAATATTTTGAATAATATTAATGCCTTCACTTTCTTCTTGGAATTCTTTTAATATTTTTTCTCAGATTTGAGCGTTGTTGCATCGATTACATCTTGCACACCTAAATGCCATCACAACTTGGCATGGGTTAGTTTAGTGTCGATCCCTACCTCATTTGGGTGATTTGCATTGGCCGAACCAAGTTGAGGCACAGGTGGTGTTATCATGGCTTAGTTCACCAACTTTAATTTCCCCCAAGTTCATTTGATTGAATTTGGGTTGCGACATAATTGTTATTATATCCTAGGCTTTAGATTCACAGATATTAGTCAACTTTAGGGGAGAGCATGCTTATAATAGAAAATTCAAAATACAACCATCGATTCCTTTGTCCCAAATGTCACAATGTTGACAGTGATCTCTAATGTAGAAAGAGTCCGTAGAAAGTAAAATTATATATGAAGGAGATAATTTATCGCTAAAAAAATGATGTGATTTAAGCCCAGAAAGAGAAGGCAATGAGACTATTGGTAACCTAAGAATGATTGAGGTAGATTTTGAGAGCCTACATCAAGTATATATTATTGATTAAATAGTTCGCATCACTCGCAAATTATTGAATAGGGCCCTAACAGTGCTATTGTAAATAATGGTTGGAGCAACAACTCCTGTTACCCCGAGAACTTCTGAAGACCAATGATTAGAGTAATTCTTGAAGTTGAAACCAACTCATTTGTGGAAATGACTCAACTCAACTAGAATAAGTTGAGAAGAGTTTGAACGGATGGAGTGTTCAACAACAAGCCTACTTTAAAATAAATTGTTCTAAGGATGCAAAACAATAGGGGATAACAGAGCATTCGTTTTGATAGATGATCAAATGTTGTGATCTCATCTCCTGGGAAGAATTCGACTAGAAATTTTAGGACAAGAATAATCATATGATATCATGATACAGGCGCACATGGAGCTAAACAAACTTATTCAACAAGACATTTCAATGAAGAAGTACGAAGCAAATTTCACACCCTTAACTCATCAAATGCCACAAATAATGCTTGACAAAGTTCAATGGTACTTCTTATTTAAAAAAGGAATAAGGGATTCCATCTAATAGTTGGTCATACCACTACACAATACCAATTATGCAACTTTGGTGCAAGGAATGATGATGGTGGAAAATGTTGACCTCATTTTTGCTAAACTCAACTACACCGAGGCTTATGATCAATCTTAGACACTTGTACGCTAGACACCCTACAACCACCTTACTAGAGGGCCAAAATAGATCACGATTAACTTATGAATGACTAAAATAAACTCAAGCCTAACTTATACTAGTCTAGCCACCCAAACTAAGAGAGTATTCTAGCCTTCTTAGAGAGATCAAGCCACGCTACATGGGAGGCCATTCAACATACCTAGGTGTCCCACAATGACCCGAACCTAACTTGACCTATGAGCCACCTTATTGAACTCCCCCTAGCAAACTAATTGACATAGCTTGGCCTCATGAGTTCACCCAGCCCAAAGTCTATATAATAACTTATACACACTACTCAAAGCATAAGTTGACCCACCTAACCATGAATTACCCTAGGTGGGCCCACAAGCCTAGCTTTGAACATTTGATTTATCAGGGTAAAAAGCCTAAGCCAAACCCTCTATTATTTAGAGAAACACCTAAAGACTACGCATGGTCTAACCCACATCAAAACACTAGTTCCTAATCAACCAGATCTTGACTCATGCAGAGGCCATACTGGGACAACATTTGACACAAACATTAAATTACGACTCAATCAAGCTCTAGTCTACAGAGTAGACTTGGCCCATGAGCCAATCACCTTGCATGTACCATGGTTAAGCTAACCACATGGGGACCTTATGGTAACCCACATTGGATACAAACCTTGGTCAAATTCCACACCCTAATCAATACTAACTTCAAACCTATCTTCATTAATCTATATGAGACCTATCCTAGTCAAACTAAAGGCCCTAACTTAATAAACTAAGCCCCTTAGACCCTAAGTTGACTCCCTAAACTCTAAGGACCCACTTAGTTTAAGTTTAAATAGGTCAAATTTAGCCCAAACCTAGAATTGGCACAACTTAGGTTGGTCTAGGACCTACCAAACCCTATGCCTAGCTCCATGAAACCTAATTAACCTATTGAACTAAGCTCTAAGCAACCCAAACCTTAAATTAGGTCAAACTAACCCAAGTAGATCCACCTTACCCAAATTAACCTAACCCATGCGACACATCCAACCTAACCTAATTCCCAAAGATCCCTAGACTCTAAGCTTACAACCTAAGCCTTATGGGTTAATCTAGTCCAACCTAAGGCTCAATTAAAATTGAACTTCAAAGAGCAGTCAACCTAGGCTAAATCCATCTTAATGGAAAGAACCACTAGTTGCTAAGTTTCCACCCCACTCCCATTGACTCACTCAAATTTTCTAACTACCCCTAAGGCTTATGTCCTTGCAGTCACTTAGCATCTAGGTAAATTAGGAACCTCCTAGGGCTTATGCACGACCAATCCAATTCTTAGAGCCTAGTGTCAAAGAATCTAGAACAACCAACACATTCCTAACCTTTGTAAAAACACATTTTGGCTTGATATATGACAACTAGATAGCCAACCAACTCGCTAGAGTGTATAACTGCATATCTAAATGATGTGGACATCGACCAGAGGTTCAGACATGTGTATCGCCGTAGACAGCGCAGATCGACGGCCGAGATTCAGAGTTTATATTTTTAGTTATTTATGTATTTCTTTTATGCATTGTTCTTTTATTTCCTATTGTACCCTTGATCTAAGTTGAGTCATGAGTGTAGCCCTGAGGGCAAGAGAGTCATTGTATTTTCTTTTTTTTTTTGACCTATATATAGGCCATGTCATGTTGTATTTTGGGGAATGAACATTTGAATGAAATTTGTGTTTTATTTTCTACTTCATCTTGCATGAGTGCTTGAGAAGGAGGAGAGCTCAAGTGGAGCAATTCGCAAGGCCCACCAATCGTTGGAAGAGTCCTCGATTCGTGGTTAGATTTTCTTTACCGTCTAGCTCATTTTCATACCCATCTCCCTCCCATCCTCCACAAGAACAGCCCGCCCATCTCCCTTTGCCGCCGCCCTTGGACATTCACCGCCGGCCCACCACCGGCTCCGGCCGCCCACCCCGCCGGCGCCCCCCACCTCAACCGTCCACCCCATCTCTCCCACATGCCCAAATTTGAAATTTGGACTTTTAAATTTCAAATTCTTTCCTAATCTGGAGATTCCAAATTTGGAAAGTTTCAAGACGGTTTTCTAATTTAAACCCATTCGATATTGGAGTATTAATCGTGTTGTGCCACCTCACTAATTCACATGAGAAGCCATCTCATGAATCCCCTTCTCCCCTTCCCAGCAAGCCGCCAGCCCCACTAGGAAGATTCCCCCATTAATTGCTATTTAGTGTCATGACCGTTTTGGAATCAAATTGGATTTCAAAATTTCCCTCCCAATCCACTTAAAACTGAAATTCAATTTCAGTTTTAACAATAGCAATTCCTCCCTCTCCCTATTAAGCCGCCGGCCCATTAATGCCCCCCTCTTGATTACCCATTAATTCTCCCTTAATTGCATTTGAATTTCGAAATCCTCTTCAAGCTATTCCCTCCAAATATACTTAGATCTGAAATTATTTCAGATTTAGGAAGGATTTGAAGAGGAGTAATTTTCCCAAACCCTAGCCCCTCACTTGGAGCCCGCCGCCTCATCCCCTGAGAAATCCCGCCGGCCTCCCACACATTTTCATCCCCTCTCGTCGCAAGGATCCTCCTTCATCTTCACTCAAATCCCGTCTCTTCGATAGATTTGCCAACATCAAACATGCATGGCGGATCCGGAGTTTGAGTGGGGATTAGTCTTCAACGCCGACGGGAGCATCAATCTCTTCCGATCACCGTGTTTTGACGTGGGGTTTGAAGACGACGCAACTCTTGAAGATTACTTGGAAAGAGTTACTCCGATCATCGCGAGCGTCATCGACCGTCGATTCTCGAACGCCGATTGGACCATCAACAATCGATCATCACCACCCTCCTCCACATCGGCCATCTCACCGTGGATCAAGACCGTTGGTGTGATCACCATCTTCGTGGCATCCTTGAGTATACTAAGAGCCTTCTCCCGCTAAACCCGACATTGAGTGTAAGTTAGCAAGGTACTCGTAGTGAAATTTCTTGATATTAACCGTTGGATTCTTTATTATTTTCCGCATTCGATTATTGTGAAACTTTTAAGATCTATCCATAATTGGGCTCAAACAACTAGCTTGTGAGTGCTTATCATAATATTTTGATAACGGATAATTTCTTGAATCTCAACTTTAGATAATCTAATCTTATAGTGGTAAACTTTGTAATTCTTAAATAATTTCATGTGCAATTCTTGAACGTTTCACATCACTAAACCTACAAAGAACAAGGCCTATTGAGTCCTCCAGTTCCATGGAGAGCTCAAAAAACTTTAAGGTTCCCCCACCCAAGCCCAGGGTGGAGGAAAAGCTAACGTATGATCCTAACCATCTAAACATGAGGGTTCAAGTTCAAACATACAAAAACATCAACCCGTATCTACTATCATTCTCTATGTAATAGCACTGAAAAACAATATACATCAAGCTGCAGCACCAACCTCTTCCTCTCATGCCTATATAGCCAAATCCTACCTAATTCTTTCTCATCCATACATAGTGAATATTAACTATCTTGGGCTCCACAGGGGGGTCAAAACTATTAGACCGGTCCAGCCGGTCCGCACGGGACCAGCGTTTCGCAAACAGAGGCGGGATCTCCGCCTCCTGCGGAGCCCAATCGGAGCCCTTTAGGAAGGATCTTTGAGAGTTTTGAGAGGAAAATTTGAATGTAGGGACTATTTAGGGATTTTCTTTTGATTTGTATGGATTAAATAGTTGAATTTCCTAGGGTTAGGGCATAGGGCATCTTGAATTTGGTTGAAATTTGAGATCTCTTATATTTTAGTTTTCCTTTGGGCTCTAGCTGCGTCTAGAGTTTTGGGAGAGAAAGATCCTCCTCTCGAATAGAGGATCAATTGTATCTTGGTATTTTCAATTTCGCTTTCATCAAGTAATACAAATTATCTACTATTTTTGTGGTTTTATGTGGATTTTGTGGAGAAAGCTCGTTGTTTTTAGAAGATTGATAGGAAATACTCGCGATCTACAAGTACTTCCTATCAAATTGGTATCAAAGCGCGTCGATCGAAGGGGAACAAATGGCCAGAAGGAAAGTGAAAGTTTTGGAGGGAGAACTTGGGCAACTCAAAGCAGATTTTGAGGAAAAGATGGCTTATTTTCAAAGTCAGATTGCATCTGTCAAAGAAAAGATGGATGAAAAGTTCACTGTGGTGGAAGACATGTTGAAGAAATTGCTTAAAGTCAAAACCAAACTGGTGACATTGGAAGCAAAGGAAACTATCGGCGGCCATGGAAAAGATGGGAACCCTAACATGTCTAGGGGAAGGGAAAAGCCAGAAGTGGAGATCCTGGAGGGAGAAGATGGAATGCCTCTTCTAGAACCACTTTCTAAGGAGGTGATGAACATTAGCTACGCAAGAAGGGGTGCTAAATTTATAAGGAGAGGGGATGAATTCGATCGTCGGGGTGCTGATTTTGAAAGAAGAATAGGGGATTTTGATGAATGGTTTAGGTATGATTGTCGGAGGGAAGATCGTGACAATTGGGGAGCACCTCCGCTTCGAGGAATGGGAGGTTATGGAGGATTTAGGGGAAATGGGTGTGACCAGAGGGTGAGGAAACTGAAGATGACAATCTTTGAGGGGGAGGATGCACACTGGTAGATCTATAAGGTAGAAAGATATTTCGCCGTCAATGGGCTGACAGAGGAGAGATTGATGGCGCCGGGCCTATGTTTAGAAGGGAAGGCTTTGTCCTGGTATCAGTGGAAGGACATGCGACGACCCATACGAAGTTGGAGAGAGTTCAAGGATTGTTTGGTAGAACGTTTCCGAACTAGCAGGGGATGAGACTTCTACGAGCAGTTCTTTGCATTGACACAAGAGGGTTCAGTGGCGGAGTACCGAAAGAGATTCGAGTACCTTGCTAGCCGATTAGACCACTTTTCTGAGACAGTACTAGAGGGAAACTTCATGAAGGGATTAACACTAGAGATCCGAGCAGCAGTTAGAGTAATAAGGCCTCATGACTTGGGAGAGGCTATGGAGCTAGCTCAATTGGTAGAAGATCAGAGGCACCTGGAGGGAGAGACGGGAGGCGGCAACTCAAGAGGCTTGTACAGGATAACCACCACTTTATTGAAATCAAAGGAGCCAACATTGGATACTCTTCGAGGGACTTCGAAGGAAAAGACAATAGGAGGAAGACCTGGGGACAACTTCAAGAAGCTCACAGAGACAGAATTACAGAAGAAGAAGGCGAAGGGGCTTTTTTTCAGATGTGACGAGAGGTATACGCCGGGGCACAAGTGTAAGGACCGAACTCTTCAGGTTCTTACCGTTTGTGATAAAGAAGAAATGGAGGGTGTCGTCTTTCCACCTTGCGGACAAAGTAGATCTTTGGGAGGGGAGTATTGTTAGACCGATCTAGCCGGTCCCCACGGGACCGCCGTTTTGCAAACAGAGGCGGGATCTCCAACTCCTGCGGAGATCGGGCGGTCCGAATGCCCAATCGGAGCCCTTTAGGAAGGATTTTTTAGGGTTTTGAGAGGGAAATTTGAATATATGGACAATTTAGGGATTTCCTTTTGATTTGTCTACATTAAATAGTTGATTTTTCTAGGGTTAAGACATCTTGAATCTGGCTGAAATTTGAGATCTCTTAGATTTTAGGTTTCCTTTGGGCTCTAGCTGCGTCTAGAGATTTGGGAGAGAAAGATCCTCCTCTCGAATAGAGGATCAATTGTATCTTGGTATTTTTCGTTTCACTTTCATCAAGTAATACAAATTATCTACTATTTTTGTGATTTTGTGTGGATTTTATAGAGAAAGCTCGTTGTTTTTAGAAGAATGATAGGAAATACTTGCGATCTACAAGTACTTCCTATCAAAAAACCCCTCCCTGCTGTTGCTCTGGTTCCTGCCCAGTGGTGTTGGATTTGGTCAGTTTGAGCTGACCGGCTAGCTCTTGCCTTCCTCCGACGTAACAATATCCCCCTCTCAAAGACCCACCTTGTCCTCAAAGTGGAAAGACAAAAACAATTATTTCACCCTCTCGTATGGCTCCTGTGTGGCATCATAGATGGTTATATTTCTCCATTTTATCAGCACTTTCTTGATTCCTCTCTTTTCCTGTCGTACCCCTTCCAGCTCTAATGGTTCTAACACCACCTTCAAATCCTTAAACAGTGTTAGAGGTGACTCTGAACTAGATGTGTGATCACCAATAGCTCTCCTCAACTGTGACACGTGAAACATTGAATGTATAGTAACAGTCGGGGTAACTTCAATCGATAAGCCACTACTCTAATCCTCTCCAATATCTCATAGGTACCAAAGTACCTCGGGGTCAGCTTCGCAATACTCCTGTTATTTACCGTCATTTGTTTATATGGACGAAGATTTAAGTATACCCTATCACCTATCTCAAACTGTACGTCCTTCTTGCGCCCATCCGCCTGCTTCTTCACGAATTGTTGAGCCCTTAGCAAATACCTTTTAAATTCAACCAATATCACATCCCTCTCCTCCAAGTAGAGTTCCATCGACAAGACTGGTGTGTTACCCTGCCCAAAATGCACCAAGTGAGGTGAGTCCCTTCTGTACAACACTTTGAAAGGAGTCATCAATGAAGCAGAATGATATAAACTATTGTACCAATACTTCACCCATGCCAGCCAATTAGCCTATAGCCAAGGTGTCTCCGAAACAAAACATCGCAGGTAAGTTTATAGGCTCATGTTTACTACCTCCATCTGCCTGTCCGTCTGGGGGTGGTCAGCGATACTATTCAATATTATCCCCTGCATCCTAAATAGCTCCCTCAAAAAATGACTGAGAAACACCATATCTCAGTCGGACAGTATAAATTATGGTATCTCATGCAATCTGATCACCTCTATGATGAAGTCATTGCCATTGTCATTATCATGTACGGATGTCGTAGAAGAAAAAATGAACATACTTGCTCAATCTATCCACCACCACCAAAATCACAGTAAACTCCTCAAACCCATACCTGTTAACGGCAAATGACGCACCATTGCGCAAAGGTCCCTTTGGAGCCATGAAGCATAGCGCACGGCACAGCGTACACCATTTTGAACATGGCGCAAACTTTATAAGAATTATAAAATAATAAGAATGAATATGAAATATCATTAAAAATGAAAGACAAGTTATCATAATAATGAAAGACAACCATAACAAATATAAGCTCGACTAAGAAACATTCAAATATCTCATAATTCAAATATTACAATCTTTTTTTTAAAGATCAAATAAGAATTTAATCTATTCTTCTTGGGAATCATCATAATCCGTAAATGTTAAAAAAATTTCATTATCTACATCAGCGTTATCTCCTACTTCATAATCCTCTTCATCACCCTCCTCATCCTCATTCTCAATAGCAATATCATGCCTAATTGAAAATTCCTTCTCTCTCCCTTTAGATCTTTCTCGAATATTATAACTTTTATCATAAACGTTAGTAGCCTTAGCAACACTTGTCCAAGTTAAATCTTTATCTCCAGCAATAAAGTCATTTTCTTCATCAGACTCATCATCTAATTTTCCTGTTAGCCACTCATTTGCATCGTCTATCTTAGTCAAAGAAATATGATCAATCACATCATGATGATTGAATTTCTGAATCAATGCTCTAGTATATTTCACATATACTAAATCCTTTAAGCGACCATGATCCAATTTGCTTCTTCGTTTGCAACGAAGCTGCAATTAAAATATTATTACATTTCTATATTATGAACATATATAATAAATCAACACATACACTGCTCATTTTTAAAGTTCGTAAGTCGTTTGTATGAAAATATACCAAACGGTATCGAACATGTACCGAGCGGTACCGAGCATGTACACAGCGGTACCGAGCATGTACATAGCGGTACCGAGAACTATGACCCTAGCTTTCCTATAAGTTGAAAAATCAAACCCTAAACTTAAAAAAAAAAAAACTCTAAGAACACTTGAAGAAGTGATGTAGATGGGCGGCCGGAAACAAAGGACTCACTGGCGAGAGGCGGCGTCGGTTGGAGAGGCGGGGGAAACATGTTGGAGAGCTGGATCAGGCGTCTGCGTGCTTCCTGTGCGACTTCGATTAGCGTCTTTGGTCGGGTAAGTGGGTATAAGGAAGAATTTAAGAGGTTTTTTAAGTAAGTGGACCCCATATTAGAGGCATACGCCTCAAAGGAAATTGCGCAATAATGTTAGTGAGGCGCGCCTCACTCCACCTGAGGCATACGACTCATGATGCCTGAGAATTGCCGACGTTTTGAGGCTACTTTGGAGCAAATTGCGCAAAGGTGCGCCTCGGATTGCACAATTGTAAACTATGCTTTATTCTTAAGAGCAATGGGAGTTCTTAGGAGAGTGGAAGTCTCTAGGTGAGAGCAACGCAATAGCCAAAAGCCGCAAGAAGCGTCCGAGCTCATGGTTTGAAGTCACTAGGTGAGGGCAAAGTATAACCATCAGCCACAGAAAGCGTCCGAGCTTGTGGTTTATCTTCTTCTCAAATTCCCCTTCTTCTTTCTTCTAGCCGCTAGGCCCAAGCTCCCTCTTTCTCCCTTTACTGAGACCCACCCAGCCCTCTTCCCTCATCCCAAATCGCCGACCACCTTGTCCCAAACCCTTAACCAACCTCCATCCCCTCCCCAACCCTAGCCGCCACCCCCCTTTTTCATTTCCTTCCTTGGCCGAGACCTTTCACCCAAGGCCAAGACTGAACATCAACCAACCGCCAACCCCAATCCCATTCCCAAAGCTTCCATCCAACACCCCTCCCGTTGGCTCCAAATTCAAAATTCAGCATTCAAACCCTTTCCTAAAATAGCTCCCTTTAATTTTGGAAACTATCTAAATTCATAGTTAATTGAATTTGAATTTGAATTTTATTTCCTAAGGGAGGAAACCTGTAGTAGGAAAGTCTCAAATCATGTCTATTTGAATTTAAATGGGAGATGATTTAAATATCATTTCCTAATATAAATTTTCTAACTTGGAAACCCCTTTTAATCATCCAATTAAGTCCCCATTAAGGGGTCGGCCCACCCGTCCCTCTCTCCTTTATTTGGAGAAGATTCAAATTTAAATCTCCCTTCCCATTGCCTCCACAATTTCAAATTGGTTATTCACTACCTTCCATATTGGGTGAATCTTAATTTAGGAAAGTTCTTAATTTTAGATTCCAATCTATGTGAATTTGAAATTCCTTCCTAAAATAAGATAAGTTATTTAAGGAAGCCCTCTCAAATCAGGCTAATTTGATATTTTTTAATTAGGAGTTAATTAAAATTCCTATGTTGGCAAGTCTTTTAATTCCTCAAATCAATGTCCCCATCTCTAGCTTACCACTTCGTTCTACATCAATTTGGTATCAAAGCATGGTTGCGCACCCGGGATGCGTACTCGACGGAGTCGAGCTCTTCTCCACCCCGAGAGAATAATGAAGACATCTAACCATGAAACTTTATCAGAAGAGTCATCCAAGATCGATGAACATGATCGCCCCACTTTATTTTGAGTTATTATTTGTATTTTGAATTATTTATGCATTTTTCCGTTTTTACCTTCACTTGAGGGAGTAGTCCTATGGGTTTCATGTAAAACTAAATGCGTTAAATGAATGAATTAAGAATTTTGCACGATTTCTTGATAAAAGCAATTATGATTAGAACTATTAGCAGACTAAAACGATCAAATAAAACATAAGAGCAATCACTTCCATTTAGGCCAAGTTGCACAATAAGCGCTTGGATTATCAAACAACAAAGAGAATCAAGACATGCAAAAGGAATAGCTTTCAAAAAATTCCTAGTCTAACAATAAGATTAGAAACAAATGCAGTGCACTCAATCCCTACGTTTACTAAGCTTGGCAGAATTATGCGAACACGATCTTCATGAATTAAATCAAGTCACAAAAGAGAGTTAGACTAAGGAAATACAAGAGGAGGAAGAGATGAAGACCTTCGTCAAGGCTCGAACGTGATCCTCCACTGTACGGTACCAAGTTGCTCCTCTATGGCTTTGACGAGAGTGTCTAGAATGCGCTCCACATATTCCTTGATGGTGTGATCGATATTTGGGTTGACGTCGAAGAAACTTGAATGAAGGATATGCACAAAACCTTGCTCGCGTGGCGGCATGAGAGGAAGCTAGGGGGGATTTGTTTCCAAATCTTCATATTTTCTTTTGGTAAGAAATAATGAGGCGTGGAGCTTAGGAAGTTTCGGTCAAGAGAGGGATTTTGAAACTTAAATTAATTCCAAAAAGGGGTATTGGGTTTAGGAAACAAATCCCAAGGGAAATAAAGAGGGGGAGCCGGCGGTTTAATGACTAGGGAGGGAAATTTGGAAAGCTTTTAATATTTCCTTAGATTAGGGAATTAAATTAGGGATGAAATATCTCATCCTAATTTAATTTAAATTCAAATACCCAAAGATTTGAAAACTTTCCTAAAATAACTGATGTAAAATGATGTAAATGCAGGATTTGTATTTAGAAGTTTAACAAAAGATTATCCAAGTATGATAATTGCAAATTAAATCTTGTTCCCAATTCAAGCTTTTCGAAAATCTCAATTGTTAACTACGACTAGGCAAGCACTTACACCTAAATTAGCAAAGCCGAGAAAAATAACAACTTTCATAAACGTAAAGCAAATGAAACGAACAACAAGAATCCCAAGGTTAACAAAGCGATTGTCTCACCTTGAGGCCGCTCTCATTTACCTACTCCTAGGCTTGTTGGGAGAAGAAGAACCACACGATGGATAAGATCACTCCTAGGGCGACGACGCCGTAGATCCGTAGGGAGGAAGAGGTCGGCGCGGGTTGTGGAGGTGTTGCAAAGCGACGTCCTTTGACGATCCAAGTGTACACTGAAAAATGATCGTCGACGGTCTCTATCAAGGTGGGTACGATCCGGGCCAAATACTCCTCAACGGTGTCGTCGAAGTCGAATCCGACATCAAAGAAAGGGGACCGGAGAATGTCTACTCGTCCTTGATCGTCGTATTCAAACCCGAAGTTCCATTCGGGAACGTCCATGCATCCTTGGAGGAGTGAGAAGGTGGTCGCCGCGAATACGTCTCCAAGGAGGAGAGGAGGGGCGGCGGGTAGGAGCAATGGGAGGAGGAGGCCGGCGGATGTATGGGGGTGGAGGAGGGAGGAGTGCAGTAATTAACTCCAAAAACTGAAAGAAAATTCAGCTTTAAAGAATTTTAGGAGGGAAGGGTTAGTGATTTGAAATTCCAATTAATGTAATCAATGCATTAATTGTAAATTTCAATTATGGAGAGATTATAGGGAGAAAACTGAAATTCTTTTCAGTTTTAAGAGAAGTGGAGGGAAGGTTTTAATCATAATTTGAATTTCAAATAGGATTAAAGGGGGTTAAATGAGCATTAATGTGATTTCCCTATAGGGGGGGCCGGCGGCATGCTTGAGGGAGGGAAAATTGTGGAGAGGAGGAGGAGGTTTAATGCTAGATTTGATGACGTGGCAAAACTATTGAAACTCCAAATTAAATCGAATTGAAATATTTTTACTCTTGAATAATTTCCAAATTTGGATTTCCAAATTAGGAAACAATTCAAATTTTGAAATTTCAAATTTCAAACTTGAGGTTTGGGAAAATAAGGGGTGATGCGCACGGGAGGAGGAGCGTCGGCGTGGTGGTGGGCGGCGGGGTGGAGCTCGGCCGGCGGTGGGGAAAGCCCTAGGGGCCGGCGGCAAGAGCAAGGCCAAGGGGAATTTGGAAGGGCTCTCGAGGGGAAGAAGATTGTGTAAACAAAATGAATAATAAACTAAAAGATAACTAGAGAACTCACTAAGAGATCTCAAGGGGAAGCACTCACCAAGAGAACCTCATGCACTCACAAAGAGAACAAGCTATGGAAAATTTTCATTCATTCAATCATAATGCAATACAATGATACAAGCCTTTATATATAGGCTTACAGGAAAATAAAAGCATAAAGTCACAAATGCCCTTGGGCTACAATAAGTGAAACATCCCTCATAGGGGTACAAACGGAAACATGAAATAACTAATAAAAGAAAAGAACTAAGCATCATAGATAAAGGCTCTGAATCAGGGCCGTCGATCGCCGTCCCCGGCGATGGTACACATGGCGAAATCTGATGCCCTCATCATTCTCCCCGGGTGGGAGAAAACTCGACCCTGTCGAGTAAGGGTCCTGAGAACTCTCGTACAGCTCCAGAATGTCGGGGTCCAGTCTCTGTATCTCATCCCGCTCTAGCCAAGTGTCCTCCGCCTCTGGCTTTCCTCTCCAACGCACTAAGTATCTGTGGCGTCCGCCGTCCCTGGTGGAAATGATCTCATCACTTAGTATAGTTTCAACCTTCTCCCTATTAGGTAGTGTGGGAATTTTGGGGAGTGGAGGTAAGGCTGGGATCTCACTAGGTATGGACTCACAATGCTCAATATTCAAAGGATTGTTTGGGTTAAAGTCCGGTCCATCAAAGGCTACTAGAGCCTCAATGTTAAACGTGGGATTCATGTTGAAACCTTCAGGAAGGTCCAAAACATAAGCATTATTGTTTACTTTAGAAGTTATTTTAAAAGGACCCGCACTTTTAGCATGCAGTTTCTTAACGGCCCCAGGCGGGAACCGCTCCGGACGAATCTGAACCATGACATAGTCTCCAACTTTGAACTCCTTGAAGCGTCGTTTGAGATCAGCATTTAATTTGTAATTATCATTACTTTGTATAATTCTTTTGTTAATTTCTCGATGCAATTCTTGGATATGGGATGCAAATGCAGACTCAGACACTCTAATCTTAGGACTCATTGGGACTAAGTCTATAGGCTGCTTAGGTTGATATCCATAAACAATCTCAGCAGGGCTCATACCGGTGGTTCAGTTGACAGAGTTATTGTAGGCAAACTCGGCAATGGGTAGTTTGGAATCCCAATCCCTAATGTTATCACCTACCAAGGCCCTAAGGAGGTTACCAAGGCTCCTATTAACAACTTCGGTTTGGCCATCCGTTTGAGGGTGGAAGGCGGTGGAGAACTGCAGCTTAGTACCCATCCTAACCCATAAGGTTTTCCAGAAATAGCTAGTAAATTTCACGTCCCTATCTGACACGATTGTTTTTGGGAGTCCATGGAGTCGGACAATCTCGCTAAAATATAATTTGGCAATTCTAGAGGCGTCGAAGGTTTTAGCACACGGGAGGAAATGGGCCATCTTAGAGAAACGGTCTACTACGACAAAGATGGAGTCATGCTTCCTAATGGTCTTGGGGAGCCCTAAAACAAAATCCATGCTGATGTCTTCCCAAGGACGGTTTGGTACGGGAAGCGGGGTGTAAAGGCCCGTGTTCTGTTTCCTTTGTTTCGCTAGCTGACAGGTATGGCAACGTTTGATCAATCTAGTGACATCACGCTTAAGGCTGGGCCAGAAAAACCTATACTCGACGGCTGCAATGGTCTTAGTCTGCCCAAAATGTCCGGCTAATCCTCCTGCGTGCAGCTCCCACACAAGAAACTCACGAAGAGAAGTGTTGGGAATACACAATTTCTGAGATTTGAACAAGTAACCATCCTCCAACAAGAAATCATCTACAGATGGTTTGTCCCCCTCCATTAGTAACGCATATATTCCCTGAAAATCAGTACACTCGGGGTAGTCATCCTTGATGCGTTCGAATCCGACAACTTCTGTTCTCATTTCCCTTGTGACCATTATCCTACGGCTTAAAGCATCGGCCGCTTTATTTTCAGTTCCGGCCTTATGTCTAATAGTGTACGAATACTCCTGTAAGAACTCGACCCAACGACCATGACGGGCATTTAACTTCTTCTGGGAATTGATGTATCTCAAAGCCTCATGATCTGAAAAGATTACAAATTCCTGGGGTAGCAAGTAGTGTCTCCAATACCTAAGGGATTGGATGATTGCATAAAATTCCTTATCGTAGGTAGAGTACCTCTGTCGTATGTCATTGAGTTTTTCGCTGAAGTATGCTACCGGATGTCCTTCTTGTGACAAAACTCCTCCTATTCCGATCCCTGATGCGTCACAGGTTACTTCAAATACTTTGGAAAAATCTGGGAGACGCATGACAGGAGCTTCTACCATTCTCTTCTTAATATCCTCAAACGCTCTAGTTGCGGCGGTCGTCCAATAAAATTCCCCTTTCTTAAGACAATCAGTTATGGGGGCTACAATGGTACTGAAATTTCGAATAAACCTCCGATAGAAAGTAGCCAATCCATGAAAACTCCTAACATCCCGAATATTCTTAGGTTCTGGCCACTCATTTATAGCTCGTACCTTCTCGGGATCCGCAGATATCCCTTGAGTATAAATAATAAACCCAAGAAAGGTCACACTATCGGTGAGGAATTTACACTTAGCAGGGTTAGCGAACAGCTGTTCTTTCCTCAAAACTTCACAGACTTGAGTTATATGATTGAGATGCTGATCCACCGAAGTGCTGTAAATTAAGATGTCATCAAAGTAAACTACTACGAACTTTCCCAAGAAAGGCCTAAGAACTTGAGTCATGACTCTCATAAAGGTACTAGGGGCGTTGCTTAGTCCAAACGGCATAACAGTCCACTCATAAAGTCCATCTTTAGTTTTGAAGGCCGTCTTCCATTCATCCCCGGGACGGATTCTAATTTGGTGATACCCACTCTTAAGGTCTATCTTGGAAAAGAGAGTGGCTCCAGTCATCATGTCCAACATGTCATCTAACCGAGGAATGGGAAACCTATACTTGACAGTAATCTTGTTGATAGCGCGGCTATCAACACACATTCGCCACGAGCCGTCCTTTTTGGGAGTTAAAAGAGCAGGAACAGCGCAGGGGCTGAGGCTCTCCTTAATGAATCCTCTTTGTTGGAGTTCATCGACTTGTTTCTTAAGCTCAGAGTGTTCAGTCGGGTTCATACGGTAGTGAGGAAGGTTGGGTAGGGATGCCCCTGGCACCAAGTCTATAGCGTGTTGTATGTCCCGCAGGGGTGGCAATTGGTTAGGTAAGTTTTCTGGGAAAACATCCGCAAAGTTTTCAAGAAGAGGTTTAACGGCATCGGGGATTGGTTCTTTCGGGTCCTCATCTACTTCTCTAGCCACTAGGGCGTACATGGGTGCTCCTTGGGTGATCTCAGTTTCCACTTCCTTCGCAGTCAGTAAGTAGAGGCCTTTACTCTGCTTGGCGGAGATAGGCTTAGCTTCAGTTTTGGGCGGTTTAGGTTGAGATGGCATTAACTTGATCTTCTTTCCATTATGTTCGAACACACAGGTGTTCGTCCTCCCATAAATATGGACGTCGTTGTCAAATAACCAAGGGCGACCAAGGATAATTTGACCTACATCCATGGTTAAAACATCGCACCAAATCTTCTCTTGATATCCCACGAATTCTATCGGAACAAGGCTGTGATCTTTAATTTCTATGGTAGTCGAATTGATCCAAGAAACCTTATACGGATTTGGGTGCGGGGTCACCTTAAGATTGAGCTTGGAGACCATGGCTGATGAGACTGCGTTGATACAACTTTCACTATCTATGATAACCTTGCAGCTCTTTTCTCCGATCTTAATGAAGGTATGAAAAATTGAGGTCCTACGTCAATCATCACTTAACTTAGGTTGGGCCAACGCGCACCTAACAACTTGTAAAGTAACGGGTTCTTCTTCAGTAAAAGAGTCTTCTTCCTCATCCACTTGGTGAACCAAATCAGTCTCAGGCTCGCCTTCCTCTTCGTCCACCTCTTCAATTATGGTGACTTTGTAAGGACTAGAACATTGCGAAGCAATGTGTCCGTACCCTTGACACATATAGCACTTGGTTCCAGAATTGGGTTTGGGAGCGTCTCGCTCGGGAGCTTTACCTTTGAGGTCCGTACGAGGTGGGGCCGAACTAGCAGGGGTTCTGTTTGCAGTTGATCCCGAGGGTCGGGTTTGAGGTTGTCCAGACGAGGTTCTATACGAGTTCGAGCGGGAGTCAAAGTGCCTAGTTTGGGAGTGGTTTCTGGAATCTTCGAGGTCGAGAACTAGGCTACAGGCTGCCTCTAAAGAGTCTACACCTCGAGCAAAGAGTTCCGTACGCAGGTCTTCCCTAAGGCCAGCTCTAAACATAGAAAGGATTTGAGTTGGGGTGGTGGACTCTTCGCCATTGCAACGGATCAGGAAGTCGTCAAAGGCCGAGATGTAGTCTTTGACGGGCTTGCTCCCCTGGGTTAATCTATTCCATTTGTCAAGGAGCTTCGGGTAGTACGAAGGAGGGAGATATTTTCTCTTAAGTTCCTGTTTCATCGTCCTCCAGTCCGTGATCGGGTGTTCGCCTCGAGCCTCGCGCATTAAATTGGTCCAATACAGGTTGGCTCGAGCCGTGAGTTTCATTTCGGCAAATCTGACCTTCCTAGCCTCCGAGATATTATACCATTTGAAGTAACTATCCATGGATTTGAGCCAATCCATGAAGACTTGGGGGTTGAGGGTCCCATAGTAAGTTGGCGCATCAATTCTAATGTTTTTCAACAACTGGGCATCGTTATCTCGCCAAGGATTCTCATCTCCTTCAGGATCTTGATGGGGTCTCGGGTGATGGCGGTATTGGTCTCTAGGGTGGCCATGATCGGCTCGGTTTTCCTCGTCGTAGGGTGAGTGGGGTCGTGACGGGGTGTAAATCGCGGGGTTCCCAATACGCTCTATGTTATCTAACCGGTCACTGGTTAACCTCCTAAAATCCGCTAAGTCCGTCTGAGTGTAACGAATTTGCTGCGTAACGGTTCCTAATTGGCCCAAGATGAGGTCTAGGGTGGCTTGGAGGTGCTGCGGATCCATGGGATAGGCTGAGGGTTGATACGGGTAGGCTTGGGATGGAGGACAGCACTTTACTGCTGCAGGAAACAGCACTTACAGTCACCAAACAGCCGCTGGAAAGTAGGGGACAGCAACCTAGCGCAGTGGGGAAAGTGGTGTTGGTGATTAGGGTGGGTTGTGGTGTGTGGACAGCCACTAGACAAGGGCTTCGGGCACCTACCAGCCACTAAACAATGCAGGAGAACACAGGACAGCAAGGAAATCAAGTGTAGCAAGTGCACTAAGTGACTAGGTGGGTGGTAAGTGACTAAACTAACACTTGGGTAACTTAAACATGCATGTAAACAAAGAAAATAGAGTGCTGGAAATTACTGGACAACAAACAAAAGCAGTGAAATAAATGTTTTACACAATGTTATGCATGTAAAAGTTAAATGGCAAGCTAATGGGGACTTCCTAGGATGCATCTAACATGAGCAAAGCATGCTAGCCATGCTCTGATACCAAATATGATGTAAAATGATGTAAATCCAGGATTTGTATTTAGAAGTTTAACAAAAGATTATCCAAGTATGATAATTGCAAATTAAATCTTGTTCCCAATTCAAGCTTTTCGGAAATCTCAATTGTTAACTACGACTAGGCAAGCACTTACACCTAAATTAGCAAGACCGAGAAAAATAACAACTTTCATAAACGTAAAGCAAATGAAACGAACAACAAGAATCTCAAGGTTAACAAAGCGATTGTCTCACCTTGAGGCCGCTCTCATTTACCTACTCCTAGGCTTGTTGGGAGAAGAAGAACCACACGATGGATGAGATCACTCCTAGGGCGACGGCGCCGTAGATCCGTAGGGAGGAAGAGGTCGGCGCGGGTTGTGGAGGTGTTGCAAAGCGACGTCCTTTGACGATCCAAGTGTACACTGAAAAATGATCGTCGACGGTCTCTATCAAGGTGGGTACGATCCGGGCCAAATACTCCTCAACGGTGTCGTCGAAGTCGAATCTGACGTCAAAGAAAGGGGACCGGAGGATGTCTACTCGTCCTTGATCGTCGTATTCAAACCCGAAGTTCCATTCGGGAACGTCCATGCATCCTTGGAGGAGTGAGAAGGTGGTCGCCGCGAATACGTCTCCAAGGAGGAGAGGAGGGGCGGCGGGTAGGAGCAATGGGAGGAGGCCGGCGGATGTATGGGGGTGGAGGAGGGAGGAGTGCAGTAATTAACTCCAAAAACTGAAAGAAAATTCAGCTTTAGAGAATTTTAGGAGGGAAGGGTTAGTGATTTGAAATTCCAATAAATGTAATCAATGCATTAATTATAAGTTTCAATTATGGAGAGATTATAGGGAGAAAACTGAAATTCTTTTCAGTTTTAAGAGAAGTGGAGGGAAGGTTTTAATCTTAATTTGAATTTCAAATAGGATTAAAGGGGGTTAATTGAGCATTAATGTGATTTCCCTATAGGGGGGGCCGGCGGCATGCTTGAGGAGGAAGGGAAAATTGTGGAGAGGAGGAGGTTTAATGCTAGATTTGATGACGTGGCAAAACTATTGAAACTCCAAATTAAATTAAATTGAAATATTTTTACTCTTGAATAATTTCCAAATTTGGATTTCCAAATTAGGAAACAATTCAAATTTTGAAATTTCAAATTTCAAAATTGAGGTTGGGGAAAATAAGGGGTGATGCGCACAGGAGGAGGAGCGTCGGCGTGGTGGTGGGCGGCGGGGTGGAGCTCGGCCGGCGGTGGGGAAAGCCCTAGGGGCCGGCGGCAAGAGCAAGACCAAGGGGAATTTGGAAGGGCTCTCGAGGGGAAGAAGATTGTGTAAACAAAATGAATAATAAACTAAAAGATAACTAGAGAACTCACTAAGAGATCTCAAGGGGAAGCACTCACCAAGAGAACCTCATACACTCACAAAGAGAACAAGCTATGGAAAATTTTCATTCATTCAATCATAATGCAATACAATGATACAAGCCTTTATATATAGGCTTACAGGAAAATAAAAGCAAAAAGTCACAAATGCCCTTGGGCTACAATAAGTGAAACATCCCTCATAGGGGTACAAACGGAAACATGAAATAACTAATAAAAGAAAAGAACTAAGCATCATAGATAAACGCTCTGAATCAGGGCCGTCGATCGTCGTCCCCGGCGATGGTACACATGGCGAAATCTGATGCCCTCATCAATAACTTTCTTAAACTATGAAAGAATTTTCAAAAGTCAAAATAATTTTGAAATTTGAAATTAAGCTTTCCTAAACTAAGGTGAATTATTTATGGAAGGTATTCAAAGAGAAGAATTTGAATTTGGGAGGGTGAAGAGAGGGGTAGAGGGCCGGCGGGATGGTGTTGGGGGGGGGGGGGGGGGGATTGGCGGTGAAGGTGGAGGCTTGCCCGTGGATGGGGAAAGGGGAAGTAGTGCCGGCGGTGGTGTTAGGAGGAAGAAGGGGAAGAGATAGTAGGTAGAACCATGAATCTGACTCGTCTAGATTGGTGGGTGATACGCAATTCTCCCTCTCCTAGGGATCTCACTCCGATCTCTCAAGCTCTCATAAGAACTCATGCAAAGAGAAGAAATTTTCTTACTCAATCATTCATTAACTTGAGAAGAAGAATAATAGGGCTATAAATAACCTCTTACAAAGACTAAAAAATATAAAAGGAAGACAATGCCCCTAGGGCTTACATACGACCTCCCTTAATAAAAGGGTAAAACGGAAAAGCGAGAACACATAAATAATAAAACTGCATAACATAATAAAGAAAAACAAATACATGAAATAACTCAAAAATACATAGACTCGATCGTGGTCGTAGATCGACGGTCACGCCTCTGATATACTTTCCATTCTCTGATGTCCCCATCAGTATGTTTGTCTTTTTTTGTTTTCCTTCATTGTATGTTGACTATTTAAAGCCTCCTCCTCATTATTTGAGGTTAATTGATGATTATTAAGAATAAAATTTCTACACTTTATTCTTAAGAGCGATGGGAGTTCTTAGGAGAGTGGAAGTCCCTAGGTGAGGGCAACACAATAGACACCAGCCGCAGTAAGCGTCCGGGCTCGTGATTTGAAGTCCCTACATGAGGGCAAAGTATTATCCATCAACCGCAAGAAGCGTCCGGGCTCATGGTTTATCTTCTTCTCGAATTCCCCTTCTTCTTTCTTATAGCCGCCGCCCCTAACTCCCTCTTTCTCCCTTTACCGAGACCCATCCAGCCCTCTGCCCTCATCCCAAACCGCCGACCACCTTTCCCAAACCCTTAGCCAACCTCCCTCCTCTCTCCAACCCTAGCCGCCGCCCCCCTTTTTCATTTCCTTCCTTGGTCGAGACCTTCAACCCAAGGCAAAGACCAAACATCAATTAATTGTCGGCCCCAATCCCATTCCCAAAGCCGCCGGCGAACACCCCCTCCCGTTGGCTCCAAATTCAAAATTCAGCATTCAAACCCCTTCCTAAATAGCTCTCTTTAATTTTAGAAACTATCTAAATTCATAGTCAATTGAATTTGAATTTGAATTTTATTTCCTAAGGGAGGAAACCTATATTAGGAAAGTCCCTCAAATCATGTCTACTTGAATTTAAATGGGAGATGATTTAAATATACTGCCCTAATTTAAATTTCCTAACTTGGTAACCCCTTTTAATCATCCAATTAAGTCCCATTAAGGGGCCGGCCCACCCTTCCCTCTCTCCTTTATTTGGAGAAGATTCAAATTTAAATCTTCCTTCTCATTGCCTCCACCATTTCAAATTGGTTATTCATTACCTTCCATATTGAGTGAATCTTAATTTAGGAAAGTTTTTAATTTCATATTTCAATCTATGTGAATTTGAAATTCCTTCCTAAAATAAGATAAATTATTTAAGGAAGCCCCCTCAAATCAGGCTAATTTGAATTTTTTTTATTAGGAGTTAATTCAAAATCCTTAATTAAAATTCCTATGTTGGCAAGTCTGTTAATTCCTCAAATCAATGTCCCCATATCTAGCTTGCCACATCGTTCTACATCAGTTGGTCAATGAAAAGTTGGTTGGGAATGAAGTAGTTGGTGATGATAGTACTTTCAAGTGCCATCCCTAAGTTTGCTTGCAACATTCTTCCGCTAAAGAACTATTGTCATGAGTGTGAGTGATGGATCTCCAGGTGAACGATCTAATTGTTAAACTGTGGACTCATGTTAATTTCACCATAAGTTTTATTTATTCATGTTGTTGTTATTTTGCAAGTCTCCTGATAATCTCCATTGTAAGTGATTGCTATTACCTAATCTTCTTACGGATTGTTCAAAAATATAACTTGAAGAATCATTATTTATATTTGGCAAAGTGAAGTCTATACTTCTAATTAAATTCCTTAACGCAATTCTTATTCACCATCACAATTTCACGTCATATAAATAGTGGGTATCATCGACCACATGGATGCTAAGGTGGACTGGTATACTCAGTGATCAAGAAGAGCAGCTCTGCTAGAAGCATGACTGATCCACACAACGACTCTAATTAATGAAAACTAACTAAGCATGGATGATTTGATCTACAAATAACACGGCACCGAACCATTGGAAAATAACCATGAGTTCTGGGTACAATGATTTCCTCCATGCTAGGAGTTACTAAATGGAAAGCGCTTACAACTAGAGAGGTCATGATGAACAGTGCAACACAAGATTATAAGGATCTTATTTGGATAAGCACCAAAAAAGTTGACAAGAAGCATAAAATCTCGCAAACCAGGTTGAATCGAATACATTTATTTGAGCAGTAGTACTCATTGTTAATGGAAGAATCTTAGCTAAGTGAAGGTAACCAAACCAAGCAGTACCAAAGAATTTGGAAGATCCAAATTGATTGTTATCTTTTTTTTGTCAGTTATATAATCTTTTTAGGAACTCCTTTGAGCTGACCATTGATCTTCCATGTATATTATTCTGACAAGGGTGAGAGAAATCTGGTGTTACACCATCCAAAATTGCCCATCTCATATGTAGAAATAAATTTTGAGGTTGGGCAATTGCCCGCCCTCACCTATATGGGGTTCCGCCCGTGGTGGTAGAACAGGGAGTAGATGGGAGATAAGGTCAAAGAGATTGTAGGAGTAGTTGTGGAGATTGAGCAACCATACTGGCTCCAACTATCACCACTTCCAAGTTCTTGCCTCCTCGGCCTCCCACTCCGCCTTCCTCTCACTTTAGACCAATGACAACCCATATTTATTTGAAAATAATGAGCAATAATACAAAACATATTTTTTATTTCATTTTATAATATACAATAACAAAAACAACATCAAGCCTTTATCCCACTACGTGGAGTCGGCTACATGAATCATTTTTTTTACATTGTATTCTGTTAAGAATCAAATTCTCATTTAAATCTAATAAAGAAAGTATCTAAAATAAAAATTAAAAGTGATTCCAAACAACCTCTTAGTAAATCACTCTATTTTTTGTGATTAGTTAGAAGCTTTCAGTTCAATGTCTTGGAACAAATAACAGAATGCAAAATCAAAAATCAAACCGGATCAAAGTCCTCCCGAAGCACTCCGCTGCTTGGAGACGCCTTTTTCACCTCAGCTATCAAAGCGGGCATACCAGTTCGTTGATAAGATGCTTTCAAAGCCCCTAGAAAATCTCTGACAGGTGGAGCATTCTTAATATCTTTGTTGATCATGCTTAAAGGTTTTCTCTCTTTTAACTGAAAACAAAAATAGAACAGAAGCAAATTCCTTAATATACAGAATTTTTATGATATTACATACTCAGAACTGAAAATACCTGCGCAACTTCAACGTCCTTGTTCCAAATAATTTTTTCCAAAATGTTGCGAGGTGTATTTCCCTCGCTATCTAAACGGAATTCAAAGGGTCCCACACTGTGTGCAGGAGGTCCATTGGGAGGTCGTCTTCTAATTCTTATGCCTTGATTTTCTAATATCGTATCTAGAGACTTTCCACTTTCCCACTCTTTGACTTCAACAAAATTTGCAATGAAATCTTTGCTTAGTAACTTCCTTGCTGCTTCAGCGGGGGACTCCTGTGAAAATAATAGCTTCAGATACTGTTGTATTTATACAAATCATGGCGAGAAGGTAAAGAATAACCAATCCAATTAATCACATAGTCAATGTTCGCCATCAAAATGGCCATCCGCAAAGTTCGGAAGAACCCTACCTTACAAAAAACACATTAAATCTGCCAAATCATGCTAATGGGCTTTAATATTTGAACAGCAAGCAAAAATAAAATAAAATCTTTTCTCTACCATTAGACCCAATAACCAATAGAAGAATATCACGTACATCATCCGAACTAATGCAGCGAAGAGGAACGATTCCCTTTCTACCTCCCTTCGAAATCCCGAATTTTAAATCATCAAAACGCAAGCTTTTCCTGCGTCCTTTGGCTCCCAAGGCCAGCGGCACAAACCGAACCCTGGACGCATCACCGATCAAAATCCCCTCCATTTTCCTCCGAAGTAAGCGAATCGAAGAGAAAATGCTTGCAAGAACTCTCCTTTCCAAGGAACTTATCAACGGATGAAAGAATTGAGAGAGGTGGTTAGCCGAAAAAAGCGAAGTAAGCTGGAAGCCTGTATTTTATTCACTCCCCAGAGGCAAAAGCGCAGTCACGTACTGCAAGACGACGGGTTCCCGACCTCAACCAGCCAAGTGCCGAAATTGCAGCGCCCGCCCATCGAGAAGCCTTCCGATTGAATGGAATATTTCAAAACAGACGTTTATCCACTTGGTATTGCCATTAAAACCGACTTTCTATATATAAATTATTATTATTTAAAAAAAAAAAAAACAAGCAAGTTAATGTATTTTAAAAGGGAAATCTGACTTTTTATTCTGCAAAATTCACATAATTAGATAAATATCTTTATTGTGCGCTTTTTCAGTTTTTCATATAAAATTTGCTAAACTTCTTTTTTTTTGATAAACTTATCATCGCTTATATTTGAAATTTATTTATTTAAGTATGATGCAAATAAAATTTGTTCAAACTGATTTTAATTTGAACATTGCGCGTTTGTTCGAATATGAATCTAATCAAGATTATCTTGGATTGTACATTATATTGTGAGATTAATTTTATTTATATTTTTCGGTATTGGAGGCTCAATGATAAAATTTAATAAGTTGGGATGATATCATTATGATGATTTTTATAGGTATTTTGAGATGTATATGTGAATTGTAAAGTATGTAGTGTTAAAGGTTTGGTAAAGAGGCTATGATAATTTAGAAAATAATTCATATTTCTTCATATGTTGATATAGTATGATTACTTTGTGCAACCCTTTATATTATAAGAAAGCAGTTGCCTTTGAGATTCTTTCTATTCCCTTGAAAGCTAGCACATCATGATTGATATATCAACAAAAAATTATATCGATCGGGCACAAAGCTCGAGACAAAGTTGAATCGAAAATTTTTGAAATTAATTCTAGGACCATCTGAAGTCTGAGTTCATTAAACTTATAGTCGAACTGAACATCTCAAAAAGACAAACCCAACGACACCAAATTTGATCCAATCCAAACCCAGATGGGTTCAAATCAAAAGCCTGAAGCATGTTTGGAAGCTTCAAAACATAAATTGAATGACCAAATGATATGCAAATATTGGATTTTTATAGTCGAATCGAGCGACTCGATGAGAAGAATCCAACAAGCCTAAGATCATCAAATTGTGACATCATTAAGACATTCAAATGCTCGATAAAAGGTCCATAATCAAGGGAGTTAAAATGTGTCATCAATCTGAAACACTTGGCCAACATGCTCTAAATCTTTTCCGTATTTACTAGTCATGTCATTCTCAAATAACTATAAATAGACCCATCATTTTCACAAAAATGAGGAAAAAAAGACAAAAAAAAGGAAGAATGAAGAGACATCTGAGATCTCTATTGCCACCAAGCTCCTCAACCATTGTGTAAAACCCCTCAGAATTTCATTTTTTGAGTGCAGTTAATCTGTATGAACTGACTTTAGTACGAACAAACTGAAGAAAGTTTTGAAAATATGTATGTTTAGTACGTACGAACTGCATGTACGAACTGAGTAAAGTGCAGGTTCGTCCGTACGAACCTGAATTCGTCAGGGACGAACATAACAAAATTTTTGCCCGAGAGCATCGTCCAGGGACGAAATTAATTATCGTTCGTATGCTCGTGTCCAGAGAGCTTCGTCCCGAGACTAATGGAAAACATCATCTGGACGATCGAGTTCATTAAATAGACGATTTGAGATATTTTTGAAGAGAGAGAAAGCTGGAGAGAGAAAGAGAAGGAAAGAGAAGAGGAAAGCTTGGTTTCGGAGGCTGCGGAGTGATTTTCGTCTGTCGACGCAGTTGGAAGAATTGTTCGACTCGCAGTAAGGAATCTGAATCCTATTTCTGATTTCGAAGATTTTGTGTTTTGATATTTTTCTGCTCAGTTTTGTTTTTCCGTTACCGAAAAATGTGCATAACTTTGTATTGACGAAACTTTCACCGCATAACTTTTGGTATATTTTTGAGATAATTATTTTACATGTTTTGAATATTTTCTAGAGATCTTTCACAGGGTATTTTGAATTCTGTGAGATTTTTATCTAATAGAAAATTATCTTGATGTTAAAAAATATTGCTTCAGTACAAGTAAAGTTTTGAAACGTTGTTTTACACGATTTCTAGTAATTTGATAATTTTCTGAAATTGTGCATTTTACAACGACTTATGTCTACTATACGATATTTTTAGGGGTTTTCTAAATTGAGCTAAATCATGTTTTTCGGTTACAATGTATTGATGAGATGCTGATGAATGTGGTTATATGATTGAAATTATTGTTATATTACTGTGATACTACTGTATGTGTGAAGGACAAGTAAAGAATGGTTGAGCCGTTGGTTGGAGACTGATTGACCTGTACAAGATGATGGCCCGACAGGCTTTCCTTTAAATACGGTTTGGTGTTATCCTCTACTGATCACGTGATTATTGATGGGAGTTATAAGGAGATGATTATTGTGCCGACGGGCAAAGAGTGACGACTTTTTTTACTGAGCCAACGGATACAAGATACTGATACAAGACTGAAAAATACTTTAATAGCCAGTGCTTCAACTTGCTCTGTATGACTACTGTATTGAATTGCATGTTTAGAAGTATTGTTACTGCTACTGTACGGATTTACTGATACTGACGCATTTACTGATACTGAACGTATTTAACATTATTGTACGGTTTTATCGATATTGTACGGATTTACTATTACTGCATGATTTCCCGATTATAGCATTACTGTTCATGTCACTGAATTGTTATTGATACTGATACAGACACCGATACTACTGATTCACTGTGCTGACATTATGCATGTGATATTGAGCAAGTGACATGTGATTCACTGAACACGTGATATAGATTACTAGATTGCATGTGATTCACTGAACACGTGATATAGAATAACTGGAATTGCAAGTGTATGTTTTGATACGATTTTATTGCATTTGTTTGATTTCAATAGTCACAAACAATAGTATTGATTTGATGTTTTATACCGACTGATATTATTGAACCGATTAATTATCTTTATACAATTAATATTATTGACACAATGATTTATTGACTTATTTGATTAGTATTACCGATACGAAGATTTCTTTAATGATATGACTGAGATTTTAGATACGATGATTTATTAACTGATTTGATTGGTATTATCGATATGAAGATTTCTTTAATGATTTGACTGAGATTTTAGATACGATGATTTGTCTACTAAATTGACTGGTGTTATAGATACGATGACTACTATAGAGATTTGACACATGTACTGTTTCATTGAGCTTTACGAACTTTTATACTGTTTATTAATTCTTCTACTGATGATTATGGATTCACATATTTCTGTATTGACTACCGTTTCTGTATTGATTATTGTTTTTGTATTGATTCTTATTTCTGCATTAACTCAATGATCATTTGTAAGTGACTGATATGATTTAACTGATTGACATGCATATTGCTTCCATACCGTGCTTTGATTTCAGTTGTAGGTATTTGGTGACGTGCTGAGCTTTTTAAGCTCATTATATGTGGTTAATAATTTCATGTCAGGACAAGGGAGCGGGAGATTGAGGTTGATAAGAAATCTTCAGGTTTTTGTTCCTTTTTGTTATAGTTATTCTTTTGTACTCAGGACTAGATGGATTTGTGATCATTGTTGAAGATTTTGAGTATTGTAAATGACTTTTGGAAAATGAAAATATAATATTTACTTGATGTTTTAAATTATAGATTTTTATTAGACTGTTTAATACTGATTGATGACTATAGATAGCTCTGGTAGAAGATTGATTTAAAGGATTGACTGAATAATTCTTCCAAGTTAGATCTTGGGGCATTACACATTGCTTGGTTACCGGACGTCATAAGACTTCTACCTTGCCACCGATCATCATTGGACTTCCATCGACAATCGTCAGACTTTCGACTGACCACTAACCGACGCCAAACTTTTGTCTGGCTACTAACAGACGCCGGACTTTCACCTGGCCACTGACTGACGCCAAACTTTCTCTCGGTCGTTGATTGATGCTAGACTTTAGCCTGATCGCAGACTGTTATCGAACTTTGCCCAGTCGTAGACTGATCCTAGACTTCATCATGGCTTCAGAGTGACATCGAACTTTCTCCCGGCCGCCTACTATCGACAGACTTTCGCCAGGCCAATGACTATTGATACATAGAGTTTTTCTTTCTTTGTTTTGGATTTAAATGTTTATATTAGAAAGATGCATTCATTTACTTTTTTATTTAACTTAGGATTCATTTGGGATGGCTTTCTTGCTGCTTTCTAAAGCAACTTTTTAATACAAAATTTTTTAGTTCAAAAAATTTTTGTACTAAAAAAATGCTTTATAAAGTAATAAAAAATTCGTCTCAAACGAAGTCTCATTTGTTAGAATGGGATGCTAGAGATCTTCAAATAGGCCATAATGACTAATTACACCTCAAAACATATAGAAACTTGAATATTACAATAGTGACTAAAAATGTTACATAGTGGCATCAAAAAAGTTGAGTTTCACTTTGTTCAAACATCAATAGATAAAGACAATGTGGTGAGAACTCCAAGCTATTTAGACATTACATACTTGTCTGACTTGGTGGATAAGTACTTAACTACCTCCAATATATTTTAAATAATATCTTGACCTTGTTTAAGACCATCCTAAACAATTATATTAAGGATGTGCGCACAATATCTAGCATGAAAGAAAAGACCATGAAAATACAACTTCTAACATATCAACAATTTGTGGATTCTTAGATTTTATCTTCTCACGTTCTTTAATGTGCCAAACAAGTTGTAATGTTGTGCATGGCTTTGATTTTTGAAATTTTATCCCAAAATAAAAACATTGTAAAAAAAAAGAACTTCAATCCTCTTGCAAGTGGCCTTAACCTCTACAAGATACTTCCACAATATAAATTTTATTTTTATACCGTTTTTAGGTTATATATCAAGACACAACATGCTCATCAATAGATTGAGATGCAGATTGAAATGTGGTGTGTGTGTGTGTGTATATATATATATATATATATATATATATATATATATATATATATATATATATATATATATATATATATATATATATATATATATATATATATATATATATATATATTACCATTAATTTTAATTATATAAAAAAAGATAGAGATTGGGCATTGCAACTTTCTACTATTCGAGAAAATAAAAGCAAGCAATAGGCAGACATATGAAGCAGGTATGCAATTCATTTCCTTTTAAGAAAAGCATTATGCAGCAACTCCAGCCAAAAAGAAGCTTCACTGCTTCACCAAGTTAACTTCCTGATCCCCCTCTGCATTGGGATCATTGATGCAATTGAAGACTCTTGTACCTGCAGAGAAATTAGTAAAGCAGGAAGGTAAGAGTAACCAGAGGACTTTTCATTCATATGAAATCAGTGCTCAAAGCTACATAAGGAGTATATATAACTCCAAACACAAATGACACGTGGCAGGTTGGTTAAACGTAGCTTTAAGTAAGTGGAGCAGTTGTGTATGGAGCAACCGAATATGAAGCAAAGGATATGCCTAATGTTTCATGTGCTCTGACAGTCCTCCTCAAATTGTGCATTTGTTGAGCAAATGCCTAATTTGTTTCGAAGCTCTATGAAGCGAGTAGGTTGCAGAGGTTTAGTAAGTATATCGGCTGGTTGATCAATAGAGTTAATGTGAAAAATAGACACAGTTTTAGTGTCAATGTGATGATGAATGAAGTGAAAATTGATCTCAATATGCTTGGTCCTCGCATGAAAGACTGGATTATGAGCCAGAGCCATGACAGAAGTGTTGTCACAATGGATACTTGTCGAGCCATGTTGAGGAACCTGGAGATCGGAGAGAAGTCGGCATAACCAAATGACATCCGTCGTGGCTGAAGATAGCGCACGATATTCTGCTTCCGTAGAGGATTTAGCTACTGTAAATTGTTTCTTTACACACCAAGAGATAGGTGTTTTGCCCAGAAAAGTGCAGAAACCAGTAATAGACTTCCTATCGGAGGAGTCTCCTGCCCAGTCTGCATCAGAATAGGTAGTAAGCTGTAACGAACCTGGAAGCAGAGAAAGTCCAAAATTGATCGTGCCTTGAACATAACGTAGTAGCCGCTTAAGAGCTAAGTAGTCTGCCATGGTAGGATTATGCATATTTTGGCAGATTTGATTGGTAGCATAAGCAATATCTGGTCTTGTAATGGTAAGATAATTGAGAGAGCCAGCTAAGCGCCTAAAGTGATGCGGATCAGAATAAGGAGCAGAAGCATTTGAATACCTGGACGGTTTTAAGGTCATAGGAGTAGGAACTGATTTACTTTGCTGAAAACCGGCAGCCTGTATTAAATTTGTCATGTATTTGGTTTGATGTAAGAAAGTGCTTTCATTGTTCGTGCTTACTTGCAAGCCGATAAAATTGGAAATGTTTCCCAATTGTTTTAGTGAAAATTGTTGTTGTAGCTGGTGAAGTAGTTGGTCAATAATAACAGACTTGTTGCTTGTGATAAGTAAATCATCTACATAGATGAGTAGAAGATCTATATCTCACCTTTGAGATAAATAAGTAAGGAAGGATCTGCCGCGCTGAAATGAAAACCAAATGCAATGAGAAAGGCAGTCAACTTGTTGTACCATTCTCTTGGAGCTTGTTTGAGGCCATAAATTATTAAATTGCCTTGTGTAATTTGCATACATAATGAGGATGCTGTGTATCGGCGAAACCGGGAGGTTATTGCATATAAATTTCATCATGAAGGTCACCGTGCAAGAAGGCATTCGAGATGTCAAATTGTAAAGTTGACTTGCTGCGGTGGAGAGCAACAAGAAGAAGAATTCTAATGGTTGGAATCTTATCCACCAGACTAAAGGTATCATTGTAGTTTATGCAAAACTCTTGAGTGAAACCTTGAGCAACCAATCTTGCTTTGTATCTCTCAATATTTCCATCAGGTGATTGTTTAATTTTATAGATCCAGCGGCAGCCAAGGACATTAGCATGTAAGTTTCTAGTTTTTGCAAGGCAATGAACTCTTCCGACATAGCATCACGCCAACGTTTATGTTTAGTGGCTTGGTTGTAGGTGTTGGGAAGCATAGAAGAAGTGCAAAGATCGGTTTTGGACGATGTATACCCATTTTAAGTATAGTTTGCATAGGGTGTAGAGAAACGATATTCGGAGGTGGAGGTTTGAGATGATCTGAGGATAGTTGAAGAGGTGAAGTATGAGATGGTGAAACAGGTGTAGAATAAGAAGGATCAGATTGGGAATTGGAATGTTCAAGTGGAATGTTGGACATGGATCTGTTTGGTGAAATTGGAGAAAGAGTGGAAATTGATAGTAGGAGATATGGATTTGATGAGGAAGTGGAGGAATGTGGAGTAGGTGAAGGAGGGGCTGATTTGAATGGAAAGGTTTGTTCATGAAAAATAACGTGGCAGGAAATATGAATTTATTTGTAGTAAGATTTAGGTAACGATAGCCTTTGTGAGAGGAGGAATATCCTAGGAAAATGCACTCTTGAGAGCGAGAAGAGAGTTTATTCGAGCTAGAGGTTGTAACCATGGAAAACATAGACAACTGAAAGTTTTTAAATGCGAATAATTTGGAGGTGTTTTATAAAGAAGTTGGAAGGGTATGCTAAGATTGACTGCTTTGGTGGGTAAACGATTAATAAGATAGGTAGCAGTGAGAAGTGCTTCAACCCAGAAATGGTGTGGAAGAGAGGCTTCAAGTAGAAGAGCTCTAGTCGTGTCTAGGAGATGACGATGTTTTCGTTCGGCGAGGCCATTTTGTTCAGGAGTTTAGGGACAACTTAAATGATGTGTAATGTCGTTAGAGAGGAGGTATTGCCGAAATGCATGACTGGTGAATTCACCACCGCCATCAGAATGAAAGTTTTTAATTTTTGAGTCAAATTTAGTATACACAAGATTGTAGAATTGTTTAAATTTTAATAAGGTTTCGGATTTGTGTTGCATTAAGAAAAGCCAAGTTAAGTGAGTATAGTCGTCGATAAAGAGTACATAGTAACGAAAACCATTAATAGACGAAATAGGAGCTGGACCCAAAACATCGGAATGTATTAACATAAAAGGTTTCGATACATGAGAGCTAGAAGAAGAAAAAGATAGTTTATGGCTCTTGGCCATATTACAAGATTTGCAAACAAAATGAGAATTGGGAGTACATATAGAAGTAACTAATTTAGCTAAGTGCTGATGAGTTCTGATGTTTGGATGTCCGAGCCTAGCATGCCAAACGGTTGAGTTGAATGAGGGTGAATGAAGAGCTTTGTGATTGTTGACAGATGGAGTGTTGATGGAGTAGATGCCATCACGGCTGTGTCCACGGATGAGAATGTGATTGTCATGTAAGTCCTTAATAAGAAAGCAATTTGAGTCAAAAGAAATAGAACAATTATTATCTGTTGTTAGTTTGTGAATGGACAAGAGATTATGTGAAAGTAGGGGAACATGAAGTAGATTGCATAATTTGAGCTTATGCGTTGATTCGGGAAGAGGAAGAATTCCCTGACCCGAATGTTGTATAGGCAATGAGCTATCGTTTGCAGTAGAAATGGTGTTGGATCTGGTGTAAGGCATGGGAAAGTGAAGATTGGAGGCATCTGGTGTAAGGTGAGATGAAGAACCAGAATCAAGAATCCATTCGTTGCTGGTGTTGGGTAAATGACTAGTCAGAAGAGCCTTTGATGCATAAACTGATGAATTGGCGTTGTACTCAGCGTTAAAATGATGCCAATAGTTCATTGCAACATGTCCAGGTTTTTCGCAAATTTGACAAGTCGGACGTGGTTGATCAGTCCCAGACGAACGATTGTTCACGTTCGAGTTTGGCCTGAATGGAGCTCCACGTCCTCTGCTTCCTCTGTAATTTGAGCATCCGCGGGATGTAGATGAAGAATGACTGGAGTAAAGAGCAGTATTGTCCGATGGTAATGAGACGTCACGTTGAAGCTCAGTTTGCTGATGAATCTCGTCACTATAGAGGAGAGAATAAAGAACATCCAGAGTGATCGGCAACTGACTGGTTCTAATCGCCGTTTTGAATGGGTTATAGGACGGAGGAAGCCCGTTCAAAATGTGCAGTATAATATCTTCATAATCTAAATTAGCTCCGCCAAAGACAATGTTATCAACCAATGCCTTAATCTTGGCTAGATACTGCATCATTGTGAGATCCCTCATTTGGACATGATAAAGCTCATTTTTAAGCTACATTACACGGGATCTATTAGAGATTGCAGCCGAAGTTCTAGGGTAGACCAGATCTCTCGAGCGGAATTCAGATTCAGAATGTAGGGTAATACAGGTGGAGAAATCGTAGAAAGAAGAGCTGAAACTAGATTCTGCTCTATCAGGTTCCACATCTTGTATTCGGCAGGGTTGGTTTCAGCAATGGATGCAGCCGGCTTGGCAGTGAGTCCCGTGAGATAACCATCGAAACCATTAGCTGAAAATAGTTGAAAAATCTACAATCTCCATACAAGATAGTTGTCACTAGTTAACTGATTTGGAGCAATCAGCTTGAGGTTTGTCATAAGAAATTTAAGATGAGAAGGGATGGTAAAATCTGCCATGACTGTAGACACCAAAGACATCTGTTGTGCAGCGGCTGTTTGAGAAGATGAAAAAGAAGAAGAGCCTTGTTCTGCCATGAGAGATGCGAAGGCTCGGCTTCTACAACTTCTCTGATACCATGAAGACTCTTGTACCTGCAGAGAAATTAGTAAAGAAGCAGGAAGGCAAGAGTAGAAACTAGAGGACTTTTCATTCATATGAAATCAGTGCTCGAAGCTACAGAAGAAGGAGTATATATAACTCCAAACACATATGAAATAATGACACGTGGCAGGTTGGTTAAACGTAGCTTTAAGTAAGTGGAGCAGTCGTGTATGGAGCAACCGAATATGAAGCAGAGGATATGCCTAATGTTTCATGTGCTCTGACATCAATGACGTTACACTTCATGACACAATTAACAGGCACTTTTTTTCTGAAAGCTACACATGTGGATACTTTACTGAATGCTTTTATCTTGGATACTCACTGATCTCTTCTTGATTCACTCCCCCTCTCTATCAGCAAGGCAATAAGTGATAGTTGTATGCATGACAGTTCTACTCCCTATTTAACTTGGGAGAATGCTGGTGCTAGCACTTGTAATGATTATGTTAATGATTCTTATAAACAAGAGGCTAAACTACCTTGGGAAAATTTGATATGACACACTAAATCTGTTTTGAGATTCTCTGTTTACTCTTGGATGTTTGTCGTGGGAGTATTAAAAACTGCTGACGCTTTGTTAAAGCGTAATATACTTGTTCCGTCGACTTGCGGGTTGTGTCTCTCCTTTCTTGAAAGCTCATCTCATTTGTTTTTTGAGTGCTCTTACTCCTTTATTATCTCCTATCTTATACCAGCAACAAATGGCTTATTGCTTAGGCCAACTGTGTTACAATTACTTGACAGCTACTCTACTCAGCAGCCGATTAAAAATTTATATTTCCCTCGAGCCTAGCCCTCTTTCTTTGGATGAAACTTAGACGAATTGCTCGTTGACGGCTTAGATCACCACGGCATCTTACCTTGCTCTTGTCTTTCTTGCTACCGCTCTGAAAGCTTGAACTAACTCCGAGATTCGACTTCCTTGCCCAGTCAATCTCTTTTTTGAGGCGTGTAGCTACTTTCCATCCGCTGCTCCATTTACTTATATGAAAATAACATAATGAAAGGAGATTTGGGACTTCTCTCATAGTCACACTACTATTGCTATTAATATCAAAAGAGCGGTGTTTGAGAAAGTGATCAAGTGGAAGGTTGATTCAAATATTTTGGATATGCTCGAATCTGTGTATCCAATCTGACTATTGTCAGCAGCACATGATGGATTGATTTTTGTTGCTTTGCCTGTGAATTTTGCCTTGGACAATGATGTGCCCTTTATGCAGGCTCCCCTAGGATGACCTTTGTGCAACCAGGGGTTTTCAATTTACTCTCTGATCTGAATTGTTATATTTCCTGAGTCTAAGCATCGGTGGCTGTTATTGCTCGATTTTGGCTTCTGAGTGATTTCTATTTGATTACATCCTGTCATGTTTAATGTAATTTTTCAGGATTCTCTTGTTTTTTGAGTTCTAATGAGCCAGCCTCTTTTTTCTATTTGAGGCTTTTTTATTTCATTGCTTGTAATTTTCTTGATTAATATATGGGCTAAGTCCAAAATTTTCCCAACAAAAAAAAAAAAAAAAGAACGGTCCAACGGTAACCAAGAGTGACCACATGCCAGCAAATTCAACTATACGTCAACATTTTCCAAATGCATAGTGTGGGAATCCGTCCTAGCATTTTCTTCAGCTCTGGTAAGAGCATCAGTGAATACATCTAGAGCTCCATTGATTGCTTGAAGCTAAAAATCATAATTTTTAAATGATGAACTTAGAAGCAAATATTGATTCCAACTTCAACAAATCTCTTCAAAATTCTCTTAAAATGAGAATTTTAATTTCACACTCAAAATAACAGTAAACAAAAATCATCACTTTCTAAAATATGTTTTCCATTAAAAGCAGACAAATTAGCACTCAAAAGTTAAAAGCTTCACAAAAAAAACTGATCTTCCTGAGCCTTAAAAAACAATTATAAGAAAAAGTATAACAATAATCACTGTTCACCAGACCTATGCAACCTCAACTACACCACCAGTGTAATAAGATCAAATTATGACTTTGTTTGGGACGGCTTTCTTAGTACTTCTTAAAACAATTTTTTAGTTTAAATATTAAATTTTTTTACTAAAAAATTGCTTTAAGAAGCAGTAAGAAAGTTGTCCCAAACGAACCTATATGACAGTGAGAAAATCACCTCTGCTTTACAATTTCTTCAGCTCTGGTAAGAGCATGAGTGAATACATCAGTAGCCCAGTCCTTCAAATCCTCCTGCACATAATCAAAATGAATAAGCACTATGCATATTTAGCGCAACAGCATAGCAAACAACTTCTATGTAAAAAGAAATTATTATAACTAGCCATAATAAAAGCTGCTGATACAAGGGCAACTAACAAAGTGAATCGGCTCTCCAGTTCTTATGCGAGCATTAGGGCGAGCAAGCTCAGACTCGAAAGGGGTCCTTGGCCTAATTTCCTGGATTTCATCCCACTCTTCACGAGTAAGCATTCTGACTGTTCCTTGTTCAGGAGGAGCTTTTGCTATCTTACGCTCTAACCTTTCTTGGGCTTTGGTTTCATCATACTGCATACAAATAATTTATCAAATTCAGATCTATAAACTAATTCGAATAAAAAAATTAATAATAATGTAAATATGCATTACTAAGCAAGTAATATCTTAGTAATTAAATCTTTTAAATTTCAAGAAAATTTTGTTTTAGACCTTGTGTGCGAATCAAACATATTGCCCATGACTTCTATAGAATTCGTCTTCATACAACTAGTTGTATTTGAAAGTTTCAGGACCGACCACAATGGCATAAAATCGAACAGTACATCAATAAGCATATGCCTTACTATAGTAATGTTTAACAATTACACTTTTTTTACTTGAAGAATATTTGTTTTTGAAATTGAGTAACAAACATAATGCCCTTGACTTTTATAATATTACATCGTCACTAAAGAGTTGCAATTGAATCTTCCAATGATAACCACCACTATTACCACACTTCAAAAAGGCTGTAGTAGCTTTAAGAAATTAAAGCAAAGGGTAAAGGTGATGCAGACATCCAACGGTGGATGTTACTCAATGGAAGAGATGAAGATCAACGGCCGAGATCACTCTTTTTTTTTCTTAGTTTATTAATTGTATTTTGATTTAATTTTGCATTTATTATTTTTACCCTTATGTAAGAGTCTTGTCTTATGTTAAGCCCAAGGGGTAAAGTTGTCTTTTTTTTTTTAAATTTCTTTTGTTTTGAGGCCTATATATATAGAGGCCCTTGCTCTTGCATCAGATGATGGATTATTAATAAAAAAAAGGGTTTGCACTTGTGTTCTTTGGAGAGAACTTGGGTGAGATTTCGATGAGATTTCTATGGGAGGGAATCAGAGCTTCCACCAGCCGCAAGATGGGTCCGGGCTCGTGACTTGAAGTCCCTTGGAGAAGGGCAACGCATTACCCGTCAGCTGTAGGATGTGTCCGGGCTCACAGTTGTATCTTTCTTTCCCTAAATCCTTTTCTCCTCCTCCCTTGATCGCCGGCCAAAATCCCCCACTTGCCACCAGCCAATTCTCCCACAAACCCCTCCAAAGCCACAAGCCTCCTCCATTTTATCCATATCAACCGCCAACCATAAACCACTCCATCTCCATAGCCAGCCCCTAGTCTGTTCCCTGCTTCATTCCCCTTCATTTTCCTAAATTAGGTTGAAGATAATTTGAAAAGAATTTTGAATTCAAATCCAATTAGGGGGAGTGTGAAGGAGATATACCTTGGGAAATACCCGTGGTTTGAATTTCTTGTGATATTTGTTGATTTTGACTGGACTTTATTTGGTTGTATAATAACGAATTTCACTCCCAAGTTTGAAATTCTCCTTCACACTCCCCCTGAATTTCAAAACTAGTGAAGTATGGTTGTTTTCAAAAAAGGTGACATCCACGATTTCAAATATCTTCCTAAAAGTAGGGCAAAAGCATTTGTAACCTCTTTTTGTCAAGGAATAGCCACTAAAGACGCATTTTTTTACCTTGGGTCAAGCTTGCTCCTATTTTGTGATTAGATATGAACAAAGACAGAGCACCTAAAAACTTTAGATGGAAGATTTGATGATATGAATCGAGCATGAAGATAGGTTTTGAGTAGAGTTTGTCTAGGTGTTTCCAATTTTAGTACCCGAGTAGGTAACCTATTTATTAGGAATGCAGCAATAAGAATGACTTTCCCCTATAGATATTTTGGTACTTTTGTGAACAGCATAATAGATCTTGCAACTTCCAAGAGTTGCCTATTTTTTTCTCTCAGCTACCCCATTTTGTTGAGGCATATACGCACGTGAACTCACTTGGATTATCCCTTAGCTTGATAGGTATTCTCTCATTATAGAATGAAAGTACTCTCTCCCATTGTCTGAATTTAAGATTTAAATTTTTGTATCAAACTGGTTTTGAGTCATCAGTTGAAATGATTTGAATATTCTTTTAACTTCAAATTTTTCCTTCATTAAATAAACCCAAGTGAGTCTAGTATGATCATCAACAAATATCACAAACCACCTTGCACCACATAAATTTTTAAGTTTTAAGGGTCCTCAAATATCACTATGGATCATAACAAATGATTTAGAAGGTTAGTAAAGAATAATTGGGTAAGATGATCTGATATGTTTAGCAATTGATAAGTTTCACATTTGAATAAACTTGAACTTTTATTAATAAATAAATGGGAAAAAACTTTTCAAGATGCATGAAATTTGGATGACCTAACATATAATGCCACATGATAATCTCTCTATCTTGACCGACTTTAGAATGACTCTCAACAAACAGAGTCGTAATAAGATAATTCTTAGCAGCAATTAAGTATTTGGGTGCCTTGATATATTATAACCCAGAACACATCTCAGCACTATCAATCTTATTCTTCGAATCCAATTCATGAAAAATATATATATTATTGAAGATAATTGTTAAGCAATTACTATCACGAGTCAATTTACTAATGAAAATCAAATTGTACTCAAGATTGGGCACATAAAGCACCAATTTAAGGGTGATAGCTTCTGTGCCAAATGCGGAAAAAATTCCCAAAACTTTGGATGCTGAGTCATCAGCAACCTTAACTCTCGTTTTGAATGATAAGGTTGATAGTCATGAAGGAGTGTAATGTCTCATGTCATGTGATATGATGCTCCTAAGTCAATAACCCAAAGTTTTGATAATTTTATACCTGAGTGAGCATGTAGGCTGGTAGCAGGTTCTGGAGACTGTTGGTTTGTGATGTTGTTAAGCAGCAACTTCAGCATCTCTAAATGTTCCTTGGTGAAAGGAATGGCTTCAACTTTGATGGATTGATCTTACGTGGTGTTGACAGAGTTCGTCTTGCTTTCTTGTGCTAATTGGTTTGCCTTTCGATCAGCTGGTTTTACATGAATCTTCCAATATGTCTCATTTGTATGTCCTAATTTGGCACAGTAATCACACCATAATCTTCCTCCTTTTGATGCTGATTTTCAACATCTGAGGGGTTTCGATTGTTGAGGATAGTAAGAGCATTTCCTTCTTCAACATTTGGCGATCCTTGTAGGCCTCCCAACATGACCTTCTTTTGCTTTCTTCCCTTCAAACTTCAGAAAAGGACTCCCAGATATTTGGAAGAGGTTTGGTTCCCATGATCCGTCCTCTAATGCCATCCAAGTTCTTGTTCAACCATCAAGAATTTGAATATTGCTTTTGTCTCAACAATCTTTCAGTTAAGTGTGTGATCTTCCGAGCATTTCCATTGATACTATTCAAACATATCTAATTGTTTCCAATAACGGGTTAGAGTGCTAAAATATTGAGTTACCGTCAGGTCCTCTTGTCGGCAATCGTGAAGGATTGTCTCAATTGCGAATAGCTTGGACGTTTTGTCAGAACTAGAGTTCTCTTTAACGACCTTCCATATTTCTTGGAACGTCTAGTAAAAAAAAAAGTTTTCACCAATTTCTACATTCATGGAGTTGAAGAGCCAAGACATGATCTGATGATTCTATGCTTTCCATTTTTTGTAAAGAGGATCGGTTCGCGATGGTATAGGGGTTTCACTAGTGAGATAGTACTAATTTCCTCTCCTACAAATAAACATTCTAACCGATTGAGACCATTGAAAAAAATTTGCCCATTAAATATGTGGTTTGTGATGAGAGGAGGAAGAGAAGAAGAGTTCTCTACAGATCCAGAGTTTTCGGTCTTTAAACTGATAATATTAGGGTATGAAGATGAGATTTTGCAATCCATGGACATGGTTGGGTTTCTTCGGTTGAAAGAGAAGATGAATTTTGGGCAAGTTTTACCGGTGATTGAAGAGAGGCTATCAGCAGGATGATAAAGAGTTATCGTCGGCTGAAGGTTGGAAGAAAGAGAGGAAGCTTTGCCGCCGGCACTCAGAGAAGTCTTAGGATTTTCCTGAGCTCTGATACCATGAAGAAATTGTTTAGGGAAATTGAATTCAAATCTTAATCCTTGAATCATTATATATATATATATATATATATATATAATATATATATATATATATATATATATATATATATACACACTCTACAAGAATAAACAGAAAAAGAAATGCATTTAATCTAATTAATTATAATAAACAAAAGAGGAAATCTATTTAATCTAATTGATTCTAATAATTATATCCCACAGATCTTGGTGTCAGAAGAGGAAATCTACAACTGTAACCCACGGTTGGGTGGGTTGCAACCCACAAATTGTTGACCTGTCAAAGTAGTGGGCCCCCTCCTAGCTGTGTGATTCAACAGTATTAAATTTTGATCACATTTTAAAAGCATTTTTGATGTAAAATGTCATAGCATCCAACATTCCTAATGCTATTAGATAGAATAATGGATGATATCACAAAAATAGATTTGAAATTTTTAATTTTAAAGAGCACCAATTAAAACAACTCATAATCTTTCGATGTACACTCAAAAATAGGAAAACTTATCACAAAATGATAACTTAATAATCACCCAAATAAAAATAAAAAATTTGAAACACTCAAAAATTACAAGTTGATTAAGATTCACAAAGAAAAAATAAATATGATAACTTATTTGACTAAAATCAACCACTTGCAAAAGCCAATGATGAACAATTTAGAAGAAAACTAAGAAAATCATTCATAAATAGAGAAAAAAAAACACATCGCAAGTCAGTATAAGGATAATGATTTACTCCGAAAATTGGTGTCGCTCTTACACCATGATCGAAAGAATCAACACCCAACTAAGCACTTAAAATTCATAAATTTGAATTTCCTTTAAAAAAAAGTTTCCATTTTACCCGCTTAGGAAAGTGGATGTATTAGATTTGACTTATGTTAAACAAGATAGAGGTAGACATAAAAAGACTTTGTTAGAAAATATTATAAATGACATTTCTTTATTAGATTTAAATAAGAATTTAACTCTTAACAGGACACAATGGAGATAAAGGATTCATGTAGCCGACACAGTGGGATAAAGGCTTGATGTTGTTGTTGTTGTTGTGTTAAAAAAGTATCCATTCTATGAATTAGAACTTTCTATTCAATAACATATATCCAACAAAAAATATAAGTAAAATATCATTAGACAAATCAATAATCATACCTGAAACTAGTAGCACTGTAGGAAGCAATTACTTAAATCTTAAAAAAAAAAAGAAGAAGCTTGGAGCTATACTTTCAAGATTTGCAACAAGTTGTGTGCACTTCTTGGATATCATCAAAGCCTATGCTTATTACTCTCATATAGCTTCATTGTATGGCTCATATGTTTGATTCCTCTATTACATACTTGTCAACAGCCACATGGTGCTATAGCGCATGATACAGCGCGTGTCATTTTAAACATGATACACAATATATTAGATATATATAAATAAAAATATGTTTTAATATGAAATACTATTAAATTAAAAGATAGACCATTATGATAATATAATAATCAAAATGATGCTCAAGTTCAAGTAATAAATATCTCAATCACTAAAAATTCAAAATATTATGATCATTTTTTCAAGTCCATTTGTTTTGTAAGAAATGCAAGAATTCAAGACAACTAAGCTCAACTTAATAAATATTAACATAAACTATAATTTTAAATTTAAAACCCTAAAGAAAATGGTGCGCGCTATTGCACATAGATGACGCAAATAGCACGCGCTATTTTGAACTAGTGCGTCGCGCCAAGCAAATGACACTATTGATGCGCCACATAATGTCACACCATACGTCATAATGCAAGTCATTTTGTGTTATTAAAATGCATGCTCTATAATTAGTGCAATTTTGAACATCACATTCATTTTTAAATATTTTTAAACTCCCTTAAAACTTCTATGATAATTCAATTAATAGAACTAATCCTCCTATTTGACCTTATATTTGACTCAACTAAAGAATTTCAATTAACCCCCCTAAGAAATTTTTTTTAGAATTATCCTCATATTTTGAAGATATACATCCATAACCCCTATTTCTATATTGTGTGGTCAAACTCTCTTATAAATACCTTATAATCTTGGTAGAAGATTTTTCTTTGCTTCAAGTAAAAAATATGTTTGAGATTTGGAGTTTCAATTTTTATCAGTAACTATGAGTTCATATTCCTTAACAAATTAAGCCAAACAAAACCTCGGCTTAGAAATGAATAACCAAATGTCATTCATACAATATAAAAACTTGTTGTGCCCTGCAATATTCATGGCGGTAGAGAAATATAAAGTTTAATGTCTTAGCGTTATACGAAGATCCAGCACGCATGCAGATAAAAGAGATGGTGCAGTACTTATAAGAGACCAAGAATTTTACATGGAAAACCCTGAAATGGGGAAAATCACGGGGCCTAACCCAGTTTGAATGAATACACTAGTATTTGTAGTATATTTCAAATGAGGCCCTTCCTTGGGGGTAAGGCCTTGGCTTGATGTAATAAGTCTACACCATATGAAGTGCATTACATGGTGGGAATAGGAAGAATTACTATTGACGTGTTTGTTTGGTCAGAAGGGCAATAGTCGGTGGATGACAGAGGTTAGAAAGATCGTAGTCGACGGGTGACGGAGGTCATAAAGACCGTTATCTAGTGATGGAGGTCGGAAGAATAGTAGTCAGCAGGCGAATGAGGTCGGAAGGACCATAGTCGGCAGGCGATGGAGATCGGAAAGACCGTAATCGGTGGTCATAATGACCGTTGTCTGGCGACGTGGTCGGAATGACCGTAGTCGGCGGGAGACGAAGGTTAGAATTTAGAAGGACTATAGTTGGCAGACGATGGAGGTTGGAAAGACTATGGTCGGCAGGCGATGACGGTCATAAAAACTGTTGTCTGGCGACAAAGGTCGGAAGGACCGTGGTCGGCGGGCGACGGAGGTCGGAAGGACTGTTGTCAGGTAGAAGTCCAAGAATAATTGAAAGTTGGGTGGAAGACCGGAGTCAATCGGCGGCCAGACAGAAATCCGACGTCAGTCGGTGACCAGACAGAAATCCGAAGTTAGTTGGTGGTCGGGCATAGATCTGGCGTCAGTTGGTGACCGGGCATAAATCCGACGTCGGTTGGTGTCCGAGCAAAAATCAAGCGTTAGTTGGTAGCCGGGAAGAAATCCGACGTCAGTTGGTGGTCGAGCAAAAATCAGACGTCCGTCTGTAGCCAGTAGGAAGTTCGAAGATTGGCAGAAGTCCGACATCGGGTAGAAATCCAAGGATGGATGGAAGTCCGGCATCAGGTAGAAGTTCGATGAAAGTTCGACGACGGGAAGAAGTCCGACGACTGGCAAAAGTTTGACGCCTGGTAGAAGTTAAACGAAGGGCGGAAGTCCTATGTCGGTTGGTGGCCGGGTTGAAATCAGGCATCAGTAGGCCACCAGGTGGAAGTCCAGCGTCGATCAGCTGCCATGTAGAAGTCCGGCATCGATCGGCTGTCGGATGGACGTTTGGTGGTGGTCGAGGATTAGTCTGGTGGCAAGAGAACTCAAGTTTCTCTTCTTCCTTCCTTTGGGCCCCTTCATCCCCACTGCCATGAAAAATGAGGGGTTTATTTGTAATTTTCTGAGAGTGTCATGGCCAGTAAATAGAAGGGAGATCAACTGTAAATTGGGAGTGGTTTGAATGGACGGCTAATGTTGAATCCCTTGATCGTGGACCGTTTATTAGGTATTTGAATGTCTTAATGATATCAGAATTTGACAATCTTGGGTTCGTTGGATTTGACGCATCGAGCCGCTCGATTCAACCATAAACATATCACATTTGGAAATTGTTTGGTAATCTAAATTATGGATGAAACTTCCAAATATGCTTCGGGTCTTTGATTTGGACTCATTTGGGCTCGGATTGAGTCGAATTTGGTGTCGTTGAGTTCGTATTTCCGAGACCTTCAGTTCAACTATAAGTTTGCCGAAATCCGAGTTCAAATGGTCTCCAATTTAATTTTTTAATTTTCCAATTTGATTTTGCCTCGAGCTTTGTGCCCCATCAATATAATTTTTTGATGATAAATCAAAACTAAACATCTACATATCAGAAAACCGATTGATTTCAAGCAACAGGATTTCACCTATTGATCAAAGCCACAAATAACAAAGAAACAGGAAATAATGAACAGCTAAATGCCATACATAAAACAGAACCAGCTATCAGCAACAGTATCCCAAGAAACAAAGTATATTTTACTTAAAGCAGTAAACGCTCATGAACATGATCAAATTGTTTAAATCACCATAAAAACAAGACAATAAAGCAAAATTGGACTTCTGCAGGACTTCGTAAGCATACCATCATGAGGACTTTGGTAAAAAGGGCAATCGCAACTGCAGTGAGGATCATTGGCATGGTTGCAGTGTCCAGCCAACTAGAGGATTCTGGCACTTGAACGAAGAACTCATCATGGCTAGGATTTCTACGCCTCTGCCGGAACCGTTCTCGCTCCAGGATTCTTGATCTTAGGATATCGGCCGGGCTATCAGCAATTGTAGCCTGTATTGGCTTCCTAGAACGGAGTATTGCGCGCAAGAACATCATTTAACTTCCCACAAAGAGAATGGTTGTGCTACTACTCATGGGACAAAGATTGAAAAACGGTTATCCATGCTTGTCGTCACCCTTTGGTCACGACTCCACCTAATTTAGGACCTGTTTGCGTTCAAGCACTTAGAGCTCATGTAGTTTAATAATGCAGAGAATGTAAATGCATTGTAGTCTGTTTTATCTAAAGCTATTTGTTAGGATGTAAAGCAAACATTTTGAATCTGCTTTCATATTCAATTTGAATTAAAAGAAAAAAATTATGAAACAACATTTCATTCATGTTTTGGATAAAAGTGTATAGAGTATCAGCAATTGTATTCAAGTTTACCTCATATGCAAATCTATACTTCTAGATACTCCGCCCAGATTATTCATTCAAGATTATCACAAATAAAATGACGGTTGATAGTCTACTTAAATAAAATCTAAAAAAAAAAAAAAAAACACATAGCATTACTACCATCAAACATCAAAGCTTATACAATACAAAAATCCACTGCTCCACCTCTTCATTACCATAAAATCAAAAGTAAATGGGTATGAAGTAAACGTTTATACATCAATAGTAAATGGAATTAAATAACCTGTTGCTGTTCCATGACTTGGAATGGGTACAAGAAAATACAATGAAGTTAGAATTAATTAAAATATAAATCCAAACAACTTCCTTCTTACTTCAAAATTTATGCAACAAAATTCAATATAATTTTGAAACTTAAATTCAAAAATAAAATAAAATCATGAAACAAAATAAGTCTGATAGGAAACACTTGTAGATCTCAAGTATTTCCTATCAATCTTCGGAAAACAGCGAGAATTCTTCACAAAAGTCCGCACAAAACCACGAAAACAGTAGATAGTTGTATTATTTGATGAAAGGAAAACTAAAAATAGCAAGATACAATTGATCCTCAATTCGAGAGGAAGATCGATCTCTCCCAAATCTCTAGACGCCACTAGAGCCCAAATAAAAACCTAATTCTAAGAGATCTCAAATTTCAGCCAAATTCAAGATCCCCTAACCCTAGGAAAACAAAGTGTTCAATGCATACAATTCAAAAGGAAATCCCTAAGCAGTCTCTACATTCAAATTTCCCTCTTAATCCTCCAAAATTCTTTCCTATGGCTCCCGAAAGCATGCGGATCAAGCGGCTGTAGCAGGAGACGGAGATGCACCCGCCTCGTTCGCGTCTGGGCCAGTCCCACGTGGACCGGCTAGACCGGTCTAACAAAGTCATGGTCATTCATTCAGTTTGATCAATGCTAAAATAGCACTAAGTTGATATTCAACTAAAACAAAACCTGTTAAAAAAATAATAGCATTTAAATATCATATAGTTTAATTTTTTTATATCATGGATAAATAAGATTATAGAGTCACCTTAGCTGATTTGGTACATACAACATCAGCCTCTTGATGATCTTGTTAGGAGAGTAAATGTACTAGATCAGGTCTATGTTAATAAGATAAGTAGACGTAAACATAAAAAGATATTGTCAGAAAATATTAAAAATGATAATTTTTATTGGATTTAAATGAGAATTTGACTATTAATAGGACACAATGGAGAAAAAAAATTATATAACCAACCCCACAGAATGGAATAAAGCCTTGTTGTTGTTGTAAATTATGGATAAATAAATTTGAATTATATATAATATATATGTTGAACTTTTCAATTTCAACTCTAAGTTACATCCGTGTGATTTGCAATAGTAATAACTTTTCATGATAAATTGATAAAAAATGGAGTACTTCACTTTCAATGATTTTGATTATTTATACATTTAGTGTTGTTGATTTATAATTTTATTTCTATATATATATTTGAATTCTTAAAAATATCATTGTTTAAAAAAAAATCTAAAAAATTTCAATAGTAAATAATTTAATATCTTTATATTATTTGTAAAAAAAATATGGATTATATATGTACTAAATTATAGTTTAAATTATATACTATAAACACTTAATTTACAATTTTATTTATAAATTATAAAATGAAATTTCTTTAATTATTATATATTATATCATTTGATGAAGCGCTTATATATTATCCATATATTTTGGAAATTTTTGCCAAAAAAAATTAAAAAAAAAATTATCTAAATGCAAATTCTTTAAAATAACCTGCTTATTATTTTTCTAGATAGATTTATAAATTTATATTATGTATAAAGGCTGATGTAGTAAAGAATCATTCAATGCGCGCAATTAACTTTTAATCTTAGTACAAAGAGTAACATCGCAACTTAAGATGGCATATGAAATTTATTTCCTGTTTCAACATATTATAAAAAGAAGTTATTTTAAATAATCATTACATACAAATTAAAAAAATAACCCACTTAGTTATTGAAAGAAAAATATTGAACATAAATGCTTAGTGCATATGTATTTTTACTAGTTACTGTAAGTGTTTATTCAATCCAATAGGCGCACCACAATTTAATAAAATAATAACTGAAACCATGTACACAAATGACTTATGATTCTCTCATATTAGACAATAACAGAGCAATAATCTCATTAAAAACTGCATGCACCTTTTGAATTAATACTGCTGGCAGCTTTCTAGGGCCAGCTTTGCAATCTATGAGACCGCAAGCTGGCGAATCCTTGCCATTGTGGTAGGAATGAAGGATAGGAAATCCATCCTGGAATTCAAGTGGAATAAATATTGCAAGTACTAAACTATCTTTCTTTATTTCATAGAAGCTTACATAGGAACATGGTTAATATTTGTATATTTTACTATAAGAAATTTTCATGTAATTACGAAATAATTAGTTGATTCCATAGATAGAATTTACTTGAGGTAGCTTAGAATCCTGCTGTATAAATATAAGTGCAACCTCAATGAAACACACACAAAAAAAATTTAATAAATTCTTCTATCTTCATGGAATCATACCACTAGGAAAAAAATTCCTAAGCATTACCACTCTAGCAATAGTCTTCAACGCATGCAATCCAGTAGAAGGGCACCATCGCATCCCACTACAAAAACTATCGTCATCGTTTGATGTGATGCAATGAAAAGAGTTACACAAGATTTTAAAAAGAGAATTACTCCAAGCTCAACAAATTATCTTTTCATGCATCAAAGTGAAGTTGATTTCAAGTAATTCGAGATGTTCAAATTGCTAGGCAAAGAAACTACGACAAGAGAGCTAAACCATTTAAGCAAATGCGAATGAAAACATAAAACGAAGGCTAGTAAATAAAAATCCCACAATTAATACAAAGTTGTTCACCTTGAGACCTTTAACTCTCTCTTCCTACGGAGACTAAGTTGAGCGACGGAAGATTGTCCATACTAGCATGGAGGTTGCCACTAAGATGGAGGTACCAAGGAACGTTGCCGTGGAAGAGGATCTCGGAGGCGGAGAAGGCACGGTAGATCGACCTTTGATAATCCAAGTGTAGACGGAGAAGTGTTCGTCAATGGAGTCTACAAGCGTCGGCAATATTCGGTCCAAGTATTCTTCGACGGTATCGTCGAAGTCAAATCCGACGTCAAAGAATTGTGATCGCAAGATGTTGACTCTTCCGTTGCGGTCGTATTCAAACCCGTAGTTCCACTCGGGTTCGTCCATGCATCCTTGGAGTGGATCCGGATGGTCGCCGCAAGCAAGATCTCCCCAAGGAGGGCAAGTGGGGCGGCGGCTTGGCTAGGGGAGAGGGGAGCCGGCGGGAGAACAAGGAGGGGGGGGGGGGGGGGCTGGATGAGAAAAACTGAAGTTTGCTTTCAGTTTTTGTGAAATTAGGAGGGAGGGATTTAGGGATTTGAAATTCCAATTAATGCAATTAATGCATTAATTGAAAATTTCAATTAAGGAGGGATTATGGGGAGAAAACTGAAATTAATTTCAGTTTTAAAAGGTTTGGAGGGAAAGTTTTAATCCTAATTTGAATTTCAAATAGGATTTCGGAGGAGTAATTGAGCATTAATGGGTTTCCCATAGGGGGGCCGGCGACATGGGCTAGAGAGAGAGGAAATTGGGGGGGAAGGGGATGAGGTTCCCAAATAAGATTTGTTGACTAGGAAAATCTGAGAAAAAAATCCACTCTCATGCAAAGTTTTGTTTGGATTGATTTCAAAAACTTTCAAAAAATAGACCCTCCCGATATGGAAAGTATTGAAATTTGAAAATCCAATTTCAATGTGGAATGGGGGGAAAAGAGGAGGGAAGAAGTGGTGGAGAGGGGGAGGGATGGCCGGCGGAAAGAGGGCCGGCCGGCGGGCCTTGGATGGTCGGCGGGTGGTTGGGCTCCAAGGAGAAAGCTTACTTCAAGAAGATTGGGCTCCTTCCCACGGTTGCATGGTGTGTGTAGAAGTTGTAGGTGGCGGAGATGAGGGAAACACGAACGAATTCGAGAACTCACTAAGAGATCTCACAAAGAGATCCAAGATGTGGCACTCACAAGGAGAACACAAACATAATTTTCATTCAATAATTCAATAATCCTCATACAAGATACAAAGGCCATATAAATAGGCTCCAAATAAAAGAAAAAGCAAAAGTCTAAAATGCCCCTTGGGGCTACAAGAGCAACTACTACCCACAGGGGTAAAATGGGAAACTACGAAAATAAAAGCATATTATATAAAATGCTGGTACAAGTAAAATCAATAATAAAGACTCTCTATCATGGCCGTCGATCTCCGTGGTCGTCTTTGATAGACGCGCCGAAATCTCCTATCGCTGACCTCATCATCGTTCCTACCTAACAATAGCTGCAAGAAGAAGCACTGCCAGCAAGAAGTCCGCCGACAGTATAGTTGAACCCACTGCAGCAAGCTTCTAGCAATTTGTTTCCACCGTCAAAAACAAGATCACCACAAGCAAGTAAAAATAAAACTTTCCAAGCACGTGGTTTCCGCTGATCATTAACAAAAACAAAAATCTTTTCAAGAAGAATATCTTTATATATTAGAAGTCATTCACCAACTAAATGATACCAATCAAATTGTAATAGACCGTATTTTGACTTTGCTAATTTATTTCTGGAGTCATTATAACTCTAAATTATAAACCGTCTTCGCCATGGTATTTTGATTAAAGTATTTTACTTCAACGAATTTTTTGTAATTTTTGGACATCAGTGAAAATCCTTAAGGAATTTGTATCTGTCGGTACATGTGAGGATTTCAAGATCGTCAGGTATCCGTTTTACAAACCGATTTCACCGATATTTTTTAAATAACATGATTTATTTTATGAATATTTTTCTGTAAATTTTTGAGTCATTTTTATATAATTATAAATATCCTAAACCACTAAGATATTTTATTAAAAAATTGTTTAGTTTTCTTTCCCTCAAGAATTCGGCAAATAGAGAAATGAAAAGAGAAAATGTGATAGAAAGAGAAGAGAGAGAAAGAAGAAACCTAGATTTGGAGGCCGCGGTGTGATTTTCGCCAGTCGGGCCAATTAAGAGATTTACTCGTCTCGCTGTAAGGAATTCATATCTTATTTTTTATTTCAAATATTTTGTATTTTTCCGCTCAAATTTGTGTTTCCGTTACTGAAAAACGTGAATAACTTTGTATTGGCAAAACTTTCACAATGCAACTTTTTTTATGTTATAGAGATCATGATTATAAGCATTTTTTAGTATTTATTTGAGATTTTTCATAGAGTGATTTTGAAAATACAATGATTTTTTTTATCCAAAATTTATTTTAACGTTTAAAAATAGTAGTGTAGTAAAATAAAAGTCTTAAAACATCGTTTTACATAATCCATGGTAATTTGGTAATTTTCTGAAAATGTGTATTTTTGCCTAATAGGATTCTTTGTTGTATACCATTATGACATTTTAGCATCTTCTAAATTAAACTCAATTATGCACTAGCTATTGCAATGCATTGAAAATGGATGTGGATATGTGCTTGAGTAATAACTGGTCATTATTACTATTATAATAGTGTGATAATAATCTGCATGTGTGAAACAAACAAATAAAGACTGGTTGACCCGTTGGTTGGAGACTGATTGACATGTACATGATGGTGGGCCGACGGACTTTCCTTTAAATACTATGGTTTGGTGTTATTCTCTACTAATTCACGTGATACACTGATTATGAGTTATAAGAAAATTATTACTGTGTTGACGGGTAAAGGGTGACGACTCAATTTACTGAGTCAACGGTTTACTAACACTGAAAAACAGCGTGATAGTCAGGGCTTCTACTTGTTTATTGTGACAACTGAAATGCATATTTTGATGCATTTTTCTTGTTGTACGGATTTATTAGTACTGCATATATTTATTGTTATTGTACTGATTTACTATTATTGTATTATTCTACTGCTCCTGCTACTGGATTATTACTGTTACTTATATAAATATTGATAATATTTGATACTACTAATTTACTGTACTTATACCAAGCATCTGATATACTGAGCATGTGATATATAGAATTCATTGAACATGTGATTGAGATATTGAGCTTGAGAATGAGATATTGATTTAATGTTGCTGATATAGAATGCCTGGATAGCATGTGCACATTTCGATAGCTGATATACCATGTGTAAATTCCTATATGAGTTTCTTACATTGATTTGATTTCAACTGTCTTTACTGATGTTTTGATTCAATGCTTTATCCGATTTCTTTACTGATTGATATTACTGATGTAGCAATTACTTTATAGATTGGACACTCGTACTAGTTTATAACTTTAATAGCTTATGTACCGTAGTGTTTTATTGCTTACAGATTATATTCCTATTATGTTTGAGTTTTATTATTCTTGCACTGATTCAATGATCATATGAATACAACTGCTGTGATTTAACTGTTAGAAAACATATCGCTCCTTCACCGTGCTTTGAATTTAGTTGTAGGTTTTGGTAACATGCTGGACTTTTTAAGCTCATTATATGTGGTTAAATGATTTCAGGTCAAGGCATGAGAGTAGGAGTGTGAGGTTGGTCAAATTCTTCAGATTCTATTTATTTTTATTATAGTCATGAGTAGTGTATATGATTTTTGGGAATGAATATAGATGTCTGCATTGATGTTTTAAATTATAGAATCTATTGTGTTATTTGTTACTGATAGATGACATTAGATAGATCTGGTTGTTGATTATTTAAAGGATAAATGAATAATTCTTCCAATTTAAATTTTGGGGCATCACACAAACAGCAACAATTATCAAAGCTTTCAATATATATTCAAATTGAATAGAAAAAATTTCCTTATTTGATAGCATATTATGAAATCTTTCTTAAAAAGGAAAGGCTAAGCCACTTTTGTGAGATGGTATTGATTTTGGTGCATGAGATGTAGAAGATTCCTCAATTATGTCATGGCTATGGAATTCAATGATACAGAAAATCAACAAAATATAAAAGTTCCTAACCACAACCAAATATATATGGGATGCAATGAAGCCAATGTTTAAAATTGCGTATTCGGGTAATGAGGCGTTTTTCATTCGTGAGGCGAGGCGTAAGCCTCAAAATCAAAAGATAAATTTTGTATATACTAATGAGTGAATAATATAAAACATAAAAAAGCATAAGATATGAAGTGAAATCAAAATATCCCAATAATAAGACAACATGAAATATAGTTCAACTCAAATTCTATCTTTCCCAAATCCCAGTATTATTTTCATTAACATATAATTCAAATTTTCAAAAATAAATAGCAATGACATATCACATAAGAACTCATAAGTCATCAACACTGTCATCATTAAGAGGTTCTTCATTTGAATCATCATTATGATGAACTGCTCTCTCCCCTTCTTCCTCTCCTATAGAGTCCAATGTTGGGCATTTACTTCAAGATTTATGTAAGTTTTAATATATATAGCGTGAGGCATAAGCCTCATGCCAGTGAGGCGAGGCAGGCCTCATAAAAAAAAATCGAGGTGTAAGCATCAAGGTGTTTTTTACTGGAATTGCGCAAAGGTGTGCCTCAAGGCGAGCATCATATTGCGCAATTTTAAACCATGAATGAAGCAAAAACATTCAAAGTTTTGTGATGCCAACTTAGTTTATGAAATTAAGAAAAAATTTCACACCACTAAGCAAGATAATATTTCACTTACCAAACATTAAAACAAAATAAAAAGTTTGGGGATCAAACTCAATGTCTTCTAGTGTATTAAAATGAGATGCAATGAATATGCTGCTATGTTACGAAATTTTATAGGAGAAAAAAATTATGAATTCATAGTTGTATTGAATAATAAATATAATCAAGTATGTATCTAAATACTGGAAAAGATGCTTTCCAATCTGAAGGAAGTGTTTTCCATGATTAGAAGTGAAGAAGAGGGATGTCGTGTTATGTTAGAAGCGCCATCCATTGGTGAGAGTACTCCTCTAAGTGCTGTTCCTAAACCAAATGCAAGGAGGAATAAACCATACAAGATCAAATAGAATCCATCATGGTCCAATAATCAAGAAGATATGTTCTACAATTATTGTAAAAAGCAAGTAAAACAAAAAATCATCTGGAAACTCAAATTAAACCCTTGATACAACAAAAACAAACCCTAATACCAAAACTAGTTCAGACACGAACAAGTCAACACCACTTCTATGGAAGATAAAATCATTGCATAGATAGAAGAGATAAAGCAAAAAAAGAAATAGAGAAACTCCACATTTGCTTGACAAGATTAGATAAACCAATGGATATGTGCTTTATGACTCAAACATATGGGTATTATACTTTATACCTCTCATGTGCTTCTAAAAATAACTAAACCAAAATTTGGATAGTCAACTTAGGTGACAAGCCATACTCTTGATAAGTTTAGATTAATCTACGATATACTTCATGGTTCTATTAATTTTTCTTGAGTTTGTTTCTTAAAACTCTCATTTGACAACTTCTTAAGATAGCATTTCCTTCTTTATACCTTCATATTTAGCTGAAGTTACATTAAGCTTAATCTATAAATTTAACTTTATCAAAGTTTACATATCTCCTTTATCTTGCCTTAATTATTTTATGCATCTCATTATCCTCTATTAATACCTAGTCTACATGACAAATTATCAAGAGCTTAATCTTTGCTCTACTAACTACCCTCTTTGAACAACTTCTAGCGACCTTACAATAGTTCATGTCTAAATAGTATTTTGTTTTTATCATTCTTTGAAAACCTCTATTACATAATAGCTTTTTTCATTGTCTTCACTTATAAGTCTTCTTACTTATGCATAATCAATTTCCGGACTGTCCTAAACTTTAATGATATTTTACTTAATGAAACTAATCATTTTAATACTCCCATCGAGTTTGGCCTTACAACTTTATTTTTGTAGAACAAAATAAAGCAATTGATTGGATTAGAGAAATGGATTAAATGTGGAAAATATATAAATTTAGTTTGAAAATATCGAAGTTTTTGGCCAAAGAATAACAACCTAGAGCTTGTCAATAAGCATGATTAGGGAAACATTAATTGCAAGGAACTACTCAGATGGTGAATGAGTAAAAAAATTTAGAACTTAAGTCTTAAAACATTATCAAATTTCTAAGGCAATTTTTTCAAACACGACGTTGGTCTATGTTTCACAAACCACATGAAAAAAATTTAAAATTCAACACCAACAAACTAAGCCTCTTTTAATTTTTTTTTCCTGATGATCAAGTCCCACATTAACATGGAATTATCACCCAAAATATTGAGATCATCCTGAAACGAACATATCTAAAGTCTACAAATACATAGAAGTGAAAACAAATTGTTTCACAGGAATATTACTAATATGGTATTAAGTCGGATTTATAACACAAACTTGCTATCAATGCAGCATTCAGGAGATGCATCAAATGTCAATATGAAGTTTTTTAAATCTTCCTTTGCAACTTCCTACTAATGATGTTTTATTTCTTCCCCCTTTTCTAAGGCTTCAACATATAATTAATATTTTCCCCTCACCCCTGCCTTATTTCGAAACCTTATCAACACTGAGAAGCAAAAAAGCAAGATAGACACTCTTTTAAAGGGAAAAGAACCAATTCAGAAGGGAAATTCAGTTAAAATAAAGAAAAAAAAAAAGTAGAAAAAAAGATTCAGACCAATGTCAAACTACAAGGGCACTTGATAGGAATCCAAATTTAAATACAAGTTATTATCTAAAACATTGAAATTCTAGAAAAGAAAATTTTAATGACATCTGAAAATACTACCCAAGCAATATATGTCAAAAAAGCCCAACAAGGAAACAGGCCTTTCATAACTTCTACAATGGCTTGGTGAATCATTAGTGTTTGTGTAACTAGTTAGAAGCTTTTCAGTTCACTGACAAGGTAATACAAAAAATCATACTGTATCAAAATCCTCCCAAAGCACTATGCTTGGAGAAGCCTTTTTCACCTCTACTATCAAGGCAGCGGCCCTGCTAGTTTGTTGATAAGATACTTTCAAAGCCCCTCAAAATTAGCTGACAAGAGAAGCATTCTGAACATCTTGATGATGATGCTTAACATTTTGTGCTTTGTTAAAAGAAATCAAAAGAAAGACATATTCAAATTCCTTAATGTACAAAACTTTTAAGAACTTGCTTGTCTAAACCTGAAAATGCCTTACCAACTTCAACATCCTTGTCCCAAATAATTTTCTCCACAATGTTGCGAGAAGCATTTCCTTCATTCCCTAAAAAAATCGGAAGATCCTATAGTGTGTGCATGAGGTTCAATCGGATAGCTTCTTCTAATTCTTACGCCTTGAGTTTCTAATAACTTATTCAGATATTTTCCCACTCACTGATGTCAGCTGACTTAACAATGTAATCTTTGCTATACATAATCGAAACCACGGCATCTATACACTCCTTTGGAAACAACAGCTTCAGTGATGCATAAGAAAGATCTATTGTTTCATAAAAAATTGGATAACATTGATACTAGATCTGTTGTTTAAAAAACAATTGGATAACATTGATACTTCAATGTATTTAAACGCATATCATGAAATATCCTACTTTCGAAATAACAAGGGAAAAGCCTGGGAAAAAAAATTTGATTCTAAACAGAAGCAGGTGATAGGAAGTTAAAAAATAGCCAATTCAGTCAGTCGTGTAGTCAAGATTCTACATCAAGATAGCCATCCACAATGTTTAGAACAATTCAGCTGGGGCTATTTGGCAACAGGATTTATGCTAAAAAAACCCTGCCAAACAGGATTTAAGCAGCCGGTAGATCTCACGGCAGAAAAAATCCTCCGTTTCCCTCTATTTGCTGTAAACCCCGGATTTACAAAATCCTGGAGTTCGGCGGATTTACGGGATTTGGCTGAAGAAGCGCGCGAAAGGGAGAAAGATAGTTACCTTCACTCACAGCAAGCGAGCTCCCGTCGCTACTTCCGATTCAACAGGAAGAACGGCGAAATGGAAGGAAGATCGTCGAAGGGGCGAAGAAGGCTTTTAGCGACTCGTTCAAAACCCTACCTCACGCGCGAAGCAGGCAAAGTCGAACAGCAACGAAGAAATGGAGACGAGAAGGACAAAACGTAGCAATGACTAATTAGGCTATCGAAAGAGAAGAGACTGTAATTAGTTAGGAATTAATCAATGCAATTTAATTGATTGAGATTAAAATATAAATAATTAATTAGATAATTAGGAATATAAATTATCATTAACTAAGTAATTAGAAAGCTTATTTTCTAAATTATAATTAGATAATTATTCAAATAATAATAGTAGAATAATTAGTAGGGGTGTCAATTTCGGGTCACGGGTCGGGTTCGAATCGAACCCGGAACTGACCCGGGTTCAAACGGGTCGACCCTAACCCGACCCGGTTAAGTAAACGGGTCGGAAATGCGAACCCGGACCCGACCCGACGGGTTGCCGGGTTGACCCGACCCGACCCGGGACGACCCGCGAGTGCGGCGGTCACGCGGTGCGACGGGGTCGCGCGAGGGCGCGGTGCGCGCGGGGTCGCGCGAGTGCGGCAGTCGCGCGGTGCGCAGGGTCGATCGAGGGCGCGGGGTCGCGCGGTGCGGCGTGGTCGGCTGGTCGCGCGGTGCGGCGGGGTCGCGCGAGGGGTCTGGGTCGCGCAAGGGCGCGCGGTGCCACGTGGTCGCGAGGTGCGGGGGGTCGCGCGAGGGCGCTTCGGCAGCGGGTCATGTCCGCGTGGTTAGGTTAAAACGGGTTGGCGGGTCAACCCGGCAACCCGCCGGGTCAACCCGAACCCGACCCGTTTTATAAACGGGTCAAAATCTCTAACCCGAACCCGACCCGGTTCGGGTTCGGGTTGACCCAAACCCGAAATTTTCGAGTCGGGTTTTCGGGTCGGGTCAAATGTTGACAGCTCTAATAATTAGTTAAGTTAAGAATATTTATAATAGTAATAGTTAATATCCCTAAGTTATTCTATTACTTAAATTAGATAATTAATATTCAAAATAATAATTATATTATTAGTTAAGTTATTTGATAATTAAATTAGTTTATAATTATCTTATTTATATTTTTAATTTATTGATGATAATTTAAATTAAAATGAATAAGTATCTGTCTTAAATCCTAAATTACATTGCTAAATAGTTTCACTGAATTTAACAGTATCTAACACTTATATTATCAAACAATTTTTGGTATTTAACTTTAATAGGATTTAAATCCTCTCTCTCTCATCTATCTCTCTCAAAATTTAAAGTAAATTTTGAAAAGGTAAAAAAAAATTGTGTTTTAAAGGAAAACAAAACAAAAATTGCATTTTCTTTGAAATCTTTTTTTTTTTGCAGAAAATGCAAAACCTATTTGCGTTAATTATCTTTTTAAAATTTCCGCATATCATATTCTTTCTTCTAAATTAATATTCAATAATGATCCTTTTAAAAATTTGGTCTATTTATTATTTATACAACAAACAAAGCATTGTTTTCTATCATTTAGGCACCAGATAATCAATAAAAGAATATCAGGTAGCTCATCTAGTCCGGTGAAGCTCCCATCGGTGCGGCAAGGATTTCGCGATCTAGTCTGAATTGTGAAAAGACAACCTCGAAATCCCCAATTATTTTTAATATTCTTATTAAACTTTTTCAACTAATTTTATTTTATTCATATATATTAGATAACAAAAAAAATTATACATTCCTTATCATTTCAATTATAACATTGTCACTAATAGAGAATAAAAGGTATTCGATTGCTAAATTGATAGTGATAGTTACTCGAGTTTCGTAGTTATCAGATAAAGATATTAGGTGGATCCACATGTCTCATGAACCCTTCTCTTTTACATATCGCGATATTATCAAAGTCTTAGTTAACGAACTCATGTAACGACTTCTCCTTCAAAACAGGCTCATATGATAACCTTCCTTTGTTGTTGGTGGTTTACATATAGGAGTGCAAGAGGGAAGAAAAAGCAATAGGGTAAAATATGTGTGAGACCTAGGGAGCTCATATGAGTTGTGTTGCGAACATTCCTTCTAATGAAGATCTTATCACAACTTCATCATATATGGGGAGATCATCATGACCTTCATTAATTTCCGTAATGAAGTATAGCTTTATGTAATTTGTAAAGTTTAGATGTTAAATATATCAATCTTATGCTTTAAAATAATATTTATATAAACCCTCGTTAAAAAATAAAACTATTAGATTACTCATATTGCACACACTACCAACTTTTACTTAGCAATATTTTTTATTATGGAACATATATCGGAGATTTTGGTTCAAGCTATATAGAATATTTCTGTAATGAGATAGAAAGATAAAGTATGCTTGAGGAAGCTTTTCTTTCTTTATTCTTTGAATAATAATCATAGTTAAAAAATTTATGAGTTTTGCATCAACTCTAATTCAATATAAAATTTGTGAGTGCTGCATCAACTCATGACTTCATGAACTTCTTCTCTCCAAATATGTACATGAATGCCACATCATGCCGCTTGAAGTTTTTTTTTTCTTTTTAATCTTATGAAACGTAACTATATTAGACACTATATTCAATTCAGTATCAACTAACATAAACAATTGATGGATTACAGAAAGAAAAATATTGAATATGGTATAAAAATTATTCAAATAATGAAACCTTAACTTTAATAGATTAAAAGATTTATTATATTGTTATATAATAATTGTTGAAACAGCATTGTGCTTCCATTGCCTACTCCTATCTCCTCTTTCGAGTATTGAATTAGTCCTAACATTTAAGACTTGAAGGAGGAGAATTGCTCCACATCAATTGAGTAAAGAGGATCAATGCTTCATGGATATATGGGTTTATGCATCTTTTTTAGCAGATCTATGAAAATTTCAATCATATATATATATATATATATATATATATATATATATATATATATATATATATATATATATTCTTTTGCATCCTTCTTTAAATCCTAACAATTGTATATCACACTTACATATAATGTCAAAAGATGAGCTAACATCCACAACCTTATAGACCTCATGTCATATAGGTACAATGTTAAGGAATTTATCTCTAATGACATTCACATTCACTTCCTCCTATATCTCTTGTTCCTTTTGCACCTCATGCCTAACTTCATCAATGTGAATGGTTGGAATGTAATAGGCATTGGCTCGCTCTCCTTATTCTTATCATACTCCTCCATATGTACAAACTTTGGATTAGATTGATAAGAGTATCCAATTTTTTCTCCAACCTTATTTGATTATTCATTTAATTGAATCTGGTAGCTCCTCAACATCTATAAAATGATACAATAACCTACTTTGACCATTCATAAATGAGTATGATCTAACTTACTATTGATTGCACTTTTGATGTCTCCCCTGCTTTCTTCTAAAAAATGGAGGTGTTTGTTTCCTTACTGAGTGGGAGTATGCATAATGAACTTATTGAAGTTCTTCTTATTAGTTATATGCACCAGCATAAGACAAACAATCATATGTAATGAACAAATTATGAGTTAATGTCCTGCCAAAAAAATATATTTTACTTAATTTAAAATAATGACAAAAATATACATATTTATCCACCACCAAATATATAAAATCTTTTTTAGTGAGTACCTTGTTGCTCTTCCAACTTAACATCCTTGTTGCTCTCTCTTCAAGAAACTCGACACATCTCCTCAGCATTGGGATGTCCTTGTTAGTCTTTTATTATAGTGATAATGTATAGGCTAGGGTATTCTTCTTCAAGGCTTGTGTTTCATAGCACACCATATCTCTCTTTAGGCCACTCTAATTATTTCCTCCTAAGGCAATCAATCCCTTGGGATTGAAAAGATGTCTCATCATCTTTATCCAAATCAACCATCTCAATAAAAATAAATTGTATTTGGCATTTTTGAGAAAAACACCATCTATAAAGAAATATAAAACAAGTTTCAACATATTATATGACACAATGTACTCCATAAAAGCTTTCTTTGTGTTTATGTTTTAAAAATTTTTGTCCCCGTCTATGTGATATTAATGCAATCTACTACTTCTATTCATCTTTTACAACTCATCGTTAGGTGGGTATTCTTTGAAGTATAATTCAGTGATCATGGTAAATTAAAAAATGTCAAATTTTGAACACAATAGAGTTTCATTTTTCTCCTTGTTGACCTCGTTTTTGTCCGGAGATCACCATCGACTGTGTTTTATTGTGTTGATCGGGGCTCGTCGAGCCCTATTCGATTCGAATCGACATTAATTTGACTTTGATTTATTTTGTCTTATTTTATTGAATTAATTTTGGTTGAGTCGCGGCGAGCTCGAGCTGACCCGGATCGAACCATACTTGACTCAATTTTGAACTTTATTTTAGTCCTTTGGGTCTAGCTAGGTACTAATCAAAGTTTGGTTGAATTTCCAAACCGGTTTGAATCCCACCGTTGGATCAAAGAATCGGATCGGATGGCTCCGATCCCCGCTCCCCCTTCTCTCGGGAACTCTCTCGTGATTCCCCTCCTCTCTCGGTCTGTTCGGGCCGGAGACGTCAAAGGGAGCGGAGCATTCGCTCCCTCTCTCGCACTCGATCCCTCTCTCTGGTTCGCAGAAGCCAAAGGAGTCCGAAGACTCCTCGTCTTCTCCCGATTTCGGGAACCCCGACGGTATTCCCCTCTCCCGTCCGACTCCTACCTTGGCTGTGGGCTTTACGCCTTCTGTGAGAAGCCGGCCGAGTCCCTCTCTCTTTCGTCGTTGCCGTTCGTATGGACCGGACCCGACGCCGGATTCGCCCGCCTCTCCGCCCTCAACTGAAGTTCATTCCTCTTCTTTAAGGCAGGTGATCTCTTCCCCTTTTCCTTCTCCTCCTTTTCCTTCTTCTTCTTCATTTTCCTTCCTCTTCTTCTTTCTTCCTCTTCTTCTTCTTCTTCTTCTTCTTGTTTTCCTACCATTTCTCCCTTTTCTTTTTTTTACAAAACCTGAGAATGAAACTTGCTTGAATTGCCTTTCTATGTTTACGCTTACATTTCTCTCTGCCAAAATGATTATTACATGGGTTATGTGAGTCCCTTTGTGAGTTATTTAGAGTCTTGATTGAATAGGTGTAAATCTTGACTGTTATGATGATTTGCTTCTCACGATTTCTAATATTGCATATTAAACGTTTGACAAAATAAAAATTGTGTTGTTTGGATAGTTGCTTTCTTAATCAGACGTTTTAGGAGTGTGTTTAAATGCAAGAGTCTTACATCATCTCCTCTTTCTTTTGGTATGTCTCGAGAATATGGGACTAGGAATGAACGCTTGTGTTGTGGCTGAATAATAGTTGGCTTGTTCTTGTGTTGGAGTTCACGCCATCCAATTGATCCGCTCCTTAATACCTATCTTCATGGGTGACATCTCTTTCCTTTCGTATGATAACATGTGATTTATATGAGAGCTCATGTTAAAGGCTGAGTATTTCTATTGATCTCATCTCAGATACGAGAATGCCAAGTAATCCTTGTTGTGTGATTCGTGTGATCTCCACGACTTATTATTCATAGTTGTAGGGTGGATGTGGTTTAGAGCATGAAGTACCATAGCAAGTACATGTACTTAACATTATGAAAGTTTTCTCTTCATCTTATTGAGTCATTGTGAGCAAGTATATTTGTTATTGATGATTTACGATCGAAGCCACATTGGAATATAGTGGATAAGGGTTGAATCACATGGTTCTATTTCATGTTCTTTATATGCAAGCTCTCTTATTAACGTCATACTTCTAGCCTTTCTTTTGGTCAACTTGATTCTTGGCTTACATGATTGGTGGATTCTTGCTTTGTGTTATAAGAATAATGGCATTTTATAGGAATATTCTATTGTCAAGACTTGTAGAATTTGGAATCCTGTGCAAAAATTATCTTTCTTATGAGAACTTACTGATTACTATGATATTTCCTTGTTTTAAAGTCTCTTGTGGATGCTTGATCTATTGCCAAACCTGTTGGAGAAACTATAAAAGTGGTTTCATGTAGGAAGGTTGTCCCATGATGAAGTGTTTGATAGAACATTATGTGTTTTGTGTTTGAATCAATGTTGTAGCGTGATGTTGGCGTGCCTCTTATAAACTTTGGAAGGAATGAAATTTGGGCCAAGAGATATGATTTCTTTTCTTGAATATATGTTTCATTAGGATAGCTCTGGTGGAAGTATAAGAAGTAGCTTGACATATGTTGGGTAGTTGTAATTGTAGCTCTCAAGTGCATCTTCTTTATGCCTCACCAATCGAAAGTTAGTTAGAAAGGAATTCGATATCATTTGCAAGGTTTGCTATCTTCAATTGTAATCCATTGTGTAAAAAAAAAATGAATACAAAGGGGTTTGTAATGTTTAATGGAATGGTTATGAGGGAAATGTGTGTCCTGGAGCATAAAATGTGTTGGAGAGTTGAATATTTGGGATTTGTTGGATGATTGTTGGAAAGATAGAACTTTGGCAAACATGTATCAAGTCTCTTATCCTCTCTACCCTTATCTCTTCTCCTTCTATTGGCCTATCTCTTTCTATATTATTTCTTTTACTACTTATGAATTGAGATGAAATGTGACAAAATGTTTGCTTTTTGCTCGGTTTTGGAGAGGTATGACATTTACTCTTATCCTTAAAAAACGTACATGATTTCATTGTGATGGCTCTAGTGGAAATACGAAACGTGATTTGGCATGTCTTTTGCAACTAATTTCATCACTTGGGGAAGCTTCTTTTCATACACCACTTTAGCTACTTAGTGGTTTTGGATTTGTGGGAGAGAAGGTTTATGTTGAGAGTCATTCGTTAACTCGATGCTATCATTTTGTGAGAAATATTTAGAATTATATTTGATATCATATGAGAAATTGGCTTAAAATCACATAGATGATTTCATCCGTTTTATATTTTAATTATCATGTTGTGTACCTTTTTTTTATTATATATAATTTCTTTAAGCTTTAAAAAGATTTGTGGTATGATTAAGATTTACAAAAAAAAAAGCTTTGGTTTATTGTGCATTGAAAGAGAGTCACGACTTATCTCACACCTGATGGATTCATAGCTCGATTTATGGTTAAAATCTATTGTGGTTTATTTTAGGTTAGAAAGTCGTGCTCTTGAAATTTCTCCTTGTTAAAAGTCTTTGTGGTTTGTTTTATGACTAGAGAATTTCATGATGATATATTTATGGGAAAACCTTTACAAACTATTTTATGCTATGAAAATTTCACGGCATGTTTTGCGAATGTTTTATAACGAAAGTTTCTCTTACGAAGTTTTTCTTGTCAGAGAATTTTTAATAGTCTTACCCCACACCCAAATTTAAAAAAAAAAAGCACTTGATTGTCTTTTGTGTCAAAAAGATTTTGGTAAACGATTTATGTGGAGTTTTACGTGATTTCGGATAAATGATTTATATAAAGTGTTTTGTAGCTTTTCATTCAAACAAGACAAAAGAAAATTTCACAAGTTAGAGTTGGGTTTAATATTTTTTTTTTTTATTTTTTTTTTGTATAGCGGATTTTGTATTGGTAGATTCTTTAGAGCTTTCTTCTGGATGAAATGGTATCTCTTAGTCTGAACTGTGTCTCTTTTATTAATGTTTGTTTCTAGGAATAGAGTTGGAAGGATGTGATGGGTAGAAAGAGGTGATGTTTTAAGTCTAATTTGTTTTCTCTTTAGAACTTAAGCTTCCCTTGTTTGCTTTGGGTTTGGTAGGGAATAGCTTGTGTAGTTGAGTCGGGTTCTAATCTTGGGAAACCATTTCCTTTACGTTATTTTTTAATTTTATTTAGAGGGTAGTTAAGTTGTTTGAGTTGAGTTTTATTCAAGTGCTTGATTTGGGGTGTGGAGACAGTAAATGGCATTAAAACCCCTTCTCTCATGTTCATTTTATATTGAATAGGAGTGAAGGGTGTTTTAGAGACATGCTTGGCTTCGAAGAAGCATGTTCAATAACAAAATGCCCACATTCCTTTATTGTTTTGTCTTCTCATTTCTTTCTCTCTTTTTGGTATTTTGTAATTTTCGTTATTCTTGCATTTCTACTACTCTCATACTTATTGTCTTACTTCACTTATAGATTACTAAACCTATTAATACATGTATGAATGTCTAGAAGGGTTAGAAAAACACATCTTCTTTCGTTCCCTATAACACTAGTGACACCTAAGGACAAAAATTAAGGATCGGTCTTAGATAACTTAGACTTAGGGTGTATGCTCCCTGTAGGGTAGAGACATCAAAACTAAACTTAGCGACACATCTTTCTAGGTTTGGTCTTTTCTTTCTCTAATCCATTAATAATCAACCAACAATTTGTAACCTAATTTTTAAAATGTGTTAAAACCCTTAATTCTTAATCAAATTATTATTAACATTTATAATTATTAAACTTCAAGTCTAAAACATACATCTAAACTAATTCTAACTAAATTAATAATAATCACCTAACAAACCTAAAATTTAAAAGAGGTAAACTTTAATTAGGAGATTCAAACCTAAGCTAAAATTCACTAGGATTAAAAAAATTCTAAATATAAAACCTTAGATTAATCTTTTAAAATCAATAAACAAACCCCCTAATACATAACAACCACTCCAAAGATGAAGTTTATTGGATGGACTACTCCGGGCTGCGGGGCTAAGTGTCCTAAGGAGGCCTGGTTCCTCGAGCCTGGTGGCACAACGCCACGAATGGATTTAATGGGGTGTTAAAACTTAAAACTAATTTCTTAATTGGCTTAAATCAAACCTTAATTGATAATAAAAAGTTTAATCTACCTTTTTCTTTTAATTTACAACCGACAAAATAATCAATCAGATCCTAAACTACAATTTCTAAAAATTAATCATAAACTACTAATATTTAAACATGAATTAAAACCTCTTTTGCCTTCTAACAAATCAAATACAAACAATTGAAATTAAACTATCCCATATAGGACCTATACAAAACCACATACTGTTACCCATACCTTAGACTTGTTTGATTAGAATAAGACTTTTAGCTCCAGGTTAGGCTCACATTTCCTCTTGTTATTCAATGCTTGCTACATATACATGTCCTATAAATACAATTATTAAATTTCTTGTTAGTTATATTTAATTTTCTGTTAGTTATACTTTTGCTATTTACCTGTATTTCTTTTCTGAATGGCATCTACGCTCATATATATATTTCTCTGTTATCTTTTCTTGCGAGGTACACTGGAGCTTAATGATCGGGAGCTAAACGACATCATTTGCTTATAAGCTTTTAAGTGGCAGCGCCACATTCAGGTATAATTTCTGCAACTCAAAACTCTTAGTTATATATCGAAATTGCTACACTGCACACACAAATTGTTAATAGGTATTCTAGTATGTTTAGGTAGCTGGCCTTAGGATAGTTCACTGACGAAGCTTTGGCCCTATAGGTCAAAGCTTGCCCCCCCTTCTGTGAGCCCTAGAGAACATTAGGGTCATTTAGGCCTGTAGAGTAGGCCACCTACTTATGCCGATTGGCATCGTTGTTTTCCCACACGAAGTGGGCATCGCTAGGTTTTTTTTGGCCTTCTGGTTTTGGGTACGATACCCTCCCTTTTTTTTTATTTTTTTCTGTGAGCCTTAGGGACCATTAGGGTCATTTAGGCCTGTAGAGTAGGCCACCTACTTATGCCATTGGGCATCGTTGTTTTCCCACACGAAGTGGGCATGACTATGATGATTTTTTGTGCGGGTACTTTGCCTGGAGGGTACCCTTAGGGTGCGTTTATTTATTTTCTCTGTACTCTGGATGTCATGCATGCATTTGTTTTTTTTTTTACACACTTTACTTCACACTACATTCCACTTACATACATGCATTACATCAATAGACCTAGGGATATTTTGTAGCCATTTCATGCATCATACATGGCGTTAGGTATATCTTTTTTGCATATTATAGAGTCACTGATTGAAACCTCTTGAACTATAAATCCTTGATTTCCTAAGATAGAGCCTTCCTATCTTTCATGCATATAGGGCGATTGATTGTGTTTAGGATGTTAGCTGGCAGCTCACTCCAGGCAAGCATAAGCCTAGGTTGTACACCCCTCAGTGTGTCTCTTCACTTCTTGTGTGTTTTGAGTCTATCATTTCTCTTAGGGTAGTAATCCGACCGTTGATCTTCTAAACTCAAAATTTTAATCATATCTTTATCCATTAAAAATGTCTAATCATCACTAAGGATAAATAGAAGAGACTATTTGGAATAGAACTTAGGAACTTTATCTGCGCACCAAATCAAAAAGTGAATAATCCAACATCCTTAATCGAGAGTTTTCTTAGATCAAGGTCTAAGATGTAATTAACTACGGGGGCTTGCGCCCGTAGGAGACCGATCCCCACAATCAAATAAACCCTATTCGAGATGATGTATCGAATAGGGGAAATCTCGTGAATTTTGGGTTATAGATATTATTATCCATCGAGGTTGGTAGGTGAAAGCCGCTATCCTCCATGGCTAATCGTATCTATAACTCCATCTGCTCTTCCATCGGCCTGCTTGTGTCGATTGTAAAGGCCTACGACCACTTTGTCCTACGGGATAGTGTGATCGTACTCTTTGCATTCGAGCCACACGAGCAGAAATCTTTCGGAGACCCACACTCCTCATCAATCATCTTTAGTAATAATTAACAAATCAGGTCTCTATAGAATGACATTGTAAGAGTCATAAAATATTAACCAGAGGGTATCTCTAAGCCTTGACAACAAGTTTATAAGCCCCCAAAATTATCTAACTAGTTTCTCCATCACTCCAACTCTACATGTAACTCGAGCACTATAATGCCTCTAATTTGCTATGATTAAAACAAATATAGCAAAGTAATTTAAATGAGCAAAACAGAATCCTCATGTTTGTATAGTTTAGAGAATTCTCATATGTGTCATATGAGGCCATAATCAAATCAAGATCATGTAATTTTAATCAAACATTAAAATAGTCGAATAATGATCAAACAACAATCAATTAGTATTCAAATCATGAACGATCAATCTTCAGTCAATGATCAAACTTTAATGGAATCATCTTCAACCATGATTCAAAAAATCTTTGAACGTTCTTTGAATAGTGATTGAACACCTTCAAATTATGATCAAACATCTTTGATCATGGTTCTATTATCATTTAAATTGTTTTGTAGATTTTTCAAATCATGAATGAAGATTGGTCGAATATTATTTTATTACAGTTTTAAGAATGTTCAATCATTATTCAATCATAATTCAAAACTGAAGGTGGTTTAAAGAAGGTTCAAACAAGTTATTAATAGGTATTCTAATATCTAGTGATGTCAAAAAAAAATTTCTAGTGATGTTTTGAATTTAAGGTTTAGAGTACAAATACTATATTCAAACCTAAATAAACAATATACATCATTACCAGAGAGTCAGCCATATAAATTTTGCCGCATCTCGAATATGTACACTCTACAATCACCATAAATGAAGAAGGTTATACAATCCTCACACTCGTTGTTGTGATATTTTGTAGCAAATTCAAACAATCATACTAAAATTTTAAGAAATTCAAATAATATCATAATGTTAAGCATGTTATAAAATTTATTGACTTATTTATAAAATATGATAAACTATATTTTTATTTATAACTTTCTGAAATGATTTTCTTACCTATCACAAATATTCATTGATATTTATGTATTTTTGAAACTATTATTTGAATTCAAAATAATAAAAGTACTATAAGCTTATTTGGAATAGTTATTCATGCTTTTAAAATAGTTATAAAATTATTATAGAAAAATAAAAACCTTTAAAAATTATAGTAATTGTTTTTAAATCAATTAATAATTTTGTTAAAAAGGTGCTATTATGAATAGAAAAAATAATGTTAATCTATTCTGATTAAAGAATAAATAGGATGGTTTATTTTTTTTTTAAATTTGTATTTAAATAAATGCACTATATAAATAATTTATATTATATTTATTTTAAATATTAGGCGAATTAAGCTTTTTATGCAAGACCAACTAGTAGTACCGAGCGGATGCAGAACATCGTCCGGAGACCAATCAAAATGCATCATATTAATGGTACTGAGCAGTGGTGCCGAGCGGTACCAACAATACTGAGCGCATGGATGACCTAGCGCATTCTGATGAGTCTCTTAATCGGGGGTTTTACATACATACCACTTTATTTCATGCTATTTACATATCTAACACCAAAAATATTAATATTACATGCTTATCACTCATAGAATAAATTTGGGTGCATGGAATGAAATATTAAAGTTTATAGGATGGTATGAATGGTATAAAAGAATTTAGAAGTGATGTATTTGATATTAAAATTGTATATGAGCGGTAGGCATGTACTATTAATATTTTCGATGTTAGTTATGTAAATAGCATGAAATACAATGGTATGTATGTAAATTTCCCTTAATCTTTATTCAAGGGGCATTCTGCCCATGAGAGCAAAACCGAAAAAAAGCTCTGGAAAATTGTAAGGAACCAGCATTACCTTGACGAATGGTGAAGCTCTGATTCCATTTGCCTGCAAAAGCGCTTAATTTGGGAGATAGTAAAGCAATTACATATCGAATTCGAATCTAAATGCTGCACTGCCGAAATCTGATCAAAGTAGAGATCTTTAGAGCTCACAGTCAGTCCTTTAATCGTTCCGGCAGTACTATCCAGAACCCGAAGAAAAAAAAAAGAAAAAAACGACTGCTTGAACTCTTTAAGCAATTCGAACAAATTACGAACTCTTCCACTATCAAATGTTTTGAAATCTCAATGGATTTGGCTCACATTTTCTGAAGAAAGCCAATCGCTTTGAGAAAGATAAAGGGACTAGGTATCGTGGTGTTGAATCTTTGGATTTGACGTGTCTGGAAATAAGTTCATACCTTTCACGTTCTTGTGTGAATTTACATCCGCTTTCTCTGTTAATAGCTCCGAGGCTTTGAGCCCTAGAATTTAAGAATTGTAAATCCCTCCTGATCGACGGCCAGCATCAATTCAGTTTATGTTGGGTATTTTTTAGTTGACGATGAAGTCCAACTCGCAATTCTTCCATGAAGACATTTTGATGAGCAATATCCTGGAGACTCATGTGCCTGATGGCCGTGAAGTTGATTCTTATCTATTACTCCGTATCGTCGAAGAGATTCTCTGTAAAATCAAGGCTCCCACTGTGGTAAAAACTTGTCTCCTGAAACTTGCTAACCATGAAAATTCTCAGTCGGAGAAGTTTTGCTCTGGAATCCAACATGACATTGGGAACGCCGATGCCCAAAAAGAGCAGTGGCAGCTGGTTCATCAAGTCTCAAGTGAGGTGTTTTAGTACGAACCTTTTAATCTAAGGAAATGTTGAATGGGTTTGATTTTATATTAAATTATTTCCAATTGTTGTCCATTTCCTACAATTTTACGAAAATCTATAAACCGTTAATCACAGATGTTGCTTAGTAGCTCCAAAGATCGGTCTTCACATGCAACAACAATGTCTGTGCTAGAACTACTGGGGAACCATTCTTGGGGTGGAAAAGTTGTTTTAGTTCTTGCTGCATTAGCAAAGTGCTATGGAGATTTTTGGCTCATCGCCAGGCTTTTTCAAACTGATGTGTTGGCCTTATCATTAGCTATGCTAAAAGGACTTGCTAGAATTTTCGGAGCTGATGAATTACATCAGCATTGGTTGGAATCTTTGAGATCTTTGGCTGAGGGAATGGTGGATGTAACAAAAATAGTGATTGAGTTTGAAGCTCTCCCAATGCAATATGTGACACTGGATGATGGAGCATTGGCTGTAATGAAGGAAAACATCCAAATAGCCTGCTACTGGATGATCAGAAGTTCTATGTCATGTTCTTCTCAAATCACTAGCATGGTTGCAATGAGTATCAAGCAAGTTTATGTCATCTACTTTTGTTTTTTTCTCAAATAACTTCTAAGCTTGATTAAGCTTCAGTAAGAAATCCGCCCCAAACAAAGCCTAACTCTCTTAACTAATGAATTTGGTTAATTTGTGGGATTTGATAATGTTGGCCTATTTTTTTCACTGAGGAATAACTTCTATATGTAAAGAATTATTATTAACTTCCATGTACAAATTAGCTACAGAGGAGGACCTGATCAATTGTGGTACTAACTTTTTCAATTTGTCAGGGAATTAAGCTTGACATGTCAAACATGGGAGCTTTGGAGTTTAGCCTATAAGATCAACCATGTACATGCTCACTTACAGAAGCAATTGGATGATTTTCACCTCCACATTGGTAAGCGCTTTTAAACATGTTTTCTTCTGGAGTTTGAACTAATACAGTTAAAATGCTTGCTACATCATAATTTAGTAAATTAAATTAAATTGCTGATTTCCTTTATTGTTTTACCGCTGAATACGATGATGAAGTTTCATTAAGTATTTTGCCATTGTTGAAGTATCTTTCCTACTGCCTAATTTGTGAACTTTGATGTTCACTATTTGGTTGTTAACATGATAAACTTCTTGTTTTGAATTGCTTGCACTACACCATACTGCATATGTGGCTCTAATACGAAGACTTATTGTTTTGAATATCTTTCATCGTGCAGTATAGATGTCTCAAACTGTCAGGCCCTAATAACTGGTTCGTACATGAAGTCAGTATTTGCTAATGCCATATTTACTGTCATTGCTTGATTATTTATAGCAGTAAGGTTTTTGTATTCAGAAGTTCCACAATGCGATTGATGTATGTGACCTCGGTGGAAGCTAACTTTCTTGATTGTGTTTATGGTGGATCTATGCAAAGAAAGAAATGGAAGAGAGGTGGACTGCGAGCACTATAAAATGGCGAGGGAACCTGTGACACTAAAATAAGAATGACGAAGGACCCATGGCTGAACTTGCATTTGTTTTGTTCAAGGGGGCATGCCGTGTTCTAGTTTGCATATTCCACATTCAAATGTTGTCAAACATTTGCTACTATTGCTGTTGTGTTCATTATCCATCCTATGTTGTGCAAAATCCAGTTGATTTGTTCCATGTCATTCAAAAATCAAACTACTACCCGTCATATGAAATCCAGACAAAGTAGTCGGTGGTCTTTCCTTTTTATTCACCCACTTGCGCGCATATTAATTTTACATTATTGAAGGAGGTTGGGTAGTAGCTCCTTTTTTTTGGAGGGGGGGGGGGGGGGTTGGCGCAGCTATTTACGCACATGCTAGTAAATTCTTATATTTACTTATATATATATATATATATATATATATATATATATATATATATATATATATATATATATATATATATATATATATATATATATATATATAATATATATATATATTTACTTACTTTAAATAACTTAATGTTAGTGGTATTTATGCTATTTAGAGATTATGGTGTTTACAAGTAAATATAAAGATTTAAATATTAGATATATAAATGCATAACAATTGAGTTAAATTCTTTTTATGATAGTTTTCTGTTAGATTGGTCCTCCATGGACCGGTCCGGCTTGTTTACAGCAGAAGGGGGCCGGCGGCTTCAAAGAGGGGGGAAAGGGTGGGGTCCACTTGAGATTCAAATACAATCTTGGAGCCAAAAGGAGGAGAAGCAAGGGCAATTAGGTTCTTTTGTATTAATTTTGAATTGTATGCATTAAGTAGGGAGAAAAGGCCAGGGTTAGGGTTATCTGAGATTTTTCTGAAAGTTATCTTGGGTTTTCTTGTGGCTAAGGCTCTAGATTGATATCTAGAGATTGGGAGAGTGTGATCCTCCTCTCGAATAGAGGATCTCTTGTATCTTTACTATTTTTCTATCATCTACTAGTAAACTACAAGTTGTTTCTCCACTATTTCTCTCAGATTTGTTGTTTCTTCTACTGTTTTGCTGTCATTTTCTGCTGTGGACAGCAGGTTTCATTGATTATTGCTTCCCAAGTGGGTATTTCCTATCAAATTGGTATCAGAGCAACTCTTGGGACCAATCGTGGGCGGTTTTGGACCATTTTCAGCGGCTGAAATTGTACCGGCGAAGGAGAAAACTGCTGAAATTTTTTTCAGCTCTTGAGATCTACGCATAAATTACAAGCCATAGATGATGGCGGCTAAGAAAGTGGATGCTTTGGAGGAGAGGATTGAAGGAGAGATGAATCAAATCAAGGAGACCGTGGAGGAAAGAATGTCTTCCATGGAAGGGCAAGTGGCCGATCTACGGGATATGATGAAGAAGATGTTGGAGTTTCAAACCCAATCGGCGGCGTTTGATGCAAAAGGGGCCGCAACGAAGAACACCAACTCTGAAATCCATCGGGAGGAAGAGGAAGTGGAAATCGTGGAAGGGAGTAGGGGAAGGCCTCATTTGGAGCCTTTCCAGAGGGAGGAGAGAGGAGGAAGATATGGGGAAAGGCAAGGCTATGGAGGCGTGGAACCAAGAGGTGCGGGTTGGGAGCATCGGGGGGTTATCATGGGCACTGGGAAGCTGTTTTTGAAGATCGGAGAGGGAATTTTGAAGAGGGATTGGGACAGGGTAGAGCAAGGGAAGATCGGGAGACATGGGGGCCCAGACACATGGGAGAGGGGAAACTATGGAGGATTAAGGGGGAATGGCGGGGATCAGAAGGTGAGAAAATTAAAAATGCCCATTTTTGAAGGGGAGGATGCCTATGGGTGGATTTACAATGTGGAAAGGTACTTTGTTGTTAACGGCTTGACGGAGGAGGAGAAATTATCGGCAGCGGGCTTGTGTCTGGAAGGGAAGGCACTCTCTTGGTACCAGTGGAGGGATCAGAGAAGACCTATTCGGAGTTGGGAAGAATTCAAGGACAGTTTGATAGAGCATTTCCAAACCGACCGGGGAGGAGACTTCTACGAGCAGTTCTTTTCTCTAGTGCAGGATGGGTCTGTGGCGGACTACCGAGAGAGATTTGAGCATCTGGCCAGCAGGGTTGAGCGCTTGTCCGATACTGTGCTGGAGGGGAACTTCATGAAGGGATTAAAGGCGGAGGTTAGAGCAGCGGTGAAGGTCTTGATGCCCAGGGACCTGGGGGAGGCCATGAAGCTTGCACAATTGGTTGAAAATCAAAAGAATATGGAGAAGGGAGCTAGGAATAGCAACTCAGGAGGCACTTACAGGTGGATGACTACCCACCTAGCCCCTAAAGGAGCATCCAACAGAGGGATAAAAAATTCCAAAGGAAAAAGCAACAGGAGGAGGAAATGGGGGGCAGTTCAAAAAGCTTACTGAGAAGGAAATGCAAGAGAAGAAAATAAAGGGGCTGTGTTTCCGATGCGATGAAAAATACATGCCTGGGCATAAGTGCAAGGATTGAACTCTTCAAGTTCTCCTCGTTTGTGAAGACGAGGAAGACGAAGAGGGAGGGGGAATTGATTCTGAGGTGGAGGAGGAAAAGATGCATCTGGACGTGGTAGAAGTTTCTCTCAACTCCGTAGTGGGATTCACTCCGAGTCACACTATGAAGGTGAAGAGAGAGACAGCTGACCGTGGAGTCGTGGTGTTGATAGATAGTGGGGCAACCCACAATTTCATTTCCACCCAGATTGTGGAGCTGCTGGGGATAAAGTTAGTAGATATTGGAAGCTATAGGGTGATGATGGGCACGGGGAAGATAGAAATGTGAAGAGGAGTCTGTAGGGGGGTGGTGCTGAAGATCCAAGGTATACAAGTGAAGGAAGACTTCCTTCCCCTAGAATTGGGGAGTACGGATGTCATTCTAGGGATGAAGTGGTTGCAGGCATTGGGGGAAACCAAGGTCAATTGGGGCACTCTGCGGATGGAGTTGGTGAAGGGTGGAAGGAAGAGGGTGATTCAAGGTGATGCGGGGCTGACCAAGGCAGGGGTTTCTCTTAAATCCCTAATCAAGATTATTCAGGAGGGGGAAGGCTATTTGGTGGAATTACACAGATTAGAGGGAGTGAGTGTGGAGGAAGGGGGAGACATACCCCTCTCTGTGCAGCCTTTTATCCAGGAATTCGAGGAGATTTTTCAACCACCTCTAGGGTTGCCACCACCCAGGGAGCATGAGCATGCCATCATATTAAGAGAGGGAGTGTCACTTGTCAGCTTACGACCTTATAGTTACCCTCAGTTTCAGAAGGATGAAATAGAAAAGTTGATCAGAGAAATGCTGGAAACAGGGATCATCAGGCCCAGCACTATCCTGTTCTCTAGTCCTGTTATATTGGTGAAGAAAAAGGATGGCAGCTGACATTTCTGTGTAGACTACCGCGCACTCAACAAGGAAACTGTACCTGATAAGTTTCCCATACCAGTGATTGATGAGCTTCTGGATGAGTTGAGTGGAATAGTGATTTTCAATAAGATCGACTTGAAATCAGGATATCACCAGATACGAATGAAGAAAGAAGATTTGCCCAAGACCGCTTTTAAAACTCATGAGAGCCACTATGAGTTCCTTGTGATGCCCTTTGGCCTCACCAATGCCCCAGCCACGTTCTAGGCACTCATGAATAAGATCTTCAAGCAGTATCTCAGGTGATTTGTGTTGGTATTCTTCGATGACATCTTACTATATAGCAGAACAGAGGATGAGCATTGGGGACACTTAAAGAAGGTGTTACAGGTTCTCCAGGCGCACCAGTTGAGGGCTAACTTGAAGAAGTCCTGCTTCGCGCAAGCTAGTGTGGAATACTTGGGGCATGTGGTATCCAAGGAAGGGGTAGCAGTAGATTAGTCCAAGATTGAGGCCATGCTTAAGTGGCCACTGCCCAAAAATCTAAAGGAGTTGAGGGGATTCCTAGGGCTTACAGGGTACTATAGAAGATTTGTGAAGGGATACAACACTATAGCTTTGCCACTCACTGAGCAGTTGAAGAAAGATTGGTTCTTATGGGGGGAGGCAGCTACGACAACATTTGAGAAGCTGAAAAAAGCTATGACCACAGTTCCGGTCTTAGCTTTGCTGGATTTTACTCAGGTCTTTATAATAGAGACAAATGCATCGGGATATGAACTAGGAGAAGTGCTGATGCAGAGTCACAGGCCCATTGCATATTTCAATCAGGTGTTGACTGCCAGGGCCCGGCTGAAATCTGCCTATGAGAGGGAGTTGATGGCAATCATTTTGGCCATTCAAAAGTGGAGCCCCTACTTTCTCGGAAGACATTTCATCGTCAGAACCAACCAACAGAGCAACCAACAGAGCCTGAAATATTTGCTGGAGCAGCGCATGGTGACAGAGGAGCATCAGAGGTGGCTATCCAAACTGCTCAGATATGATTTTGAGATTCAGTACAGGCCAGGGGTAGAAAATAAGACAGCAGATGCCTTATCCAGGTGCATGGGGGAGTTGCAAACACTGGCTGTATCAGTCCCAATGATGCTAGATTGGGAAGCCATAAAGGAGGAAAGGGTCAGGAATGAGAAACTAGGAAAGATCAGGGCTGACTTACTGAAGGGAGAGGGCAGCCATCCAGGATACTCGTTGGAGGGGGAGAGTGTTGCACCAGGGGAGGTTTGTGTTACCCAGAACGTCAGTACACATCCCACAATTGCTCCAAGAGTTCCATGGAACTGTAGTGGGAGGTCATTCAGGAGTGCTAAAGACCTACAAGAGACTAGCGGCAGAGCTGTACTGGAAAGGTATGCATAGGGATGTAGAAGAGATGGTATCCAGGTGCGAGGTGTGCCAAATGAATAAGTATCTAGCTATGTCACTAGGGGGTTACTGCATCCATTGGCATTACCAGGATGTGTCTGGGAGGAGATATCTATGGACTTCATTGATGGGCTACCCCGCTCTGAGGGATTCACTGTGATTTTGGTGATAGTGGATAGATTGAGCAAATATGCTCACTTTATTCCTCTACGCCATCCATACACTGCGGTGATAGTAGCGTCAGTTTTCATCAGGGAGATAGTCAGATTACACGGAGTGCCAGAGCTGATAGTATTAGATAGGGATAAAGGGTTCCTCAACCATTTCTGGAAAGAATTGTTTAGACTGCAGGGGACTGTGCTGAAAAGGAGTACTGCTTACCACCCACAAACGGATGGTCAAACAGAAGTAATCAACCGAAGCCTGGAAACTTATCTGAGATGCTTCGCATCAGAGACACCCAAGCTATAGGCTAAATGGCTATCATGGGCCGAGTACTGGTACAACACCTCTTTTCATTCAGCCTCTGATGGCCCCATTTAAGGTGTTGTACGGAAGGGATCCGCCCCACTTGGTGCATTTTGGGAGTAGCAGCACGCTCGTTTCTTCAGTGGACGAGTATTTGGAGGAGAGGGATAAGATACTGGAAGAGTTAAAAAGACATCTGTTGAGGGCTCAAAAGATTATGAAGAAACAAGCTGATGGGCATCAGAAGGATATTCAGTTTGAAGTGGGCAAGAAGGTATTTTTGAAACTCCATCCATATCGACAGAAAACGGTTTCCAACCGGAAGAATGAGAAGCTTGCTCCAAGGTACTTCGGTCCTTATGAAGTGCTAGAGAAAATTGGAGCCGTGGCATATCGTCTGAAGCTACCACCGACAGCGACGATCCACCCCGTTTTCCATGTATCCAAGCTAAGGAGAGCCATTGGAGATTATGTTACCAGTTCTGAGTTACCAGGGACATTAACAGATGAAATGGAAATGATATTGGAACCTTTGGAGCTCATGGAGGTTCGTCAGAAAGCAGATGGAGCTACAGAAGTCCTGATCAAATGGAAGAACCTCCCTGACTACGAGGCCACGTGGGAGCCATACGAGCGGATGAAGCGACAGTTTCCTGACTTCCACCTTGAGGACAAGGTGGTTCTTTGGGAGGGCGGTAATGTTAGACCGGTCCTCCATGGACCGGCTCAGCCCCCTGGGCCGGTCCGGCTTGTTTACAGCAGAAGGGGGCCGATGGCTTCAAAGAGGGGGGAAAGGGTGGGGTCCACTTGAGATTCAAATACAATCTTGGAGCCAAAAGGAGGAGAAGCAAGGGCAATTAGGTCCTTTTGTATTAATTTTGAATTGTATGCATTAAGAAAGGAGAAAAGGCTAGGGTTAGGGTTATGTGAGATTTTTCTGAAAGTTCTCTTGGGTTTTCTTGTGGCTAAGGCTCTAGATTGATATCTAGAGATTGGGAGAGTGTGATCTTCCTCTCGAATAGAGGATCTCTTGTATCTTTACTATTTTTCTATCATCTACTAGTAAACTACAAGTTGTTTCTCCACTATTTCTTTCAGATTTGTTGTTTCTTCTACTGTTTTGCTGTCATTTTTTGCTGTGGACAGCAGGTTTCATTGATTATTGCTTCCAAAGTGGTTAGGAAATACTTGAAATCAAGTATTTCCTATCACTTTCTTACTCTTTGATTTTCAGACTGCAACTCAATTCCATTTGGCTAATACTTGTTGCTTTCACATTGTTTCTAGAATTTTTGTGGCGGGAAGCTACTTTTTACAATTAGAGTTGTTAATATGGGGCAGCTTTAAGAAAGCAACTACATGATTTATATGTATATTGATATCCACAATAACTTTATAAATTTACTTTCCCGTTAACAACTTCATAAACATCTTTAGAAAACATTACAGTAATGCCAAATAGACCCTATATTGCAAGACGGAAGATCACCATTATCATCATTAATCTTATCCCAATTATTTGGGATTGGCTTTAGATATCATCATTCATACTTCATTCTTGATGAGTTGCACGTTGTGTTAAGCAATGATTAATTGTACTAAAAGGTGCACTATAAAATTATTTCTCTTTTATTTCTTGTGCAGAGAAAAACATAGATTCACAGCTTATGCATTTGTTTGAGGAGGTCCATGTTGATAATCAAAAAGTTCTTCGCACCTTATTTGCTCTTAAGGATGACTTTCCACTTTTGGATGCGTTCTCAAATCAAAAGGTTTGCTAAAAGTTCTGGGAATGATTTTGTAGTTTGGTGATTTATAATGGGAAAAGCATCAATGGATCTAATGATTCCTTTACATGGATCCAACATGCATATATAGAAAAGTTCAAGATCGAAGGTTTATATGCATTCACTCCATACAGTTGATTATGTTTTTATAGCTAGTCCGGTTTAATATGTCTGTATAGGTAGGCGTTTCTATTCTACAAAACAAAGAAATCCTCCTCTTCATCTCAAAGCCTGAAGTGAAGTTTGATAGGTTTCTCCTTATCATGCAACAACTACAAAGCTACTCCAGGAATGGGCAAGAGAAACCATATGAAATTGTTTGGGTTCCTATCGTAACCACTGCAACCCAGTCTAACATTGACGAGAGAGCCTTTAGTCATCTAGCAGAGATAATGATATTCTACTCGATCAATCAGCCTACAAAACTTAGCTTATCAGTGATAAACTTTATTCATGAGGTGTGGCATTACCGAGGAGATCCTATAATGGTGGTTTTGGATTCAACAGGTAAGGTTATAGCTTCAGATGCCTTCGATATGATATCAGTATGGGGAGAAAAAGCTTACCCGTTTTCAGTTTCAAGAGAAAGAGAGCTTTGGGAAGTAGAAAACTGGACTATAGAAGTCCTGCTAAATGGGATTCACCCTCTCCTGTCGTACTGGGTATGTTGTTTAACTTTCAATTCACAGGATTTTTTCTGCATTGATGTATAATATGTTCAGCATATTTGAAATTTATAACTTTTTCTAGTCCACAATAGAACATTTATAACGAGACTTCTGATATTTACTGTACTGAATTATACACCAATGATTCAATATTCTAGCGTGAATTAAATATAGGAGTTTGCATTTTTATTTACATTATCTTTTTATTCATGCGTATAATGCTATATTACCTTGTAGAAAAACAAAGCCTAGAGAATGTAATTGATCTTTTAATATGTGTATTTCAATTATTTCTGGTAAAATAATTGCATCATTTTTGTTTTCATATAATAAAACTAACATGTTGGCTTTCATATGGCACCGTTTGTGTATCTTTTGGGCTTCATGTGGAATGCTGCTTACATTTGTTTTATTGAATCTAATTTAAAATTTGATGTAGTATAACTTGTCTAAGTAGAATAAAGCTAGACAATAATGATCAAAATTAAATGATGGCATGACACATCATAAGATAGGACACGAGAAGCGTTGAACCCAAATATGTCTGTTGATGACACCCAACCTTAACTAGCAGACAAGCTAAGAGGCACATACTTGCAAACCTATAGTGAGCATGGAAAGAGAAGAAGAATATATGGGGAAAGTGTTTCACTATCTCAATAGTCTTTTTAGAAAGTGACAAAAGGTCAGAAATATTCCTCTTCATTCTTTATTTATAAGAATCCAAGGGCTACAAGAAAGGCTACATAAAAAAGAAATAAAAATACAGCTTTAAATAGCCCCTAGTACGGACTGCCCTGGATGCATATCAAGACTTGATAAGTCTTATGAATAACTATCTTTTAATTCAATTCTTCGGTCTTGGGGAGATTCCCCTTGTGATGAGACTCATGGGCGAGTGCATGTAAGCGAGTCCACCAAGTAGGGCCGAATTGAGAAGGTTGTTGTTGATGACTCCTTTGAAAGAATTAGCGAATCTTTTGATGAAATCCATCAATCACCTCGATGTGGGGGGAAGTATATGCTGGCCACGGGGGTAGTTGACTCTATTGTCGGATGAGTATGGTGTGGCGAGCTGGAATCCTCTTAAAAAGGCCCTTCCCTGTAGCTTTAATGATTGATGGCATTGATGGCACTCCACCCTAGGTGGATGCAAATGGCTTTGTTGGAGAGCGAGTTTTGATCTGAGTGATATGTATGAACTCTTGGCTTTCTTGTGAGAGGTGACTCCTCTCTGAATGCTTTATCGAGTTGGATTTGATGACCCTCAAGCCAGTCTTCATTGCGAGGCCCACGAGATATGAGTTCACTGGTTATAATCTAACAACTACTTGTTAAATACCTGAAAAATGTATATGCGAGTGTGCAAAATAGCATAAAAGATTAGAGATTTATTTTTCATAATATGATGGTAGGGCTTAAAATTGGTTCCATGATAAAGACAATTTGAGATGAGGACCAAAATGGTCCCTTGACTATTCACAAAAGATCAAAATGGTCATCTACTATTTAAAAGTACATTCTTTTCTTAAATATCTAAATGATTCATAGAAGGACTAATTTGGCTTTATTTAATAAGTTATTGGACCAAATTGGTACTTTTATATAGTCGAGGACTATTTTTACCCTTCAGAAAACTTAGAGGACCAATTTGGTCCTTGTCTCACGAAAATTTGTTTGTGGTTGAGCTTTAGATTGTTCATGATCAACACCTCAGTTGACAGATTATTATAGTTTTCAAGCTTCATTGTCTTGCACAATAGAGCTAATAGTTAACAAATTGAGTAAGAATATTTATGCATTAGTTTTCTTCATTGTTTTTTATTTTAATATATTGAAATTAATCTCAGAGGATGTAGACCTCTTACGTTCTTACTACAATTCTTTTTTTCATAACAAAGATGCTGTATACTACATAGCTTGAAATCCAAAATGCTTAGTTTGTGTGTTTTCTGCAATTCAATTGTCCAGATATTTAATATAGGCTCACAAGTAGCATACTTGCCTTCAGCTATAAGATATTTAATCGTTAGCAAACATAGTTCAGTGGAAATGAAATTTAATTTTGTGGACAAATTGTGTCTTATAATAGGATTTTATTACCAGTGGATGGCTATTTCACGTTGGAGAGACATAGGACACTTTCAGCAGTACATGCTAATGTCTGACTTGGTACATACTCTCTTTAAATTCCATAATTTAATACCTAGTTTGACTTGAACATTGTCATTTTTTTATGATCCCACATTTGCCTAGCACATTAGTAATCTCACAACATGAGGAAAAAAATTTGAAGTGTATTTAACGGATAAATGTAAAGGAAAATATACAAAACTATCCGGCTCCTAAACCTCCTCCTAGTTTTTTTTTTTTTTTAGTTTTTTTTTGTTTGTCGTGTTGGTTTCTTTTTTCTTTTCCTTCCTTTTTGTTTTCTTTTTTTTTCTATTTACTCTTCTTGCCTTTAAAAACTTATTAATAGAGGAGTTCTTAACAGAGAATTCAGATTTTGAAGAATTAGAAGCATGGCTAGAGAGGCAGCATCTAGTATCATGTATCCTGGAATTCCTCCAGGTGGTGGTCAAACCTCCCTCTCTCCCTTTCAGCCACTCATTAGCCTCCCTCCTAGCGGCAATCAACTTGTTTCGAGCAATCATATGCCTTCGTCCAGTTCTTGGAAGCCCCGCCACCACCCTCTTCCTGCCAACTGACGGCCCATCCGGTTGAGATTTTCTGTCAATATGGCAAAATCGGGGTATTCATGGGCGATTTCATGTTATTAGTTGAACATTGTCAACTCTGTCAACTTGCCGACTAAGGATCGGGTTCGTTGTCGGTCTTATGCTTTTATTAATGAATTTTTTTTTTTGAAGGCCTAATATGAATGTATAAAACAAATATCTCGGTTGATGTCACAACTGTATATTTATTTGATGGATCAAACCGTGTCAACTCCTATCCATTCATATAGAAGGATCGGACTCGAACTTAAGTTCATTTCTTGATCGTGCAACATCGTCAAATGTCACGTGTGCACACATAATACACTTGCTGAGGCCCATACGGGCATTTAGTTGCATGTATTTTGCAAGATGTATTTATGTGGCGGTTATATGTATGTAGTGTGATGAATGCATGTGACACATCTACATGTTACACATACACCCTCATGCATCTATTTGTATATTGGCATGTGTATTTGTATCATGCATGATGTGTTTACATGATACGTGTATGTTGACATATGTATTTGCATCTTGCATGATATATCAATATACAACATTGTGGTTTAATGCGAGAACGTAGTAATAGTGAATTTGCATGGCATGCGTGTATGTGGCATTTTGCATTTGCATGGTACTTGTATGTATACAGTGTAGTGGGTGTGCACGACACATTTGCATGTGGTCTAGTTAGGGCTATCAATTCGTGTCGGTGGGTCGTGTTCAGGTCAGACACGACCTGGTTGTATCTGACCCGACCCGGATACGACCTGAAATAGGTTTCGGGTCAATTCTCTGGACCTGAACCCAACCCGGATCGGGTTCAGGTCAACACGACCTGACACAGAATTTTGAAAATAAATCTCAAAGGCGAGGGTTCCAATCACTACTTGCAGTTCCGGTCCCGACGGCATGACGGCGTGGCGGCGTGGTAGCGGCGGTACAGCGGCTAGCAGTAGCGGCGGCAGCACGCGAACGTCGAGACTCGCGATTCGCACTAAGCGACGCAGCACCAGACTACTAGACGCGACTCGACGCAGTGCACGCAAACAGACTGGCGATTGGGACTACGACTCAACGCTTCGGGCAACGCGAGCAGTTGAGCTGGCGGGCAGGCGGGCAGGCGGGCACTCGACACTTCGGGTAGGGCGGGCAGCAGATGCGGGCAGAGGATTTTCGGGTTTTTTTTCGGGTTGCCGGGTTAACCCGAATCAGACTTGATTTTTGAAATGAGTTGGTTTGTTCATCCCGAACTCAACCCGTTTCACAAACAGGTTGACCCGAACTCGGATTTTTTCGGGTTGGGTCTGTGAGATCTCGTTCCCTTACTGTTCCTCTCTGAATTGGATTTTCCTCCCAGGATAGGCCGGGACGATATTGAGATCGTCCAGGCCGATCAGTGCATTGAAAACGACTGATTTATGGAGTGTTTTCTGGAATGATTTCTGGAGTGGATCGTCCATGCCGATTTTGGATCGGCCGGGGACGATCAGATACGACAAGAATCCCGAGAGCATCGTCCTGAGAAATTGTCCAGGGCCTATTTGATTTTGTTCTGATCGGCCAGGACGATGTGGCGATCGGCCGGGCCGATCAGACTAATGTTATAAGCAAATCAGCTCATTTTGAGGAGAGAGAAAATCATTTTTATAAAACGAAAATATCTGAGGAGAGAGAAAGAGAAAGGAAAAGAGAAGAAAAGCTTGGTTTCGGAGGCCGCGGAGCGCTTTTCGTCCGACGCCGCTGTTGGAAAAAGTGTAGATCTCATGGTAAGGACTCCGAATCCTATTTCTGTTTTCAAAGATGTTGTGTTTTGATCGATTCGTGCACTGTTTTGTGTTTTCGTAGTCGAATTTTAGACCTGATCTGGTATTGACACAACTTTCACCGCACAACTTTTAGAATGTTATAGATATGAATATTGTACACGATTTGAGTATTTTCTACGATGATTTTACCGGTCGGAATTGATTCTACGCGATTTTAATTGAATAGAAAAATATCAGGATGTTATTTGATATGGATTTAGTAGAAGAATAGTCTTATATTGTTGTCGTGAACATTCTATTGTAATTTGGTGAATTGTGATTTTGTAGGATTTTTGTGTAAATTTGATAGACTGTCGTTACGCTGCCGAAATTTCGTACGATTTCCGATTTTTCTGAGATTGATAGATTAAATAGATATGCATATGAATGTTGATATGATTGCTCTAGATTGTTCTTATATTGCCTATTTATTGAATTGATTATTGATTGATTATTGATACTGGAACACAAGTGGAACCTGGTTGAACGTTGGTTGGAGATTGAATTGATCTGTACAGGATGGTGGGCCGACGGGCTTTCCTTTAAACATTGATTATGGATATATGGATGGGAGTCATAAGGGGTTTATAGAAATGCCGACGGGCGGCCGACGGGCAATAGAGTGACGACTCTTTTTATTGAAACCAACGTATGTATATCTACAACAGAAATATGGATTCTACAACAGCAACATAGCCAGTTGATTGTACTTGTTCAGTATTATTGTATTGAAATGCATGTTTACTGTATTGATCTACAGATTTATAGATTTATTGCTTTATCGATTTTCTGCTTTATTAATTGGATTGGATTGACGGATTTTCTTTTACTGTACGGATTTCATTGATAGATTCAGAGCATTGACTGATCATTGAGCATGGATACTATTGAGCATAGATATTGACATGGATGGATATAGATATTATATTGATTCAATTGATGCTATGGACATGACACTATAGATTCATTGATATTATTGATTTTAGACTCATTGATACTATTGTTTCTGCACCGTATTACCTGCTGCATTGATGCATTGCTAGTATAGATTGAGATTTATTGTATTGCTTTTCCGATAGATTTTATTGACTAGATAGTATTGATTTGATCGATTGATTCGATACGATTGAGATTTATCGTATTGCTTTTCCGATAGATTTTATTGACTAGATAGTATTGATTTGATCGATTGATTCGATACGATTGAGATTTATCGTATTGCTTTTCCGATAGATTTTATTGACTAGATAGTATTGATTTGATCGATTGATTCGATACGATTGATTTGACTGATCGACGGATTCTCCTGAGATTTGACGTATTGATTGATTGAGTTTGATTTATCGGTTCTTCTATCGCTGCATCGATGATTAATAGTGATTGATTTGACGGATTGATTGATTTTCAACTGTGTACGGATTTCTTCGAGATTGACGTGTATTGATTGAGATGGATTTATCGATTCGCCCGCCGCTGTATAGACTTGATTTCATTGACTATGGATTTCCGTATTGCATAGACTCATTGACCATTGACTGATATGAATTTGATTGATTGACATGCATATTGATAGCATCGCCGTGCTTTGATTTCAGTTATAGGTAGTAGGTGACCTGCTGGGCTTTGTAAAGCTCATTATATGTGGTTGATATCAGGGCAAGGGAGCAGGAGATAGAGATTGATTCGGATCTTCAGGTTTTAGTTCTTTTGATGATTTAGATTCTTTTGTACTCAGGACAGTATAGATTTCGGTACCTGTGGTTTTAGCATATTTCCTGAGTATTGTATATGATGTTTTGAGATATGGATCGACTTGTATATGGATGTTTTAAATTATAGACTTTTTATTAGATCGTGATTGATTGACGTTATAGATAGCTCTGGTAAATGGTCGGATGTATCGAAATTCTTTCCAAGTTAGATCTCGGGGCATGACAAGTTGGTATCAGAGTAGTGTTATTGGAAGAATGGATTGTTACCAGAGTTGTAGGATTGGATTGAGAGTTGGGTAGAATGGGTAGCTGTAAGAGCTTCATTGGCATACATCATTGCATGTGTGTATCATTTCTTCTGAATTGTGCAGGTGAAAAGATATGGATCCTCCGGCAGAATCAAGTGTACCGAATGAGCAACACAGCGCAGCTCCAGTACATTCAGAGAGTATGATGCAGTTGGCTACTGCGATAGCACATGTTATGGGTGATGCGCAGAGCAAGATGAGTGGGAGCAAAGAGGAAGAGGCAGACAGACACTTGCAGATGTTTCATAAGCTGAAGCCTCCGTTGTTCAAAGGGGTTGTGGGACCCCAGGCTGCTGAAGATTGGATAATGAGGGTAGAGAAGATCTTTGACAGCATGCAGTGTCCGGAAAATCGAAAGGTACCTTTGGCTATGTTTCTTTTTGAGGGTGAAGCGGAGAGATGGTGGATTGGACAGCAGAGAGAGAAATTCCAGGGGAAGACCAATGCTGAGATCACCTGGGATGAGTTCACCGCAGTGTTCAGGATGTGGTTTGTACCACCGTCAGCTCAGCGACAGATGCAGGAAGCTTTCATGAGATTAGAGCAAGGCCGCAAGTCAGTGATGCAGTACGAGGCCAAGTTTACTGCACTTGCGAGGTATGCTGCTCATCTGATTCCTACTGCCGAAGAGAAATGTTATAGATTTCTGCATGGGTTGAATAGAGAGCTGAGACACCCACTTGTTCCCTTCTGGATACATGAGTTTTCTGAGCTGGTGGAGCGGGCCCGATTGATAGAGATTGACTTGGCGACACCGGTATCGAGGTACGATGATACCAGGAGGAGGAGAGATGAGGTACGACGAGATGATTCTGGTAGAGACAGAGATAGAGAGAAGAAAAGCAGGTACGATGATTCGAAGGGATCTGCATCGGGATTTGTATCGCGATCTGCATCAGTAGTATCGTCTGGTAGTTCTGGCGAGTGCATTCACTGTGGTAGACGACATGCAGGTCGGTGTTACCTGTTGACGGGACAGTGCTTTCATTGTGGACAGCAAGGGCATAGAGCAGCGAATTGTCCCCAGAAAGGATTGGGTGGAAGGTCTGATTCTGGCACTGGTACAGGACAGCAGAGGACTGTTGGCTCGAGAGCCTACAGTGAGAGATCAGGGAATCGGATGATTGATAGATCGGTCAGAGATCAGAGGGAAACAGTTGCGCCACGACCTCCTGCACTTCCTCCAGTGGTGCCACGTGTTTATAGTTTACAGCATCATGAGGATCAACAACGACCGAAAAGTTCTACTGGTAAGATGATTTGACTAATTGATTGATTGACATTTGATCATGCATATTGACATTTGATTGATTGCATTGTGTGTTTTGTATGGATTTCGACGAGTTTTGATTTTGATTTGGATCGATTTGTTTTGCGTTGTTTTTGCTTCGTACCTGTAGGGAAATGTCGGGACGACATTTTTCTAAGGTGGGGAGATTGTGAGATCTCGTTCCCTTACTGTTCCTCTCTGAATTGGATTTTCCTCACAGGATCGGCCGGGACGATATTGAGATCGTCCAGGCCGATCAGTGCATTGAAAACGGCTGATTTTTGGAGTGTTTTCTGGAATGATTTCTGGACTGGATCGTCCAGGCCGATTTTGGATCGGCCGGGGACGATCAGATACGACAAGAATCCCGAGAGCATCGTCCTGAGAAATCGTCCAGGGCCTATTTGATTTTGCTCTGATCGGCCAAGACGATGTGGCGATCGGCCGGGCCGATCAGACTAATGTTATAAGCAAATCAGCTCGTTTTGAGGAGAGAGAAAATCATTTTTATAAAACGAAAATATCTGAGGAGAGAGAAAGAGAAAGGAAAAGAGAAGAAAAGATTGGTTTCGGAGGCCGCGGAGCGCTTTTCGTCCGACGCCGCTGTTGGGAAAAGTGTAGATCTCGTGGTAAGGACTCCGAATCCTATTTCTGTTTTCAAAGATGTTGTGTTTTGATCGATTCGTGCACTGTTTTGTGTTTTCGTAGTCGAATTTTGGACCTGATCTGGTATTGACACAACTTTCATCGCACAACTTTTAGAATGTTATAGATATGAATATTGTACACGATTTGAGTATTTTCTACGATGATTTTACCGGTCGGAATTGATTCTACGCGATTTTAATTGAATAGAAAAATATCAAGATGTTATTTGATATGGATTCAGTAGAAGAATAGTTTTATATTGTTGTCGTGAACATTCTATTGTGATTTGGTGAATTGTGATTTTGTAGGATTTTTGTGTAAATTTGATAGACTGCCGTTACGCTGCCGAAATTTCGTACGATTTCCAATTTTTCTGAGATTGATAGATTAAATAGATATGCATATGAATGTTGATATGATTGCTCTAGATTGTTCTTATATTGCCTATTGAATTGATTATTGAATTGATTATTGATTGATTATTGATACTGGAACACAAGTGGAACCTGGTTGAACGTTGGTTGGAGATTGAATTGATCTGTACAGGATGGTGGGCCGACGGGCTTTCCTTTAAACATTGATTATGGATATATGGATGGGAGTCATAAGGGGTTTATAGAAATGCCGACGGGCGGCCGACGGGCAATAGAGTGACGACTCTTTTTATTGAAACCAACGTATGGATATCTACAACAGCAATATGGATTCTACAACAGCAACATAGCCAGTTGATTGTACTTGTTCAGTATTATTGTATTGAAATGCATGTTTACTGTATTGATATACGGATTTATAGATTTATTGCTTTATCGATTTTCTGCTTTATTAATTGGATTGGATTGACGGATTTTCTTTTACTGTACGGATTTCATTGATAGATTCAGAGCATTGACTGATCATTGAGCATGGATACTATTGAGCATAGATATTGACATGGATGGATATAGATATTATATTGATTCAATTGATGCTATGGACATGACACTATAGATTCATTGATATTATTGATTTTAGACTCATTGATACTATTGTTTCTGCACCGTATTACCTGCTGCATTGATGCATTGCTAGTATAGATTGAGATTTATCGTATTGCTTTTCCGATAGATTTTATTGACTAGATAGTATTGATTTGATCGATTGATTCGATACGATTGAGATTTATCGTATTGCTTTTCCGATAGATTTTATTGACTAGATAGTATTGATTTGATCGATTGATTCGATACGATTGATTTGACTGATCGACGGATTCTCCTGAGATTTGACGTATTGATTGATTGAGTTTGATTTATCGGTTCTTCTATCGCTGCATCGATGATTAATAGTGATTGATTTGACGGATTGATTGATTTTCAACTGTGTACGGATTTCTTCGAGATTGACGTGTATTGATTGAGATGGATTTATCGATTCGCCCGCCGCTGTATAGACTTGATTTCATTGACTATGGATTTCCGTATTGCATAGACTCATTGACCATTGACTGATATGAATTTGATTGATTGACATGCATATTGATAGCATCGCCGTGCTTTGATTTCAGTTATAGGTAGTAGGTGACCTGCTGGGCTTTGTAAAGCTCATTATATGTGGTTGATATCAGGGCAAGGGAGCAGGAGATAGAGATTGATCCGGATCTTCAGATTTTAGTTCTTTTGATGATTTTGATTCTTTTGTACTCAGGACAGGATAGATTTCGGTACCTGTGGTTTTAGCATAGTTCATGAGTATTGTATATGATGTTTTGAGATATGGATCGACTTGTATATGGATGTTTTAAATTATAGACTTTTTATTAGATCGTGATTGATTGACGTTATAGATAGCTCTGGTAAATGGTCGGATATATCGAAATTCTTTCCAAGTTAGATCTCGGGGCATGACAAGTTGGTATCAGAGCAGTGTTATTGGAAGAATGGATTGTTACCAGAGTTGTAGGATTGGATTGAGAGTTGGGTAGAATGGGTAGCTGTAAGAGCTTCATTGGCAGTGTTGGGTAGAATGGGTAGCGTACAATATGTATGTATGATGCATATTGCATATTGCAATATGCACTTTGCATGCAATAATGTATATGCATTTGGTACATTCATGTGTTTGATGAGGATGCTTGTAACATGTATACTCATCCCTAACTACATGTAGTCGTGATATGGTTATGTCGTACACTTGTATATGCATAATGTATTTTGCGTGGTCCCTTTTGTATATTACAACAATGTATATGCAAATCATCAACAATGCAATTTAGCTCATTTTATCTTTTGCAAGTTGTTGTTTTCTTCAGTACTTAACTTACAGGAGTGTATTTTTATTTGCAAATGGGCTACACATTGCATCAAGAGTCTTCTACCTATTGCTTGCAAGGGAGCTAATTTATCTAGTGTGACAACATGGCATTGCAAATCTGCTGCTTCAGTTTACCAGTGGCCCACAATTTTTATTACGAATTTTCTTCTTTCACTTAGATGTAAATTGTAGTGTTGTGCTACGGGTTGCTTGTTGCTTTTTATGAGTGAGTTTTTGTGCATTGCAAGCTTCGTTTGACATCGCTCATGATTTAGTGTTATGTATTTAAGAGCTAATAGTTATTGCATTATGTCTAGTGCGACTTCCCCACTATTGCTCGTAAACAGGACTGTTGTATGCATTTTCAGTCTTCCACTATCATCTGCTAGCAAGTTGCTTTGAATACAAATCTTCTATCACTATCTACAAGTATTTGTATTGACTATGGATCTTTTGTATTTGTCTGTAGATGACATGTTGTATATGACTCATCTCCTATAGCGCCTCATAGGTGCTTGTATCTGCTACATTCCACATGCCTTTGCTTACTGAGGATCGGCGTATTTGACTGTCATTGCACAATTTTTGACTATAAAAGTGCGGTAACATTTACTGCCTCTTGCTGATCGTCACTCACAAGCATACTATTGTGCACATGACAAATCCCCCGCCATTGCTAGTAAGCACTCGTATTCACCATGTGCTGCATTGAGTTGTTTGAACCTCTTTCCTTTACTTGTAGGTGAGGTATTGTGTTTATGATGGGTCTTCTAAAGCAGTTTGTTGGTGTTTGCATTCGCTACATATCGATCATCCTTTACTTGTGGGGGAAATCAATGTATTCACCTGACATTGAATGGTTATTGGCTATGAGGGCGTTGTAGCATTCACCACCCGTTGTTGCTCATCACCAGCAGGTATATTATTGCATATACTGTGACTTTTTCGACATTGCTTGCACGCTAATCAAGGTGCTCATTTGTAATTTGATGTTGACTGCCGGCTAAATTGCATTCACTCATATATCAACTTTTATTTGTTTGCAAAGGACCCCTCATCCTTGAAACATATTTGTTGTTGCTTCTTGCGGGCATGCTACATTGAACTCGAGTCTTCCAATAGCATCTGCAAGCGCGGCTTTCATATATGCCTCAACTTTGCATGATTCACCATAGTTCTACTTATTTAACTCGTATGCGGGCTGCTATGTGCATGAAGAAATCATTATAGTAGTTTGTAGGACCTTATATACATTTCCGATTTGTCGTGCTTGTTTGTGCATAACACATTGTGTGTGTAGCTATACTTGCAAGGGGATTGATCACATTTATCATACATTACCCCTTATTATTTGCAGAGGCCCGATATGTTTGCTTGCAAATTAATGTTTGTTGTAGGTGAATTGTGTTCATTGCACTCATTCTCTTTTGTTTTGTCCATAAGCTGATCAATAAGAGCATCAACTGTTGTTATTCATGGGTGACTGGCATACAACATATCCAATGCTACCGTACTTATCTGCACTCTTTACTGTTATCCACAAACACTCAGAAGCTTCTTGTAGCTGCTTGTAAGTAAACTGTTGTGTGTCGTAGGCTCATGCTCGTGCTTGTAGGCATGTTATTCTGTTCACTACAAGTCCCCTACATACGCTCGTGTATGAATTGTCACGATCATTGCATATTCCTTGTAGTCACTTGTAGGTGGATTATTGTGCACATTACAAGTCCTTTGCCCGTGAGCAAGTTGTCATGTTCATTACAGGTCCTCTGCTTATTCAATCACAATTAAGTTGTATCTTCATATTGTAGGTTTCTTTTATTTGATTATATTCTTATTTCATGTATGTATTTAGGTTCAATTCCCTATAAGTTTGGTTCCCTGTTTATTAGTTTACAAATTCTATTCCATATGAGTTGTTCAAATCAAGTCCACTGTATTTCTATTCAAGTCAGGTCCTCAATTCATTTCAAATTTTGATAGCCTCCTGGCGTCCCCCCATTTAGGAGAAACTTTAGGGAGTTGGACCTTCCCTACCACGCTACGAGAGCGAGTATGATAGGTGTCGAGTGACACCGCAGCTGTAGTACTCGATCCTACCATGCTACGAGAGCACGTAGGAGTTTTCAAGGTACATGTTTGAAAGAAGGCGCAGTTTTTTTCCTGCCGGCACTGAGGCACGCACAGGTACTTAATTTTGTCCTCGTCATGCTACAAGAGTGCTTAGAGGCCTACCTGCCTCGACGCAAGCGTCGCACTAGGATCCCTCCCACTTTGCTACTAGAGTGTATAGGGTAATCCCCAGGTGTGCTGCGAGCGCCGAATGCAGAGTTTTGGAACATTATACCTAAGCAGGGGTTGACGGCGATGCTATCAACGTTGAGGGTGACGACGATACATGAGGATCGAAACATACAAAATTCTCTCTTTGTTATTTTCTCCAATTTTTTTGAATTTTCTCCAATTTTTTCTCTTTTCTCTTTTATTTTGCTTTCCTTCTTTCTCTCTTTTTTATTCTCTCATTCATCATTTTTTTCATAATAATAAAAATTATTATTATTATTATTATTATTATTATAAAATAATGATAATATTATTATTAATACTAATAATCAATAATAATGGTTAATAATATTAATTAGTAATAATATTAATTAGTAATAATAATAATAATAATAATAATAATAATAATATTATTATTATTATTATTATTATTATTACCTCCGTGATGACTTGTTGTGGGAGATCAAATGGAAGGTAGGATGAATTGCTATGTGAGGAGCTCGACACAATAAGGGGGCTTTGAGCTAGGTAGATTGGCACAGGGGGACTGAGATGGAAGAGGTAGGATTGGAGTTTGATTCGGCTTCAAGGTCGGCCTGCTGGATTTGAAGAGGAATGAAATAGGTCGGAGTGTTGACGTTAGTTGGGAGCCGGACATAGTGAAGGAGGCGGGTTGATTGGCCGAGATCTACTGTAGGAGTTGTGGTTCATGAGGTCCGTAGGGTTTTAGAGTGGAGAAAGGTTGATGGATTGAGGTGTTCGAAAGGTTTGGGACTTATGTGAAGTTCAGCTGCGTTTGATGGAGCCCGATCGCAAGAGGGAGGTCGGCCACAAGCTTTGGGCAAGGGATTTGCATGGGTTGGACGGGTTTTGAGGAAGAAGCCAACTGGGTGATGGGAAGAGAAGGATGGTTAGGGCTGTGCGTGAGGCACGATTGAGGTTCTAGAGTCGAGCTCGGTACAGGTTACTTCGGGTGTGACGGGATGAAAGACGTGAGAAGCAAGTTTTTCTACGTGTGAAAGAAGAAGAACAGAAGCTTTGTTCTCATTTTAAAAGTAGGGGCAAGTTGCGATCGTGGCAAGATCACGCACATGGGAGGATGGGCAATTGATTTCGGCGCCGTTTGCAGAGATTCGAGCATGATTTGAGAAGGGATTTGGGATGGGCCGCCGATTTCAGCAGAGGTATTTCATTTATTATTATTATTATTATTATTATTATTATTATTATTATTTTAAGCATATGTCAACAACATCGAACTTAGAATCAACTTTTGGTGCTATCTCGAATTTCGTGCATTTCTTGGGTGTTAGTTCAATGGTAGCCATTGGCTCTGCATATACTCAAAATATTATCGATCCAAATCAACCAAAAGTTTTCACTCCTAATGTTCTACCTGTTGTTCAGCTTGATTCTATCTATTGGTTCTAACATTAGCATTTCTGGCATCAAGATCTAGTGAACAAAAAATTCAAATTCTATATGCCAAAAAGAGAAGAAATTTTTCTCGTCTAGCAATTTTTAGAAGATGTTTTGTGTTGTCCTCTTTTTAATGATTGATAGTAAATTTTTTTTGCTTAAAAAAATTAAATATTTGAATTATGACACTGGAAACTAAAAATCATCCATCTTTCTTTTGATTGTCTGTCCATAACTAGCATCATAATGATCAGGCTCCCGTACCATTATGTTTTAAACTTTCAAAACACAACTATTCAATGAAGCTTCATAAGGAAGCCTAAGTTTCACTGAAAAAAGACAACAATGAGTTCTATTATGTGATACTTTACCTAAATTATTATTATTTTAGTAAAAATTGTGAAGATTTTAGGAATGGAATATAAGATGGCCCCATATAACTGGCAGTCTATAAAATTGCCTAATTATGGTTAGATGAGAGTACTCCACTTCTTATTTCTATGCGTGACATCATAGCTTTCAACAGATTGAGGATGGAAGAACTATCTGCCTATATGGAAGTAATAACCTTGAATGGGTTCGCCAAGTCGCATACAAGATGAAAGAAGTCCAAAAATCTGGAATTCTGTTAGAGCTACTCTATGTTGGAACCAACAATGTTGATCATAGAGAAAATATCTTAACGGCCATTGCTGAAGAAAAGCTAAGCAGATATTTGTCTCATACAGATATTTCAATCTTCTGGTTGCGGTTGGAGAGCATTAAGAAGTTAAAAACTCGTCTTGGATCTGGAACTGAACCAGGCTTCATTATGAGGGAAATTAATTCTTTGTTGAGCTTCGATACAGATAAAGGATGGCTACTCATAAGTGAAGGATCATCAACTGAACCGTTGAAACTTACTGGGAACAAAGCCCTACAATGCCTTTCACTTTTTCAGGTGTGGGGGCAGAAGGTAAATAAACTGGGCTTCTTGGGTGCTATTAGAAAATTTCTTGATCCTCCTTCACTTATTGACCAATGCAATTACTGTAGTGTTACTCCTTTAATTGATGATATGAACAACAAAGTTGTTTCTTGCCCAAACTGTCTGAGCACTATGGAGAAGTATTATGTCTATCAATGTATGACAAGTTGAGTGACTTTGAAGATCTGTGAAGGCTTACTAACTTCTATTAGGCCAATTGAAATGTTCATGAGCTCGGTGTGGATGTTTTATATGGATTCTCAATTGCCATTTGGACTCTAATAAACTTCTTTTTTATATCAATCTGGTTTGGTGCTGGTTATTGTGTATTCAAATTTTCTTCTAGTCACTTGAAGTGTGAGACTCTTAACTGTAAGTATAGGGTGCTGAATCTTTCTAAGATTATGTGGGATTAGAACTTAGAACCTCAGCTGAATCTGTGCCGACATAGTATATTGCGCTTCCAGTACTGTCCATCTTCTTTAACTGTTACTGGTTTTCTGCCTTTGATAACTCTGAATTAATTGTTAGAATGTAGGCCATTCTTGGGTCACATGGCAAAGTAAGCTTTTATGTTTACTTTGCCCACAAAAAATATGACATTTGAGCTATACGCTACTTCATGTCTTGTATTGATATAGATATTGTTTTAGGTCCAGAAATAATTCTTTGATCATGTATTTATAGGATTTTGAAGACCGCACGAGAAGGGACACGTATGCTTTTTTTAAAAAGATAATAGGAAATTCTCAAAGTAGTCCTTTAGAGTATTCGTGTATGACTAATTTAGTTCCAGAATATCACGTTGTTCTAATTTAGTTCCTCAATTATACAAAATTAATCCAAAATAGTCCTTCATGTTATAATTGTTATATAAAATTGATCTAAAATAACCCTTCATGTTGTAATTGTTATATAAAATTGATCATAATTTAGTTTAGTGACTTTACATATTTGATCCTGATTTAATCCTAAATGGATCATTTTGGATCAATTCTATATAGTTGAGGGAGCAACATTATACTTTGTGACTAAAATGATCATATAAGAATAGTCGAGTGACTATTTTGAAATTTAACTATTATATATGTGTGGATATAAGTGTTTGAATTTCAATAAATACATGCGGACATTTGTCTTGAGCGAGTGATTAGGAGAGAATGTTGTTCGAGTAGACGAAGTCTTCGACTTTATATAAGCATAGGCAGGTTTCTCCTCACTCTTATGGCTAAGGTGAGTGACCCACTTTAACTAGGATGAGCGGCTCCTTTGGTTGAGGTGAAAGACTTCCTTCTAATTAGGTCGAGTGACTCCTCTGATTGGGTCGAGTGGCCCCCTTTGATCAGGGTGAGTGGCTTTCGAAGGTGAATGACCTTGAGGGCTAGTGGCCCCCTCAGATTGGGCAAGTGACTCCTGATAAGTGTGTCTTGATCTATGGTGAATCTGCTTAATCCTCTTGACTCGTCTAGGCTTGTATATTGGGGTATATAGTTTGAAAACTATGATGTTGGACATTTTAGAGTAGACGGGTATTTAATATGATTATAGGGCTAGATGCATAAAAATACTGAAAAATATAAGAACTTGTAGTCCATGGACTGAACTTATTCAAAATAATGATTTATATGAGCAATAATAATTTCTTAATGATCATAATAATTAACTGAACTTCTTAAAAAATTCTGTAGCAAATAATATGACAAATTTTACTTTCACATCATATCAACATGGAATACTATGAATAAACAAATCATATCCAGTAATTTATTTTGAATAATTAAAATATACAAATAAATATCAAGGAATATTTTTGATATATATATCAACAAACTATCTTGCACATGCTTAATCATAATCATTAATTATATATAATCTTAAAGTTTTTCATAGCTTGGGATCGACATAGATAATTTTAAAATAATTTTTATTAAGGATTTTTAATATAAAAATTATATACTATAAATTTCAATAAAGCTTCTACATTTTAATTCTGAATGAGTCTTCAGTGAATTCAATAAAATGTCATTTTAAAAAATAAAAGAGGATATTTTCTGACATTAATAATATTAAAATTTTAATAGTTTCATCAATACTTCAAATGATAAAATAAAAAAATGTTTAAAAATATTATTTCATTTTTAATGTTAATTTAATAATTTTGTCATTATTAATTTGCATAGTCTTACTTTTAAAAATATACTATTATTATTTTTAGATAAAGAAACTCTATTTTTATTAAGGAATGATACAGAGTTGGGGTTATTTTATTAAAAAATCATGATATTTTTTTCTTAATAAGAAAATTTAATAAATTTTTATATTGTTTTCAATATTTGATTTTTATGATATTAATATTTGATATCAAGATTAAATATTAATACAAACAATAGCAATTATCATTATAAAAATAATAAATCAAAACCCAAAATTAAAATTTTTTTTTAAAGCAGCCTACTTTATTGATTCTGCTTGTTAATTTTGCTGTTAGTGTAGAAGATGTATAAAACATGGCTTTTTTGAGCTTGGCCAGCGAAGGGTACGGGACCCAATGCGACTAGTGTGAATTCGGTTCCATTTGATGAAGGGTGGATTCAAGAAGAGCTTATGGTGGGTAATCACCCACTATTAAATTTTTTTTCTTAGAAAAATAATTATCCACCCAGAAATTTTTTTCTTAAAAAAATAAATATTTTAACTATTTTTTTCACCTTCAATAATTACAATTGCTCAATTCTTTAGAAAATTTTGCTTTCTATTTAATATATATAATTATGTATTTCACAATTTTATTTTGTCCATCATCAAAATAGAGGTTGATTTTGCCCCTCTCATTGGATTTTCGCTTCTTGGGCCCTCTAATAGTGCAGCAACCGGAGGTGCTGGGTAAGGCAATTGGGTTGGGCCGGTCGTGTTAGGAAAAAATGGGGTTAATGTGGATTAGTGCAAATACTGTCTTTTGATGGAGAGATTATATTGAATGCGGTCACTGGACCATCCGAAGAAGAATCAGGACATGCCAAATCATCCGATACACATCAAAAAAATGATGTGACTGTGGGCTCCGAAAATTCGGCCCCGGCCTCCGCTCGCTTTTCTTATTCGGCGAGGGAGTTTTAACTGAATAAGTTCCGAGGTAAATTTTGGAAGGCAGATGGGTTTGTAGGTAAGACACTACCCAGAGATTTCGCCCTCATTTGGTGAGGACTTTATGATCTGAGTTCTGGTTTCCTATAGGCGCAAGCCCCTATAGTTAATTACCCCTCCCGATAACGAGAGAGAACTTTCGATTAAGGCTAGTCATCGATCAGATACGTAGTAAATACGTGTTATATGGCATATAGTAGCAGCATAGGTTTAAGTATTTGAAATGTTTGGAAGTTTGGGAATTTGGGAAATTTGATATTTAAAAATAGAAATTTCACCATCTTGCACTTAAAGCGGATGGTGGGGGAATGGATGATAGGCCCGATCAAGATCCCATGGTTCTGTCGTCCCGGGCCATCGTGGTCCCTGGTCTACTTAGTCAGAGGAGGTAGTCGACCCAACCTGACAGAAGGATCCTTGTCGGCAGCCATGGGTTGCTTCGTCCAAGGGGACCTTGTAGACCTGGGGTTGAATGTTTGTCTAAGGGGACAAATTTGAATCCACCTTAGCTACACAGAGGGCTTTGTGCCCTATCAATTATATCCTATTGATTCATATCTCAAGGATTTAACGCCATTAAGGAGCGTATTGGCTCTGGCCATAACCGCTATCTATGGTGCCATTTGGCGGCAAAACCACTCGGTTCAGAGGGCCCTGGGTCATAACCGTTTACCTGCAGTGCCATTTGGCGGCGAAACTGCCGGTTAGAGGACACGTACCACGTCCTTACTGGCAAAAGATTATTTGAGAATGGATCCTAGTGACATTTTTGACTAGGCATTTGGCTCTTTGTGAGCTGAAGTAAACTTTAATTTGTCCACCTCGACAAACTGTTGTGGAGGGTGGATGGATTTTGCTTTAAGCGATTGATGGTTTGATTTCATTTTTTAAATATATGGAATTTGGGCTTTTTGTGGAGCTTTGGATTTTGGGGATTTTTGGATTTTTGTGGATATTTGGGTGGAGCTTTGGAATATTTGAGATTTTTGGAATTTTGGGTGGAGCTTTGGAATATTTGAAATAAAACTTTGGATATTTGGGAGATATTTGAAAATATTTGGGGAACCCCTCCGGTTGAGATCTGCATTCAACACGGCCATCATCGGGGTGTCATGGGGTCATTTTCACTTTATGGATTGAACCTTGTCAACTCTGTCGGGCTATCGACAGAGGATCGGGTTTCGTAGGCTTTATACCATTTGATAGTGAATTCTCATTGTTGTAGGCCTTGAAGGCCTAATATGAATGTATCAAGATAAATATGACGGTCGCCACCACCGTATATTTGTTTATTGGTTCGAACCCTGTCGACTTCTATTGACCCGTATAGAAGGATCGGTTTCGAACCTGAATTCACTTGTCGACCCGCGCAGCATCCCTAGACGTCACGTGTGTACCAATAACACGCTCGCCGGGGCTCATGCGGGTTTTGATTGTATACCCTTTTTAGTGTACCTACGTGTATACAAACTACGGTGCACTTGTGCGAGGGTATTTGAAAATTTTTGTAGATGCCTTCTGTCCGCTTGTATGAATAATGCGGATCCGGTGGCGTGGCATAGCAACTTCTGGATAGAATTATTCGCTTCTTCGTACAGGTAGAATGTCGTGCACTATTGTTGCTTTCTGCAGGTGGATCGTAGTGCACCAACTAATCTCCTGCCTTTATTCGTAGATGCTTGTATTCGTTGTATTCTCTATGCATTTGATTTTGGTCCTTGGTCTTTTCAGTGCGTCCGCCACAGCTGCATGTAGGTGGGTAGATGTATTTCTTGACAGACTGAAATTGACTTCAGGATACTGCATTTACTGAAGTCTTTCTGCATCTACACCTGGGTGGCATGTTATACATACATATGTATTTGTCGAGGGATTGTATGTATTGCAAATCTTTGTATTTGCTTTGTAGGTGATACTTAGTGTGTACGACGGTCTCCTACAACGGTCCGTAAGAGTTTGTGAACATCATATATCCTTCACCTTTGAGTCTTATACAATCATCAGTGTAAGCTTCAGAGATTACTGATTTATCGAGAACTCGCAAGCCTCGATGGTCTTATTCAACTTGACATTCAGAACTTGGTCGGAGTCGGGTTATCATTATCTAAAGGCCTCATACTATGGCTCTATGATCAAGCTTTTGCTCCCATAGTCTTCTTCAATTAAAGATCACATTACACTTGCAATATACATGATGAACATGACACTATTAACATTCTCAATTTGATTGAAGTGACGATATCTTGAATCTTTCAAGAAATCATTCTTTTATTAACTGTAAGAGGATCACACTCCAACTTACACTCTTGGAAATGTTCAAATGTTGTTTCATAAAATCAAAATTTTGTGCCATTTCAATTTCTTTGAATCATCATATATCATTTCCACTTGCTTGCATGTTGATGCTTTCATTTGAAATTGGTTGAATCCACTTGTAGGGATGTTGTAGCATGTCATTGATTATTCATCCTGTTACTTGACTGTCATTGCAATTACTCCAAATCACGTACTTGCATGAGATCTCATCACTACTTATGAGTGATTTATACTTTCATGTTAACTTGCAAGTTATAGTCAAGTCAAAGTCGGATTCAAGTTTGATTTAAACTCAAATATTTTATAGTTCATTTTATTTCAAAGTACAAGTCCGAGTTCAATTGTCCTTTGAGTTCAAATAGTCCCCTGCTGTCTTGTAGAGTTCAAGTGGTCCGTATCTTATTTTGAGTTCAATGTAAAAGTCCAAGTCATGTTCGAGTGTAGTCTTCTGCTGTTCTTCTGTGTTCAATCAAGCTCAGGTCCCAAATTGTTCTTCTTATTTGATTTTTAAATCAAATATAATTTGAAATCTCATATATATATTTTTTAATTTGTTTGGGTTTGAGTTCACTTAGGTCGATTGAATCAAGTTTATAAGTCCGAGTCCACCGTTCAATCAAGTCCAAATGTTCACAAGCTGAGTCCAAGTTCGATCGTCCTTTGAGTTCAATCAAGTTCCAGCATTTTGTTCTTGCATGTCATTCAAGTGCAATCGAGTCCAAATGTAACATTGCGTTCACCCGAAATTTCGGCAGCCTTCCGGCGTCTCCCCCGTTTAGAGGAAAACTACGGAAAACTGAGCCTTTCCCACCACGCTAAGAAAAGCGTGCATGGTAGGTGCCCTCTTTCGAGGACATCGCGGCCGTATAATTTTTCGATCCCCCACCACGCTAAGAAAAGCGTGCATGGGTATTTTTGCAAAAAAGTATTTTTTTGAAAGTATTTTGCAATAAAAACAGTTATTTCCCCGCAAGCGGGTATTTATGAGTATCCTCGCTTCGTCGTGCGCATTGCACCGGGATCCCTTCCCACCACGCTAAGAAAAGCGTGCATAGGCGGGGTTTCCAAGACGATACGAACTTCGAAGAAGGAATTTGGATGATTACCCGCTTCGTCGCAAGCGTCGGGACGCACTCCCTCCCACCACGCTAAGAAAAGCATGCATACCTGCGCGGCCGTTGGCGAGGGTCGACGGCGTTGGCTCGAGGATCGAGGGAGAGAGCACTTGCATTTCATCATCATTTCTTTTTTATCTTATCTTATTATAATTAATTATACTTGATAATAATAAACTATACCTTAAAAATAATTAATTATAATTAACAATTAATCATAATTAATTATAATTAATAATAATTAATTTAAATCAAAATAATTTATTTTAATTAATCTTTAAGTAATTATAGTTAATTATTGGTAAAAATAATTAACCATAATAACATTAAACATTAATTAAAACTTATTTTAATTAAAACTAATTATTATTAATAATAATTAAATATAATTAAATATTTAATTATAACTAATTTTAATTAAATATAATTAATTAATTATTATCAATTAGTTAATTATAATAACAAAAGAAATTATATATGAGTTATAGAATTAGAGCAAAACTAGTATAAGATTTAGATTAAAACAGAGAGCACTCTCTTGCTCTCTGTTTCCCATGAGTTCGACGGGTTTACAGGATCAGGCCGAAGAAGCGCATGAAAGGTAGAAATTTACCTTCACACGAGCTAGCTCTCGTTGTGGCTTCCGATTCAAAATGTCGTAACTCTCGATCTGATAGGAAGGAGGCGTCCCAGAGGGCGGAGAGCTCGGGTAAGGCTAAAGGAATGTCCTCTCTCTCTCTCTCTCTCTCTGTACGTGGGCCGACCGAAGCTAGAGAGGGAGATCGGGTTTGCTATGGCTTGGTAGAGATCGGAGATTTGGCTCTGGATGAAGGCAACGAGAGGTCCGATCGGCTTCGGTGAGGCGTCGGTCGGAGAGGGAGGTCGACGGGCTGTTTGCGTGGAGGAAGTGGAACAATCAGAAGGAAGCAGCGACGGGAGCTTGCTGTGTGCGTGGGATCGGCGGCTTGGAGTCGGATAGAGGAACGGAGAGGCGTCGGGTTTGGAGCGTGGAGAACGAGAGCAACCGGAGGCTTCGTTTGCTCTGGTATTTAACGACTCTGAGGTCAAATTATTGCATCAGGTCACCTGACACAGAGATGCGTTCGGTCTCTCTCTGTCTACAGTAACCTGCGCTTTACTGTAGCACTGCTACAGTAAAGCGCAGGTTACTGTAGACAGAGAGAGACCGAACGCATCTCTGCGTTCGGTCACCTGACGCAATAATTTGCCCTGAGGGAGGTGCGATCGAGGCTGTCGTCGCAGGAATCCCAGAACGGCGCCGAATGCACAGCGATTCGGCGGGATTTCGGGCAAATTTCGTGGATCTGCCGGGTGCAAGGTATGTACAAAGAATTTTCAGTTTGCTTTCTCCTCCCTTTGGGGCTGTTTGGCAACAAGTGGGATTTAACTTTAGTGAGATTTAGTAAATCCTATAAATCCGGATTTAGTAAATCCGAAATATGTTAAATCCTGAAAACTGTTTGGTATGTCAAATGTTAAATCTTATTAAATTCATAGAAACTGTTTGGTAATATATTTCAGGATTTATGGCAGTTAGGGATTTAAATGTGAAGAATATAATTATAAATTAAAAACTAAATCTATAATTAAAAATAAAAATTAATGTGTTATAAATTTAATAACATATTAAGTACAAATTATTCATTAATTATTATTTACACTATTAATTAAATATTTAATAATACATACATATTAAGTTATATTAATTAAGCTAATTCTATTAATATTTAATTATTAATTGTACAATTAAGTTAAACTAGATAATAAATTTATGCACTAATTATACAATTAATTATTTAATTATTTTACATATTTATTAATATTTTAAAATATATTAATTAAGTTAATCAATAATAACTTAGAGGCGTTTAGGTTTGCCTTTCATCTTCTCTTTTGGTCGTTGCTGTTAGGCTTCGTTGCTTCCCAGGAGGTGTCGAGATTGCATGCGTCGCTTCTTCGTTTCCTTCGTGACTGTTCAACTTCGCTCCTTCGACGTCTTTCCCTTCCTGTCGGATCGGAAATTTCGACATTTTGATCGGAAGCAAGAACGGGACCTCGCTGGCTGTGAAGGTAACTTTCTCCCTTTCGCGCGCTTCTTCGGCTAAATCCCGTTAAATCCGCCGAACAGAGGGATTTAGTAAATCCGGGATTTAAGCCGTAAATCCCTAAATCCGGGATTTACGGAATCCCGGGATTTAACGAGCACACAAAAACCGTTTGGCTGGATTTAGCATAAATCCGACTTAAATCCCACTGTAAATCCGATACCAAACAGCCCCTTTGTTTCCTTTGGGTATAGTATGAGGGTCAACAGTGACGCATTATAATTCGCCTCTGGACGATGCCTCATGACCGCCCGTAATAATTTCACCTTTTGGTGTGGCTTCCTACACTCTTATACCTTTCAGCTCTGTATTTCGTGTAGGGCTTCAAGGTTTATTAGAAACATCTATTAATGCTTGATCGTATAGCTTGAAAGGAAACTTATCTTTTCCTAATATTGTTATAGTTGAACGGTTGATACTGATCAAAAGTTGAAATTTGAAACCGATCTCCAGGTTGCAATATGTCATGCAGGTGTCATATTAAACAATTTCTACGTAGTAGAAGTTACAAGATATGCAATGACGAAATAAAAACCAACAATTTCATAACTTTCTTTGATGCACTACAAAAGATCATAGAGCTTTAAACTAGCAGAGTACAGAAAGACTGTATAGTTTCCTCCTATGACCTTTAACAATCGAACGTACGTACAATACAAACCATGAACACAACGGTCTCACTCCACAAAATACAAGCAAATTTTTAAAAGTTTAAACGTTAATCACACCATAGTATCTAATCGCAGTTTCATCGTGCAGGATGAAGCCATAATGGCAGAAAACGCTAGTATTTTCAGTCTTTGCAGCAGCGGTAGAGCACATATTTCTCCATGGGACGCTTGCACTGAGCACAGATCACTTTCTCCTTGATTTGCTGTGTATCACCTGGAAGGATGAGGCGTGTGCAATGCTCATGGGTGTGGTAAGGAAGCAGCGCCTTGGCGAGTGCTGGAATGAACCCCTCAAGCTCAACATTCTCCTTCCAGTTATCGAAGTTCAATAAACAGTCGTAGAGCGTCTTTCCATGGGACTTCAAGATATCATAGGAACTATGGCTGATTACTGCCCAACCCTCATCACTTCCGTCGAAGCTGAGCATCTGCATTACTTCCTCCATGATTGGGTCATCCTCAATGCTTCTTCCACGCTGCATCTTAGAGTGCCACATGCTCTCTAGCCGAACCCAGAAGAACCATATTATTGCTGGATCCTCCCAGTAGTTACTCAGGTTTTCAGCCTTGATGAGTGCCGTTGCCTTTTTAACCCCCTTAGGATTGCTCTTTCCCACATACACCATCTCTAAGGGAACCTTGGCTTCACGCGCCACTTGCTTTAGAAGCTTGGTGAAGTTCCTAATCCATTCGATGTCATCTCCGCCATAGAGGCAAATATACTGTCCTTCCCTTAACCAGGACAGAATGGCAGGGTCGATTTCATCGACTAGGAGCTCGAGCTTCCATGTTTCCTCCTTCCACAGAGCCTCCTCCCTGCTGCTGGTGAAGGGATAGGCCAGGCTTCCCCATATCCAGATCATGTGGAGTGCGTTGGGGCAAACAACCTTTCCTTGGGGATCTAAGACCACCAGAATAGGCTTCTTGTCAAAATGCCAAACATCCCTTATGTACCTGATAACTGGGGGCTGGAGAAGCGAGGGATGGTGCAGTGTGTACCATGGCATATTTGAGACTAAGCGATTGAAATCTGCTTCTCTGTTTTCAGTCCAGGGATGATCCCTGTCAGTCACAGGCAACCAGACGACCTCATATAGCCGTTCAGCCTTTCCATGGTGTGTGTCATTATATATCTGTACGAGAACAAAGAGCTCCTCATGTCTGATGTCGATGTCACTGATGAAAAGCATCACAATTTTCCTTCTCAACACGTCAAGACTGGTCCTCTTCTTTGTGAAGCCATCAAAGAGGGGAAGATCATCCTTGGAGTAGAAGAGTGCCCTGAGGATCTTCATGTTATCGATGTGGATGGTTTCGAAAAGCCGAACCAGTGTTTGGTAGGCTTCGTGATGCATCTTTTCCTCTACATGATTGAGTTAATTTATATGTTTAATCAGAATTGAATGAAAAGATACAACTGCTTGAGTATTTTTGGAGTTGCTTAAAATTTACCAATGTGTTTGTTGCAAAGTTCAAGTTGCTTGGTGAGGTGACCATGAATGTTGGCAAGTTTGTGAGCTATTGTGGAGAGCTCCCATGCCTCTGTTGTTGAGCTGATGTACCTGAAAGAAAGTCCATAATTATCAGGGAAATATCATCAAATAAAATTATTGATTTATCATCAAATAAAATTATTGATTGAGCTTACTCATGGCCAATTCCAATGAGCGCAATTGTCTGGGAGATGCACGCAACGACGCCTCGAACGACCCAGTAGACAGCAGTTGGGATATGAGTCATGGCCGTTCCCATTTCAGGTGATTCTGGAGAGATGTACTCAGAAGGAAGTTCAGTAAACTCAATGATGCACTTGGTGACATCAACCATGACTCTTATGAGGTTGTTAATGGCATCAAATCTAGGCTTGAGGACATTGGTGTGCTCAATGATGTCAGGAACTTGCTTCAGGAGGGCCAAAGATTTGGCCAAGGGGTTCACAGTGTGGAGTTGCACTGTCAGCCAAAACTCTCCATAGTTCACCGCCAACGCTGCCAAGGCCATTACTGCCTTTGCGTCCCAAGTGTAGGTTGATAAAACGTGGAACACAGCCATAGTTGTTGTATGGGCTTCTCCACCACTCGAGCACTTGTATGTCACCTACAGAATTAATGACAAAAGCTGTTCAGCACTTTATCCTATCACTGCAAGAAAATGGTCAATTACCGGCGGTCATTAATTTCTGGCGGTTGAGATAAGTTTTATGGTGATTTGAAAATTTTCCGGTTGTTTTCCGGTAGGAAAAGAATTACGACCGTTATTTTCCAGTGGCTAAACTTACCGGCGGTTTTCCGGCGGCACAAACTAGTTTTCCGGCGACCGCCGGTTAATTAATGGCGGCATACCAGCCGTGGAAAACGTCGGTCTATCCGGCGGCCAAGCCGCCGGTTCGGCTATATTAAAAACTTGCGGCTAAATTAGCCATCTGGTATCGAAGTTTCCGGCGGCTAAACTACCAGTTAGCCGTTGAAAACCTATAGAATTTGAGGAAGAAGGGCAGGGAGGCCAATTTTAGGTCAATTTCCGTCGTGTTTCCGGCGGTTTAAGTCGTCATAAAAATTCGCTTATTACCGGCAGTCAAACCGCCGGTAATAGTCGACGCTTAAAAAAAATTGATGGTATATCCGGCGATCAGTTTACCTCCGGCATTTAATTTCTGGTGGTTTTAACCGGTAAACAAGGAAATAGCATTCTTTTGGTTTTGATTGAAGTTTGTTGGACTACAAAATATTCTTCCAAATGGATAGTAAAGAATGGAGAAAGTATATCAGGGTTGGTTGGGGAACAATGACCTGCATAAAGTATTTTTACTACTTACCTCATAGGAGATCCTGTGAACGGTGAAAGCAATGGCTTCCAGCATTAAGATAAGTCCAGTCTGGTTTGCACCATCATGGACATCCGCCTCCAGGTGAGTTTGGGACATGAGTTGTGTCTGCAGATGAAGAACACCAATCAAAACCTTAAAATTCAACAAAGGAAGCAGATTTATGACTTATTCTGTGCATTTTGAAACTTTTCTATTCATTGCTGAACAAGAGATAGTTTGACTGTCATATATAAAGTTAGATATAGATTTAGTTTGAGACCGCTTTCTTACTGCTTCTTAAAGTAGTTATTTAGTATAAAAATTTTAATTTTTCAACTAAAAAGCTGCTTTAAGTAGCAATAAAAAAGTCGTCTCAAACAAAGCCATAGTTAGCAAAATGGTACCACAACGAAGGTAGGCGTGGTCCTGCGGAAGACATCCTCTACCACGCGTAGTATGGGGCGCACATCTATGTCGCGACCCTCGGGTTTGTGCGTTTCATGCATCTGTTTCAGAACAATACTATCATCAGAAGATGAGAAGAGGTGGCGGTCTCCCCTTATTGAGTGCATCTTCTGGGCGGCCGTTGTAGCTGTTAATGCCATGGATGCTATATGTCCTGAAGGAAGGCTGTGCAAGCTGGTTGGCTCACAGGATGTGCTTAGTTGAAGGTGGGGGAGCTAACGCTAACGCTTTAATAGGCAGGGAGCAGGCAACAAGAGGAATAAAGACCAAAGTGATTGCACCACCTTGCTTGATACTGAGGTCTGCTTTATGAACTTCACTTTGGCTTGGCCAATCAATGGTGCTTCTGGCTTGGCTGAGTGTGGTGGGGCTCATCTTATCCAGGATGGACAGTGATTATTACTATTCATCCGGCTCTAATTCTTTGCTTGTGAGTTTGGTTAGTGCTAGATAACGATGAGATATTCATTACTGCCTTGTATGTCGATGAATTTATTCGATTCCTACGGCTTTTTCTAAAAACAGATCCTTTAGATGAACCAAGTATTAGCTGGGTTGATTTTTATTGATAGGTTATTTGGTTATATGTGTCTTAATTTTTTTCTTTATTCTTGAAATGTGACCATGTTGTCTATTGTACTACCATCATCATTGTTAATTTTGGATATAATCTTTGTTAGATTAGGCTTTTGATATGTAAGTTACAAAATGTTTCTACTTATTACAGTTATGTGTGAGATTACTTTAAAGAGTGGGTTTTATGGCTGAAAATGATGACAGAAAGTTATTATAAGATATTATAGTACAATTTGAAATTGATGATTGAATTTGATGAAGTTTTAAGTTATGTTGAGGCATAGAGAACAAAGAGTAGGTACTAACGCTTTCAATCTTTTGAATTGTGTAAGACGAAGGCGAAACCTTTAATTCTCTGACCCCATATTTAAGACCATGAAACTGGAATGAAACTTTAATTCTCTGCTGCCCGCTCGTACCCCACTGCTGCCCGCTCGCACGCGTTCTTGCGAACCACTCTCGTGTCTGCTCGCAGCCCGCCGCCCGCTCGCACGAGTCCGCGGCCGCCCGCAGCCCGCCGCCGGCCGTCCCGCAGCCCTCCGCCGGCCGTCCCGCAGCCCGCCGCCGGCCGTCCCGCCGCCCGCCGCCGGCCGTCCGGCGCGCCCGATGCCCGCCGTCCCGCCGCCGCAAGATGCGAAACTGTGTCGGGTCGGGTACGGGTCCTAGTTTTTGACCCATTTACATACTCGGGTCGGGTTAGGGTTGACCAGTTTGAACCTGGATCAGTTCCGAATTCGACCCGAACCTTACTCGAAATCCAATTTTGACACCCCTACCTTCTGCCCCTAAAATTTTTAAAATATTATGATCTTTAGAAAATTGCCCCATAAAGTAGTAAGAAGAGTTCATCATTTTATTTATTAATTAGAATTCTAAAAATATCCTTACAATCAAAATTTGTTCCACAACAGTTACTTGTAAATTTGTCTCCCTTGAACCTTGCATATAGGTACGTCCAACCGTCCAAGACTAATTAAACTAATCCAACATTTGTCCCCAAACTGAGCACCAAGATAGCACGCTTATGTCCAACTTATATCACTATAAAATAAGAACAAAATGGCAAGATAGTCTAAGGGGGGTTGGTTGAAGATGAACAGATCATGAGAGATTTTTATTTTGTCAGGAGAATATCTTATGTGCCAGTGGGAATTCTTTAATGATGAGAGGACAATCAATCAGGTATTTGGACAAATAATATTACTAAACTGATTCGAATTGAAGAAGTATTTGTCTCTAACCCATCTGCCCAGACAGCTTTTATCCTAACAGATGATAATTAACTAAATTGTGGCTCAGAATCAATTAATGCAATGTATAATTGCATCAATCATGGAAAGTTTAATGGGCAGGACTCAGGAGCATATCCACTAACCCCAATTTAATTGGAGATACATAATTTAATTGATTATATTTGAATAAATGTTTGAATTTGAAATAAATTAGAAGAGAATATTTTGTATAATATATAATTGGCAGAAGACTTATGCTTAGTTTGAGATAATTTTTTGCTATTTTATAAAACTATTTTTTAGTACATAAATTTCTAATTCAAAAAATTTTTGTATTAAAAAGTCGTTTTAGAAAGCAACAAAGTTGTCCCAAACGAAGCCTTAATTTTGATGGTGAAATTTGGGACGGTTGCAACTTTTGTTAAAATAAATTTTTGGAAGCTACTACAACTTTTTTTTTTTTGAAAGCATAGAGAAAATCATAGTCAAACAAACCCTAGTATTTATCTAAATTGATTTAGTTTTAATAATAATTATGTATGAAATATTTTGTAAAAAATAAAAAAAAGAAGAAAAATAACTTAGCAAAAATGCTGGACAATATATATATATATATATATATATATATATATATATATATATATATATATAATATATATATATATATATAATATATATATATATATATATATATATATATATATGTGTGTGTGTGCGTGTGTGTGTGTGTGAAATAAAAAAGAAGGGGTTAGATAATAATTTAACTTTATGGTTATTTGGTTCTAAGTAGAATCAACGTAAAATATAATAAATGTAGAGTTTTGAAAATATTGATATTTTATTTGAAGTAAAAAAAAAAAAAGATTACAATTTTGAAGTTTTTGGAATTTATCTCTAGTTAAATTTTGTTGTATTTAAAATTTATTAGATTTAACTGATTTCTTTTTTTTTTTGGGAAAAATGGAGGCAGAAGCCCATATATTTATCACCAAAAAGTTACAAGTAAGCCAAAATTACAAGTAAAATGACTATACCAACAGAAAGTAAAGAGAAAATAAAAATTACACAAGGACTCAGGAAAATAGGTCTACATCTAACGGGCATCAAAGCCCAGATCATGAGTAACCACTAAGCCAAACGAAAAGACACCAGTTGCCTAAAGCAAAAGCAGTAGGCCATCAAGGTGTCGCTGTTGCAGTCCTGGTTGCCAAACGACCGTCCAAGGATGCAAACCAGATGTAGACCTTGCACATCATCGTCCTTCAAAACTCCAGCATCAGCCAACCAAAAATTTGGCAATGAAGAAATCTGAGAAACAGTCAAAAGCCCGGGTCTGAAACTGGACCAACAAAAATCCACCAGCAAAAGCAGTCACCAGCACAAAATATCAAAAACATCAGTCCAGAATTTCCTTGAATTTTCCTTTGAGACTTTCATAGTGTTTCCATTTAGAAGCTTTAGCTTTAATCACAAGAATGATCACTTCTTTTAGTTCTAAATTACTTCTCCTCAGGTTAGAGAATCTCCTGCAGTTACGCTCCCTCCAAAGCCAATAAATCATAACAGAAATAGAAAGATAGCAGAAATTGAGATGAATTCTGTTATAGCTCCTAGTGTTGCACAAATAATCATAAACTTGCATCTGATTTGGCCTCATGTAAAAGTTTAGGAGAGACGGAAAAATCTCAGTAATGATCCGGAATGAAAAATCACTTTCAAAAAACAAATGTGAATGACATTCATGGAAGTTAGCACAAAAAGAACAGGATTGAGTAGCAGGAATGCCTTTAGCTAAGAGAATATCAGCCATTTTAAGCTTCCTTTGAATCGCAATCCAGGAATAAGAAGCATATCTCAACGCATAACCTTTGTGCCAAATGTATTTACTCCAGTTAACATCCTCCAAATCAGAAAAAACTGAAATGAAAAATTCTTAGAAGAAGGAGAGGCAACACCGTCCCATGTAATACTTTGAGGATTAGCAGAAATCTCAATCCTCAAAATATTATACTTCAGGCTATCAGGTAAGTCATCCGGCAAGTTCCAAGAACTATTTACTAAGACATCTTTAATCTTCAACAGAGAATAATGATGGGGGCAAGATAAATAAGCAAGAGCTGTTCTATTGCACCATGGATCCCAAAAAAATGATAGATTGCTATAATTATTGACCACAAAGGAAACAGAGTCTCTAATCGTAGCAGCCTTTCTACAGAAAAGTTTCCAGAACTTAGAAGCATTGCTGGGAGGGTTTTTCCAGAGGGAGCCAAACTTCTCCCTATACCAACTACCCAATAAATTACCACTGTTGTACATCCTAAAAATAAAGGAGCAAGCCAAATTATGATAAAGAGATTCCAACGTAGGCAAGCCCAAACCACCCTTGCACTTAGGCCTAGCCACGGTATTCCAAGAAATAAGATGCAATTTCTTCTCCTTAATACCACTAAAGAAAAGAAACTTGGCAGAAATCTTACTAATAAACTTGCAACACGCTTTAGGTATGATAGCCCCACGAATCCAGTAAGCAATAGTATTAGCTATTGTAAACTTTAGGAATTGTACTCTACCAGCAAATGATAAAAATTTAACCTTCCAACCATCTAATAGTTTAGCAATTTTACTCATGAGAGGCTGAAAGTGAGCTAGTTTAAGCCTACTACTAGAGATAGGCAACCCCAAATATGTAAAAAACTCCTCCACCCGAGAAATACCCAGCACCGCAGCCAACTCCAAAGCCTTGGTAGTATTGAAGTTTTTGTAAAACATTAAGGTGCTCTTATCAGGGTTAATATGAAGGCCCGAAGCCTTAGAGAAGTAATGGAGAATATCCTTAAGTGCACAAGTATTCTCCCTAGAAGCAATACCAAATACCAGGAGATCGTCCGTATACATCAAATGATTAATGCTGTAGTTATGATTACAGATTCCTTGAAACGCAAATAATTGATTGTTCTCCAGGCAAGAAGAGAGGGCATCCTTGACAATACAGAAAAGAAGAGGGGACAGAGGGCATCCCTGTCTCAGTCTAGAAGTAGAATTAAAATAACCTTCCAAAGAACCATTAAGGGAAATGGAGAAGAACACCTCAGAAATACACCCTTTAATCCATTTAATAAAGATATCAAGAAAGCCTTTATGCAAAAGTCTGTTCAGAAGGAAAGAGCGGGAAACAGAGTCGAAGGCTTTTTTAACATCCAGCTTAGCACAGAAGTGGTTATTATGATAATTAAATTCTCTAAGGATCTCAGAGGCCAAGATTATGTTGTAAGTAAAGCATCTCTTAGCAATAAATCCAGATTGACTATCATGAGTAATGAGGGGCAAAATCGGATTCAACCTATTAGCAATAATCTTGGTAATAATTTTGTAAAAAACATTAATCAGAGATTGAGTTGGAATGGGTACCCTTAGGAATTAGAGTGATAACCGTGGACTTGGCCCCTCTGGGCATACAACCAGTGGAGAAGAAATGCTTGACAGCAGATGTCACGACCCGACCCGAGACGAGACGGATCCCGCCCGCGCCGGATCGCGATGGAGAATAGCTAACCAGGATCTAGCTTTGGAATTTGGTTCGGAACTGAATCTTCCAAAGAATTAATTCAAACAGACAAACAAACACAGAGCTACTAAAAACATCAAATGCAGCGGAACAAAACATCTATCTGAATTCATTTCCTCAAAATAATCATCTACAGAACAGTACATGGCCTTCAACAGAAAGAAAGACATAACAGAAAAGCCATGACTGTACATGAATCAAAAGTACAAAAGTACCTAATCTGATCAGACTCTGAAATCTAATCCTGGACTTCCTTGCCCTTCCCAGAACCTGAAAACCACCAGAAAGCAAGGGTGAGCTCAACAGCTCAGCAAAGCAACAAACCTCCAATCAAAATCCTCAGAAACTCAAAACCAATACAGCAGACAAATCCGTACAGAAATCAGAACGGAATCGGACAAATATCAAATCAACAGAACTGTACGGAAACAGAAGTCGTATCAAATCAGAAACAGAACAGATCAGATATATCAGATCAACAGAATCAGATTCGTACAGATCATATCAGAACAGAATAAACTCAGCATATATCAGATATCAGATATTTAATTAATAGCTAAGTGTGCCCCCGGCACCAGAATAATAGCTGAGTAATTAATAGCTAAGTGTGCCCCCGGCACCAGAACAATAGCTGAGTAATTAATAGCTAAGTGTGCCCCCGGCACCAGAACAATAGCTGAGTAATTAATAGCTAAGTGTGCCCCCGGCACCAGAACAAATGTGCTTATAGCACCAGAACAGATCAGATGTGCTTCCAGCACCAGAATATATAAATAGTGCTTATAGCACCTAAACAGATCAGATGTGCTTCCAGCACTAGAATATATAAATAGTGCTTATAGCACCTAAACAGATTTTTCCTCGGATCCGGAACAGAACAAATATCAAAATTTTAGATTGAGCTCATTTCAGATTTCCCGTTTCACTAACTGAATCTCATAGGATCCAGGCCCCTTATAACTCCCTTTCCATAGCATATACAGATAGCATATCAATTCAGAGAAAATCCGGACAAATCAGGAATTACTCAAAAATCGGGCAGCACAACGGCAGTGTACAGAATTTACACAATTTTCCTGAAAATCAAAATTCACCAAATTCGCACAGAATATAGATATCAACATTTCAGAACATTTATTCTACCGCACAGAGAATTTCCAAGTTCACAGAAAAATCCAGTCGACTAAAAACACAGTCGAATCAAAATATCCGGACAAAAATCTTCAAAATATAGTCAAAACGTGCACACCCGGCACGGCAACGATATACAAAAAGTTACGCGGTAAAAACTGAACCGTTCAAAAGATACGGACGAAAATCGCTAACGGAAACAAAATCCGGACAGAAAATACCGCCAAACACGACGGTTCTGAAAATTTAGAAAGTCGGATTGTGCCTTACCTCGTGCACAGCAATTTCCTCAACAGTCTCCTCGGACGAAAACAGCTCGGCGTCGCCCGAAAATCCGCTTTTCCACTTTTTCCTTCGTTTTTCTCTCTCCTCAGCTTTTTCTCTCTCTTCAAAATATCTCATTTCTATATATATCCAGACTGATCGTCCTGGACGATCGAGCTTCGTACCAGACGATCCATGAAGAGAAGAATTCCGTCCAGACGAAAAATTACATATCGTCCCTGGCGAAGGGTTCACTGACTTATTTTCGTCCAGACGATCCCGATTTCGTCCAGACGAACCATACAGCCAAACATGATTTTTCTACACAACCTGTACCGATCGTCCCGGACGATCCAACTTCGTCCAGACGAACCTGAAGCAAAAACTGATATTACAGCAGAGCATAATTTAAATCCAGAAATGTGCCAGGTTTTCTGATAAAAAGCAAAGGAATAACCATCAGGGCCAGGTGCCGAAGAGGCAACCCCCTCAAACACCACCCTCTTAATTTCTTCATTAGTCACCGGAGCAATCAATCCAGCAATAGCATGAGCGGGAATGGTATTCCCAACAGAAATATCAAAAGTGTTCTCAAGAGGAGGGATGGGGGCATTAAAAAGAGATTTGAAATGCTCCACCAAAGCCATAGCAATCTTAGAGTGAGAGGTAAGAAGGCCGTTAGGAGTGGCCAATTCCTTAATCATATTTCTATTGTTTCTAGCTCTAATCTTGACATACAGGAAACCAATATCATCCTCCCCTTGAGAAAGCCAATAAGCCTTAGCCCTTTATTTAATCCAGGTGGACCAAGCATCTTGAGCAGAAGCAAGGTGATCATTAGTGTTCTTGAGCAGAATGTTCAAATCAGGATTAAGAGGATCCCTCTGAATGTTACTTAAGCACTGAGCTTGCTGGTTCTTAAGTTCAAGGATGTAGATAGATAAAAAATTAGAAGAGCACCAATTCTTAGAACATATAGCATACTTGACAGACTGAAGGCTATCATAAAAGGAAGAAATAGGGCTAGCACACAAAGGTCTATCAAAAGCCAAAAGGAGCTCTTCCCAAAAGTTGTCCAACTTAACCCAGAATTCCTTAAACATAAACCGTGAAGCAACCTTCTTATGATTAGAAGCCAGCAGAATTATGGGAGCATGATCCGAGCCGGAGTGAGAGTCAACCTTGTAATAAGCCATCGGAAAGAGATCCAAAAAGGAGTTAATCAACATACGATCAAGTTTGATGTGGATCGGAGAATCCAGCCTCTGATTAAACCAAGTGAATAACAGACCAACAGATTTCAGATCCTGTAAACTAGAGTAAAAAATGAAAGAGTTCAGCTCCCCAACTCTAACATTGGAGGAAGGAATATCGTCAACCTTTTCATGCTCAAACCTATAACAGTTAAAATCACCCATGACTACCCATGGTGTATTAATGTTGAAAGAGAGATCCAACAAAGAATTCCACAACAACTTCTTGTCATCACAATTATTGGCACCATAAATAATAGACAGGTGAAAAGGGGGCAAACTTCCTGAATTGACAGTACCATGAATAATATGAGAGGAAAAAAAGGAGGGATTAAAGTCTAAAGCAGAGGAATCCCACTTCACCCATATACGGTCAGGAGAAGAAAGATTTAAATTGTCACAGCTTTTCTCATTATCAAATAGAGAATGAGAAAAATTGAACCACGGGTCAGCAGCGGCAGCATGTTGGACTTTAGCCTCAAGAATACCAAGAAGCTTCAGCTTAAAGACAGCAATGAGATCTTTGCACATTTTCACTTTGACAGGGTTATTAAACCCTATGACATTCCACGCAGCAATAGGAGGGAGGGACATGGATTATTTATGTGGTTTGGCCTTCTGAGCTGATTTGGACTTGGCTTTTTTAGGTGGAGAAGAGTTGGTGGAAGAGGTTTTGGTGGTAGAGGAAGAAGGTTTGTGATTATTGGCCCTCGGGGGAAGGACTTCAACAGTATCTGAAAATGAAGAGAGCTCCTCTTCAATAGGATCGTTACCAGGGATGACAGGTTATCAACTGGAAGAGCTTGAAAGCTATTGGTTAGGAGAACTTGAGGGGGAATCAAGAGGTTTTGGGGGAGAAGAGGATCAGCTGCAACGGAGTCAGCTTGATGAAGATTGAGGTTAGGCAAAGTAATGTTCTTAATAGACGCTGATTCAGCCGGGAGCTGAATGGCCGTAGGTTCTGAAATTTCAGGAATGGGAGATGGTTGAGCACTCTTCAAGGGAGGTAAAGGAGGATCCACCTCTTTCACCCGAGTTGTACTTGTGGCTCTAGAAGAAGGAGCCCTACTTTGACTTCTGCCATGAGAAACTTGCTTATGAGGAATAGACGATTTGGGAGCTAGATTTGTTGAGCATAGAGCAAAAGAGTGGATGAGGGATCCACAACCCTCACATCTAGTTGGTTTACAATCATATACGACCTTCAATGTCATATCAATTCCATCTATTTCTAGAGGAATCTCCTCAGCTAAAACCGAGTTTTTATCCACTTCAACACACACCCTAGCGAATGTGAGCCTAGTCCTTTTAGCCGTCAATGCATTGACATAGAGCGGTATACCAATATAACTAGCAATTTTTGATATACCTGAGGGTGTCCAAAGAGCTAGGGGAAGGTTCAGAATTTTAATCCATAGGGGAATAGCAGCTGATTCATCCCGCTTGGGCTGAAATTTTGGATCCCATCTCTGCAAGATGAACGGCTTGCCAAGAAGGAACCAGGGGCCACCGGCAGAGACCATGTCATAATCTTCCACCGCAGTGAATTTCAGAAGAAAGAAATCATAAGCTAAAGATAGAAGAGAAAGGTCACCTTTGAGCTTCCACGCCCTTTCCATAGCAGAACGGAGCCTCTCGTAATAGGGTCTAGGACCAAGAGAATATCCCACAAGAGATAGATTCCAAAGGGACTTACCTTTCGACCCGTCCTTCGAGGCGAAGGAGAGCTTTTTCTCCGGCTTGGAGTAGGACATCGACCAAGAATCCCGAGACGGAGGAGGCGCTGCGAGGTTAGCCGCATACGAAGGAGAGGGAGGAAGAGGAGGAGTCCCTAAAAGGGAGGAGCTTTGCAGGGGAGGGAAATCCTGCGCAGAAAGAGCCATCCCGGCCAAAGGCCAGGAAAGCGCCGTGGACTGGAAAATCGCCAAGAAAAACCCTAGCGGTGCTCATAGAATTTGCGTTGTCGATTTAACTCTCATTCGTCAAGTCGATTTAACTGATTTCTAAATACCCTATAAATTCTCAACAAGTCATTTTGATTCTCACAACCCACCAACCCACCAGCTATTGTAGCCCCTGTAGCTGTCTACCACCTGTCACCATCACCTGTCATCACTCACCGGCGACGGCCACGACTAACTACATAACATTTTAAGCATATTTTACACTACATTTTATTTATCCTGCAACCCTTTTTTTGCAAACTAAATAGCCCTTTAATATTTATTAAGATAAATATTAAATTTTAAAAAAGATTTTAGGATAATTATAAATTAAGTTTTATTTTATTGAGATGTGCTACGTCATGCAACATTTACAGTGATAGAGAAATATAAAATTTAATGTCTTAGCTTCGTATGAAGATCCATCACACAATCAGATAAAAGAGGGTGTAGCATTCAAAACAGACACTAGAGCTTTTACGTGGAAACCCCTAAAATGGAGGAAAAATAATGGGGCCTGACCTAATTTGAATGAATCACTAGTGTTTGCAGTCAATTAAAATTGAGACCCTTCCTTATAGGGAAGGCCTTGACTTGATGTAGCAAATATACACCATATAGAATGCATTAGATGGTGGAAATTGAAAAAATCAATATTAACATGTTTGTTTGGTCTACAGGAGCATAGTCGGTGGGTGACGGAGGTCGAAAAAATCATAATTGGGTGACGGTGGTTAGATGGATTGTAGTCTAGCGACTGAACTTAGAAGGACTGTATTTTATAGGTGACAGTGGTCAGAAAGAACGTTGTTTAGTGACGGTAGTCAGAATGATCATAGTTGGCCGACGAAGAAGGTTGAAAGGACTATAATCGACGGGTGAAAGAGCTCAGAAAGACTGTTGTTTGAGGACGAAGGTTTAAAGAATTGTAGTCGGCGAGCAACAGTGGTTAGTAAGACTGTTCTCAACAATGGGGGTCAGAAAGGCCGTAGTCGGCGGGTGATGAAGGTCAAAAAGATCGTTGTCTGGCGATAAAGATCGGAAGGACCGTAGTCAGCGGACGACAGCGGTCAGAAAGACTGTTGTCGACGATGTAGGTCAGAAGGACATTAGTAGGCAGGTGACAGTTATCAAGGGGAAGTCCGACGATAGCAGTGGCCGGGAGTACGTCCGACGATTTTCGGTGGTTGGGAGTAAGTGTCACGACCCAACCCGACCGGGACGGATCCCGCTCGCACCGGGCCGCGACCCGCCGACGGAACGAACTGACTGATCAGGATCTAGTTTTTGGAATTGGCTTCGGAACTGAATCTTCCAAATATATCAACTCAAACAAACACACAGACACAGAGCTACTATGAATCGTCAAATGCAGCAGAACAAAACATCTATATTTTCTTTTCCTCAAAATAATCATCTACAAATACAGTACATGGCTTACAGAAAGAAAGACAGAACAGAAAGGCTATGACTGTACAAAAATCAAAAGGTACAAAACAATACATATACTGATCAGACTCTGAAATCTATTCCTGGACCTCCTTCCCTTTCCCAGAACCTGAAAACCACCAGAAAACAAGAGTGAGCTCAACAGCTCAACAAAGCAACAAACCTCCAATCAAAACTCTCAGAATACAAAACCAAACTCATCAGACAGAAATCCGTACAGAAATCAGAACAGAATCAGACGGATATCAAATCGGACAGATTAGAACGAAACGGATCAAATCAGAACAGATACGAACAGATCAAATCAGACAGAACATAACTAAACGGAACAGATATCAAATCAGAATATTCGTACAGAAATCAGAATCAGACAGATCAAATCAGAACTGATTAAATCCACAGAATCAGAATCGTACAGAAATCAGAAATTCAGATCATGTCGGAATAGAACAGAATCGTATCAGAATCGTATCAGAATCATATCATATCAAATCATATCGTACGGAAGTCAGAAATCAATTAATTCAGAACATAACACAGGTCAAAACAGATTCCCGGACACTGACAGAATCTCAACGGATTCTGGCCCCTTATGCCTCCCTTCCTAGACACTGACAGAATCTCTCGGATTCTGGCCCCTTATGCCTCCCTTTGTGCTCACGGCACCAGAACAGATGTGCTTATAGCACCAGAACAGAATTCATCGGATCCGGAACAAAACAGATATCAGATTTCAGATTGAGCTCATTTCAGATTTTTCTCAGACACTAACTGAATCGCTTAGGATCCAGGCCCCTTATAACTCCCTTTTGATAGCATATACAGATAGCATATCAATTCAGAAGAAATCCGAGCAAATCAGAAATCAGACAAAAATCGGGCAGCACAACGGCTGTATACGGAATTTACACAATTTTTCCTGAAAATCACAAATTACCAAATTTGCACAGAATACAGATAACAACATTTCAGAACATTTATTCTACTGCACAGACAATTTCTGACTACACAGAAAAATACAGTCGAAATAAAACCCCACCGAATTCAAAATACTCAGACAAAAATCTCCAGAAAATAACCAAAATGTGCACACTCGGCACGTCAACAACATACAGAAACTTACGCGGTAAAAACTGAACCAATCGGAAAATACGGACGAAAATGCCTCGCCAAAATCAAATCCGAACAGAAAACACCGCCAAACACGACGGTTCTGAAAATTGAGAAAGGCGGAATGTACCTTACCTTGCGTACAGCAATAACTCGAACAGTCTCGTCGGACGAAAACAGCTCCGCGTTGCCCGAAAATCCACTTTTGCAAATTCCACCTCAACTTTCTCTCTCCTCAAAAGATATTTTTGTTTTATAAAATTTTTCTCTCTCTTCAAAATGAGCTGATTTTAGCTTTATAAAACTCAGATCGGCCCGGCCGATCGCCAGATCGTCCCAGGACGATCAGACCAAATTTGATTGTCCTGGACGGTTCCCAGAACTATTCTCAGGACAATATTTTGAACAGTGCAGATCGGCCTGGACGATGTCCCTATCGGCCCGGCCGATACCTTCAGGAGTTCATTTCTGGAGCTTCTGTACAGAAATCTGGAACAAACATACCACTGATCGTCCCGGGATGATCCAAATCGGCCCGGACGATCCTGGAGTAGATTTTTGATATTACAGTAAGCCCGATGATAGTTGGTGGTCGGATGGAAGTCATGTGTCAGTTGGTGGTCAGGCGGAAGTCCTCTGTCAATTGGTGGCCATGAAGAAGTCCGGCGTCAGTTGGTGGTCCGACGGGGGTCGAGGAGGAGTCTGGTGGCAAGAGAACTCTATCTTTTTTCATTCTCTTCCTTGCTTCCTCATCTTGTCCTCTTTTTATAAAGAATGAAAGGTCTATTTATAGTTTTCTAATAGTGGCATGAACAATAAATATGGAGGAGATAAATGTCAAGTTGAGAGTGGTTTGAATGGATGGTCGATATTGATCCTTTTGATCGTGGACCGTTTACTGGGTATTGGAATATCTTAATGATATCAGAATTCATAGATCTTGGGCTCGTTGGATTCGACTTGTCAAGTTGCTCGATTCAACTATAAGCATGTGATGTTTGAAATCGTTTTAGTGCCGGAGCTCCTCCTCAAGTCTCCAGAACACCTGCAAGTAGCTAAAAACAGAGGAACAAAAGAGAGTTTGCACAAAGCAATGAAACAGTGGTAAACGTTCTATGTATTTTTCTGTCTGTAACAGCACCAGCCAAGGTGATTTAATCATCCCAGCCATTCTCCAAACGAAACAATGCCAGAAAAAGGTACGGTGGGGCAGAATAACTAATTATAGTAAAAAGGGAAGTGGAGCTCAAGCTCACTAACTAACTATGCAGTAATTGAAATAGCTAATAATAATAAAATCTAATATTTAAGTAATAAGCGGAACTCATCTGGCAGCTTCCAAGAAGGTATTAGCAGCTCCATACAGGTATGCACCGCATCACATTTGGTCATTCAACTTATGGTTTGAACTTTCCAAATGCACTTCGGGCCTTCAATTTGATCCCATTTAGGCTTGCATTGAGTCAAACTTGGTGTCGTTGGGTTCGTCTTTTCTAGACATTCAGTTTGACTCTAAATTTTCTTGAATCGGAGTATGGTCCCATATTTAATTTTGCAAGTTTATAACTTGATTTTGCCTAGAGATTCATGCCCAATCAAGATAAATTTCTAACTGATATATCAAGATGAAACAAAAAATAAAATTAAAATTGCTCTCTTAAATTCTTATAGATAGGAATGGAGGAGAGCCGGTAAAGTTGTGCTTATTGGGCTTTGTTACATGCATTAGTCTTTAATTAGCTGGGATTCGAGAGATCGATGTAGGAGAGAAGCCGCCGTTAAAATGAAGAAGGGAATAAGCATGAATAGGAAACAACTCATCTTGACATATTTGTTAGAGCTTAGGCTATCAACTAAGAAATCTTAGATTTGTATCTTATGTATGTGATGTGTATATGAATCTGCTTTAATTACGTAAATATCCAAAAAAAAAAAAAAAAAGAGAGAACATAAATGGCAAAAAATGTTTCAGATTGAGAGCTAAGAATAGAAATTGATAGTGATACCCAAAAAAATGTATATATATATATATATATATATATATATTACCGTTAGTTCATAGACATAAATGAAGACATGTTTTGGTTCCGAAGTTCTAAGTAGATCATTTTTAATATTAGTAAAAATTTTCTATATATTAGTCCTTTTTTTAATTTTAGAGATTTAGGACTTCTTTTTAATTATTAATTGAGCATAATTAAACTTAATTGAGTGTTCTTTAACCTAATTATTTTTTATATTATGTGATTTTTATTTAATGAATCAGTTTATCTCTTCTTTTCTAGTGATATAAATTTACTTTAGTTGTATAAATAATTTTTAAGTGAGAAGGACCGAATTAGTCCCCTAATTTTCTTTTAAAGACAAAAATAATTTTCAATTATATGAAAGTAGCAATTCGATTTCTTGACACTTTAAATATAGGTCAAATAAGTCCTTATGCGAAATCATTTAGGTCATTATTTAAAAAATCAAGAGACTAAAATAAACTATTTAAATAGTTGATATCATTTTGAATATATATATATATATATATATATATATATATATATATATATATATATATATATATATATATATATATATAAATATAAACACATACGTATTTTATAGCTATTTTCATATAAAAAATATGATATTTCTAATATTTATTTACACTTCATTTGGGGTGGCTTTCTTACTGCTTATTAAATCAATTATGTAATAAAAAAATTAATTTTTTATATTAAAAAGCTGTTTTAAGAAGCAATCAAAAAGCCGTCCCAGACGAAGCCTTAATGTGCCCACTTACCATTTTAATTCTTCAACCTACAAGCCCAAAAAATATTGTGAGTTTTTCTTAATTTATATTTAGAGAAATTTAGGCTTCGTTTGGGTCAGCTTTTATACTGCTTTTTAAAATGACTTTCTTGTACAAGAAATTTTTGTACTAGAAAGTTATTTTAAAAAGTAAGAATAAAGCTGTCTCAAATGCAGCCTCAACCGCATATCATATGAATTTATTATGTTTATAAAAATATTGTTCATTAAAAAGTAAAATTAATGAACATTTTTTTATATTAAATTGATGAAGGAAAAAAAATATATTAAAAATTTTATGTGAATTTTACTCTTTAAATGAGAATTTAAAGAATAAAATAAAAGAATGTTAGGTTTTAGGAAGGCTCCTCATTTTAAAATTTTCCATTTATATCCATATAAAGGCTCAACTTACCTGCCAATGCATCCCATGCTAGCTCGACAGCCAAGTATATTACGCGTTACATACCATTGGGCTCATTAATTACGCGTTTGACCAATGGAAGATATTCCTTGTCAGGAAGTTCGGCATTACACACAACTCTCCTTGGCCTATTGGTTGAGAGCTTAGGCTTTCAACTAAGAGGTCCAAGGTTTGAGTCCATGTGTATGCATTGTGTGTGTGAGTTTGCCTTAAATGGCCTAAATGTCCCAAAAAAAAAATAAAAGTTCGGCATTACCATTTTAAATGGAACATTTGCGTTTAAATAGGTCTAGTACACCTAAATTACTAATTGTAAAAATATATACATATTTATTTTAATTGAAAACTATATCTTAACTTTTATTTCAAATAATCATCTTATTATTTTGTATATGGCTATTGTTTATTGAAGTTTGTTGTGAATAAATTTGATTCGAATTTGTTCGAAATATAATCCTTATTTGAAAATAATTTGAGCTTGTAGTTGCATTTGGTTCGGAAAAAGATTTGAATATGATTTGAATTAGGTTCAAATCAATTTGAACATTACTGCACATCCATGAAACCAACAATGCTTTCCCTAGTGAGCAAGTTCCACATTGTAGGTCCTAGGTTGTTGTCCACAACATGTCTCCTCTTCTCTTCACACAAATCGATCTCGTTGTTTTCTTCTCTAATGAGCTCCTCAACGAAATCCTCTTCTCGTCACATACTGCTGGCTCCATTGAAACTTGCGCTCTACCAACCTTCTGTTTAAGATAACTCCTATGCCACACAGCTCTTCCAACTTTCACCATGAGATTTTTATTTACAATTTATGTTTACTATACTATATCATCTGTTTTTCCAATTATGAGAAACACAATTATTTGTAACCAATGATAAACACTAGCAAACTCATTTCAAATCAATCATGTCCCATTATTTTTCCCTCTTCTAGAAATTTCATATTTAAATTTTGACGTCTCTTACAACTCTTCCATCAGTATGTAGTTTGGATTTGCATATAATGCTAAGCATTAATATCTCTTCCTTTCAACCACCACAAATTTATATCAAAATTTGATATAAATATCATCAAAATTTATATTACGAATTAAAAAAAAGAAGAAATATTTACGAATTCACTCCTATAAAAAATAAATCCTTGATTTAAAAATAATTGATCTTCCATAAATACCTCCACATTTTGCGTTAATAATTACTTCATCCTTAGCACACAGTAGTTAATGAATGGCTAGGGTTTGGTGTTTGGCGCCGTCTCTGCCTTCGCCTTCGTCGCGTGCTTCTCCGGCCGCTTCTGGGAAGTAATTTTCTCATTTCTTTTGCATTTTTCTGTGATTTTCTTTGTTATGGAGGGTAAAAGGCTTTTTGATCCTGGTTTCTTGTCGGGTTCTCCTTCGTCTCGTTCTTTCCGTGAGGCTTTAGCGGGTTCTTCCCATGCTTCTAACTCCCCTTTCCCTGATCTTAAGATTTCTTCTTTTCGAGGGCTTCCTTCTCTATGGATTTCGGATGAGGAAGTGTTAGCCCTTGCTTCTTCTTTTGAGTTTGCGCTTGTGGGTAAATTTCCGACTAATCGCCCGTCGTTGGAGGCGATTCGTAGATTTTTTTTCAATCTTAAACTTTTGGGTGTTTTCTCTGTCACTGTCCTTAATTCTAAGCATATTCTTATTAAGCTTGAGAATGATATGGATTATTGCCGCGTTTTTTCCCATCGATCATATTTCGTGAATAATTGTTTCATGAAGATTTTCAAATGGTCCCCTACCTTTGACATTGATGTTGAATCCCCTTCTATCCCTATATGGGTTTCCTTTCCCAACCTCAGGCCGCATCTTTTTGCCCCTAGAATCCTACATGGACTTGGTTCTATGTTTGGTAAACCTCTGAAAATTGATCAGGCTACCTCCTCTGGCAAGAGGCCTTCTGTTGCTCGAGTACTTGTGGAATTAGATGTTACCAAAGTGTATCCTGAGAAAATATGGATTGGTTCCGAGAAATTAGGCTATATTCAATCGATTGTGATGGATCCCTTCCCTTCTTATTGCGCTCACTGTAAGTCCCTGGGTCACTTAAAACTTGATTGCCCGATTCTCCATCCTCCTTCTAATCGTATGTCTGCCCATCCTGCTGTTAAGGTGACAACGGGCACTTTGGATTGTGATAATCCAGTAACTTTACCCCCTGTGGTTTCAAAGGCTTTGATTAATGGAAGTGGTAGAGTGGAAATGACTACTGTTTGTGTAGGTGGTGATGTTGGTGTTTCTGTCTCGCCTATGCTTATTCAGAATGGTTCTCTTAGTCCCGGACATGTGGTGCATTCTGTTTATTCGTCTGATTGTGGTCCTACCGCCCCTGTTTTGGTTGATTTAGCTGCTGAGGAACATGTAATGGTTTCTGATTTGGGTGATAATGTTAATGCTGATGAGGCGGCCGCTATTTTATCTCCTGATGCTACACCTTTTCTTCCTCTTGGCTTAAATTTTGCTTCCCCTCGTGTATGTCATAGTGTTGAGGGTCCTCCGTGTGTTGTTCCTCTGGTGTCTGTGAGGTCTGCTCCGTCTGTGTTGGAATGCCCGAGTAAACTTGTTAATGTTTCTGATAATTTGGGTGCGGAAGTGTGTGATGTTTCTGTTTCTGGTGCCTCTAGATCGATTCCTAATGACTGTTTAGTTAGGAATAATCTGGTTGATGTTCCTGTCACTCTTATTAAGCCTCAAGAATTACTGTATAATGTAAAGGGCAATTCGGGTAATGATGTTCGTGCGAATCTGGATTGGCTTCGGGGTTCATCTGATTCTGAATCTGATTTTTTGGAATCTTCTGGGGACGATGACCCTGGTAACTCTTTCAATGTGTTGCGTGACAAACCTCTTATCTCCGTGGCTTCTCGTGGTAGGTCACGGGGGAGGGGCCGTCGTGGTCGTTGATGGCTATTGTGGCACCTCATTTGGTTTCTTTTGGCTGCACATTGGATCTATTGCTCTGTTTTTGTACGGTTGCTCTCGCCGGTTTCTTCCGGTGGTGTGGTTCTTTCAGTTATGTTATGGACGATGAGGAAGCAGCGCTGATGCTAGCTGCTAGTGTCGTGGATGGCCACGGTTGGGAGCAACCTGGGTGGTCCGTGGTGTTGGTGGTTTCTCTCTGTTGCTTTCGCTGTGCCCCATGGATGGCTCCTTCCTGGCAACCCGATGCTGGTCTGAGTCCGCGTCTTTGGAGCCCTTCTCTTTGTGGTCTTTCTTTGAGCCTTTTCTGGTCCCTTTGTAAACTAATGATGTGGCCTTGTTTGGGGTCTTTCATTGTAACCTTTCCTTTTTTAATATATTCTGGTTTAAAAAAAAAAAAAAAAAAAAAAAAAATCCTTAGCACACAGCAAAATTTCTATATTCGACTTTCTCACTTCCCAGAATATCTTGGTTGTCTTCTTTCCGACTTAGCTCTTATTTGCTCCGTCACTTTCTTCGCATCTGCCATCGCGACTTCTCCTAAATTTTATTCCTTATCTTTTCTTCATATTTGCTCCGTCACTTTCTTCGCATCTACCATCGCGACTTCTGCAAAATTTTCTTCCTTATCCTTCTCGATGTTCTACTCCTCTTTTGTCTTCTTCCGCTCTTTCTCCTGAGTTAAGGCCGACCTTCCTGCTTCAACAATTTGTCATCTTCTTGCGAGGATTTTCAGCAAAAAAATAGGGCGCAAATGCGTGTGCAATCAATTGAGCGAAAGGTGGAAAGAGAAGAGCATCTCATGCAGCACTTTCATTAAACTGTTAATTAATGATTCATCTAATTCTACCGTTTAATCTCTTATGATTGTGAAGGATTTAATTTGTTATACTTGGCATTTGAATTGTGTAATTGGCTTTAATTTTTTGTTGTTGTTTTGATGGAGAGTATTGAATGAAAAGAGAACATAAAAAATAGAGAGATTAAAAAAAATTCTAGAGTGAGATTTCTATAAAATAAGCTAGAGCACCAGAGATTGTATCAACTAATTAAGCTCCCTTGATCTCCTTTTGATCATGAAATTATCTTGATCGGGCACGAATCTCAAGGCAAAAATCAACCCATAAACTTCAAAAATTAAATCCGGGAGCACCTGAACTCCGATTTCATAGAGCTTACAGTCAAACTGAGCGTCTCGGAAATACGAACCCAACGACACCAAGTTCAACTCAATCCGAGTCCAAATGAGTCTGAATCGAAGACTCGAAGTGCTGTTGGAATGTTCGAATCACAATTTGAGTTACCAAACGGTCTCCGATTTTAACGAGCTTCTACTCGAATTGAACGACTCGACGAGGCGAATCCAACGAGCCCAAGATCGCCGAATTCCGACGTCACTAAGGCCTTCAAATGTCCAACGAACGGTGCACGATCGAAGGATTCAACATCAACCGTCCATTCGACCACTCCCTATTCGCCCTTGATCTCACACCTATTTACAAGCCATGCCACTCCAGAAAAACTATAAATAGAGCCATCATTCTTCACAAGAGGACTCAAGTGAGAAGAGAGAGAAGAAGAGAAGAGAAGAAGGAGGAGAATCAGCTCCTCCTTGACCACCGCCGGAGTTCTTTTCGCCACCTGAATACGTCGGAATTTTGCCGAATTTTCGGGAGACGTCGGAATTCTGCAAAACTTTGTAACTTTGTTTCAATTTAGAAAAAAATTGATTGTAATTTGATCGCCCTGACTTGTGGGGTGAATCAACTTCTGTACTTCAAACGAACACTAGTGGAATTAATTCAACTGGGCGTGGCCCCATAGTTTTTTCCCTCTTTCGGGTTTTCCACGTAAAAATCCTAGTGTTCACTTTTTCCTTTTCTGTTTATGTGCTGAATATTCGTATAACGCTCAGACGTGAATTTGCAAACTCTACCGCAGCGTTTATTCTAGCCCGCAACACCTTTATATATATATTTGAATTGGGATTAAGCATTATATAATTGACCATATCATCAAAATTTTATCTTGATAAGCACGAATATCGAGACAAAATCAAGTCAGAAACTTCAAAAATTAAATTTGAAATCATATGAACTCCGATTTCAGCAAACTTATAGTCAAACTGATCGTCTCGGAAATATGAACCCAACGGAAATCAAATTCGACTCAATCCGAGCCCAAATGGGTCCAAATCAAGGACCCGAAGCACATTTGGAAAGTTCAAACCATAATTTGGATTATCAAACAATTTCCAAACATTACATGCTTATATTTGAATCGAGCGGTTTAACGAGACGAATACAACGAGCCCAAGATCGCTAATTTCTAAAATCATTAGTAAGTTCAAATATTTGCTAAATGATTCACGATCTAGAGAATCAACATCAGCTGTTCATTCAAATCACTCTCAATTTAGCCTTGACTTCCTCCTACTTATTTGTGGGGTGGGGGGGTGTACACCAAGTAATTTATGGAAGAGAAGGAATATGAGATTCTCTTTTTCCACCAAGTTTCTCCTAGATCATTGTCTGGACTTCTAACGGACAACCAGATGATGTCGGATTTTTGCCATACCACCGATTGAAGCCCGGACTTCTACTGGACCACCGACTGACACCCGAACTTCTATTGGACCACCAACGGACGCCCGAGCTTCTGTCGGGCTGGACCACTAACTGATGCTCGAACTTCCGTCGAATCACCGACTGATGCCTACACTTATGTCAGACCACCAAATGATGCCCGGAATTTTGCGGACCACCTACTAACGTTGGATTTCCATCGGACCACCGACTGATGCCTGGACTTCTGCCGAACTACCAACTGGCGCCCGGACTTCTATGGACCACGTACCGACTATCACCGAATTTTTGCTATATCACCAGTTGATTCCCGAACTTTTGTTGGAATACCAATTGACGCCTAGACTTCTGTTGGACCACCGATTGACGTTGGATTTCTACCGGACGACCGACTGATGCCGGATTTTCGTCGGACTACTAACTAACGTCGAAGTTTTGCCAGACCACCGACTGACCCTAGATCTCCATCAAACCACCAATTGATACCCGAACTTCTGCCAGATCACCGACTGACATCGGACCAACAACTTTCATCGAAATGACACTCGACCATCAACTAATGCTAGACTTCCACTTGAAATCCAATTGATGGACTTCCACAATACAACGGTATTTTTGATTGCTTTTACTCCCAGATTATGGTCCTTCTAACATTCGTCGCATGAAAACGATCTTTCCAACCTTCGACGCCCACCAATTATGGTCCTTCCGAACACCCTCACTTGATTACGGTCTTTCCAACCTTCATCGCCCGTCATCTACAGTCCTTCTGACCTCCGTCGCCTAACAACAGTCTTTTTGACCTTCGACACCTGTCGACTATGGTCCTTCTAACCACCATCACCTTATTACAGTCTTTTCGACCTTCGTCGCCTACCGACTAAAGTTCTTCTGACCTCCGTTGCCAGCTGACTATGGTCATGCCGACCAAACAAACATATGAATTCTAATTCTTCCTATTTCCACTGTGTAAGACACTCTATATGATGTATATTTGTTATATCAAGCCAAGGCTTTTCCCCCAAGAAAGGACATCATTTGCATCATTTGTAATCAACTGCAAATACTAGTGGATTCATTCAAACTGAGCCAAGCCGCGTGGTTTTTCCTATTTTTAGTGTGTTCACATAAAAATCTCTAGTGTATCTTATAAATATTGCACCATCTCTCTTATCTGATTGTGTGCTGGATCTTCATACAAAGCTGAGATGTAAACTTTGTATTTCTATACCACCGTGAATATTCTAGAATGCAACAATATATATATATATATATATATATATTATATATATATATATATATATATATATATATATATATATATATATATATATATATATATATATAAAGAATAAAACAATCATCATTTTCATAATTATAATGTGCAACTATAACTAGTCGTCCGTCAAAGCTACAATAAGTCACCAGCTTGGAGTGCATAGGTGAGTGAATAGTAGAATAGAGGATTACAAATTTCTCATATGAAGCTAGAAGTCATCCTCTTGAAGCGACATTAAGGAAAACTTGATTGGTCGTACTCACCTACTTTGGATAAGTTCATTTAGAGAGTCTTATTGGAGTGAGTTCATTTGTTGACATGAAAATTTCCTTTTCAGTTGGTGCTAATTGGATAGTTTTTACTTAACATGAGCTAGGCTAACTTGGCTTGAATCCTTTATTTATTTATTTATTTATTGATATTTGATTATACAGTTTTTTTTTTTAAAATAAAATTCATTAAAATGCCAACAAAAAATTACAAAATACAACACACACCAGCAAAATAAAAGCGACCAAACAACAATGCGAAATACAAGCAAAAAGTGGGCTCAGTAAACAGTACAGGCTTCAAACGTCCAAGCCGTCCCGCACGGACCATCCAGAAATAAACGGTTGCCACCAGCTTAACGACCAGGACGTGAGCCCCGACCACATCATCGCCCTCATCCACGCGTAGCACCAAATCGCAATAAAGCCTAGCCTTCCAAAAGGTAAACAGCAATACGAACAATACAAAAGCATTCCAAATCATCTTTTAGGATGACCACGCCCCCAAAGCTTTCCCCGAGTGGCAATTGAAGAACGAACATGGGAAAAGTCATTATCCGACTCAGAACATTTAGAATCAACTTCCTCCTCCGACGAACCAAACAACCAACTGTTCTGATTTCTAATTTCTTTGCCCGAAGACTTCCCCACCCAATCAGCCATCCGAAGTGTATCAACCTCTTTTACAGGAATCTCAACTACACTGTTAATCCCTTCCTCTACATTCAGCGACGGGCACGCAGCCTCAATCCCACTCGGTTCCACTCCAGCAAGCATGTCATCCCCAGCACCACCTTCCGCATTATCTATCACCTTATCATCCCCAATAATATTCATATCATGAAGAGGTAAACTATCAGAAGTCTCAACATTCACATTTACATTATCAACTTCCGGCACCAAAGCAATACCCGAAGACTCCAAAATCACACCCTGCCTAACGCCCCCATCCAGCAACACGGGAACAAAAGGAATGGCATTCGGAGATAATAAGGATTTATCTGCAACCAGCGGCACATCGTTACCGTTAATTACATCCAATGAAACGACCAAATTCTCCTGCGACATACCAACATCATCAACAGATGGTAAATCCATCCCCACAGATTCAGGAACATTTACCACAACTTCATTTACACCCTTAATGCCATTCTCACCACCTAAAGGAGCAATAATTTCCACAGGAGCATTCGCAACAGAAGGAAGAACAGGAACAGGACCCGAAATACACTTACCAGAAATGTGTCCTAATTTTTTACAAATACCACAAAAATGAGGAAAATCGTCAAAGACCACCTCTTGAACATACCCTAAAGAATCAGATCCCAACCAAACTTGCTTAGGATAATTTTTAGTAATATCGATTTCAACTAAAACACGGGCATTCGACGGACGAGAGCCAACCGACGTCGCTTCGTCAATTTTCAGCGGTTTGCCAAATAATTCAGCCAGACCAAAAAGGATCCTCGGAGCAAAAAAATGCGGACAGAGGTGAGGAAAAGAAATCCATATCGGGATGATAGGCGACTCAACGCCGATATCCAAAGTCGGCGACCATACGCCGATATCCAAAGTCGGCGACCATTTCGTAAGTTTCATATAACAATTGAAAACCAAATAAGAACGGTGGCAAAAAATCCTACAGTAATCTAAATCCTTCTCCAGTTTTATCAAAATATGGGTATAATCCAGAACAGTAACTGAAACCTCGCTATTCAACTTTAGGTTAAAAAAAAATTTACGTATCGCATCGAGAGGAGGTCGCTTGCCCGGAAAGAAGCCAACCAAAGAAAACCTAAATGGTTCCGCTAAAGCCCTAATTTCTTCATCAGAAACCCACAAAGCAGAAAGACCACGAAAGGTAGATTGCTTCAGATCAGGAAAAGAAGAAGAAGAACCAGCAAGAGCTTGAAGAAAAGACTTAGGGTGAGAAATCCCCCCAAAAAAGCCAGGATCTCTCAAAATAGACGAAGGCATACCAAAAATGCCGGAGAAAAGGAAAGAAAAACCACAGAGAAACAAGAGAAAAGAGTAGATACCAACTTTCCAGAAGAAGCAGAGCGGAAAATCCCCCGCCGACGGCGGGAAAACGCCACGACGCCACCCAAGAGAAAACCCTAGGGTTTTCTCGGAGAGCAGCGCAGCTGAGAAAAAATGCAAAATGGGAGAGAACAAATAATTGTTAGATGATATTATAAAAAGAGTTTTATCTATATTTGATTATACAGTTAAACTCCCCATTCTCTTATATCTTTGAAAATTTACTACAACAAAGAATAGAATAATTTTATTCGTTAGTTATTCATGAAATCTTCACAAATATTTATTTTAATGTTGGATATTTGTCAATCAATTTAATTTTGACTGATGAAGTTCTTTTCATCTTTTGTGAGGTATTGGTCTGATTTTTAGTTAGATCGTTATTGCATGCTACCAGAATAATGTAAAAGCCTATATATAGACATTGTAGGTTGATGTATAATTTGAGAAAAATTGAATAAAGCTTTTGAAAGATTTTCCTCCTAAAATCTTTTATCTCTCCCTCTCCTCCCTTCTCTCTCCCCCTCTCTCTTGCAAGATGATCAAGAAGAGCTCAAGAACCCCTCTAGAAGTTCCAACAATTGGTATCAGAGCCTCGTTGAGGCGATCAATGGAAGGAGGAAGTGATATTGTGATCCATAAGAGCAGTGCAATCATGCGTGATGTCCTGAGTAAGATGGAAGTCCGGAGGTGGAAAAGTTATTACGTCAGGACAAAAAATCGGAATTCCGGACAAATACCGAGCGATATTGAGTGTTGTACTGAGCACGGTACCGAGCACCCAAGAGACGTGGCGCTTTCTTATTGGTCTTTGGACGCATTTGATGTCCAGACACAATAATTACTCCCGGAGGTGGCTCCGCAGGTTGTTTACAAGGTGCAGGGCGATCATGTCACATCTAGATTTTCCTACTACTAACTTGATACTCCTCCACAGTCTCTCCTTGCATAATAATCCAAAACTCTACATTTTCCACGTGCCTCTTCCTTGAATTGACCTCAAGTGTAAGGCAAGATTAGAATGAGCGAAGAAATGGCTAGGTTGGGAGCCAAATGATGAGCATAATTGGTCTTGGTTGAAGTCCATGGAAAAGGCAAGTAAAAAAAGGAGTAGCTTAGTACTCTCCTCATAAAAGGTTAAGAACCTTCACTAGGCATGTCAAAATTAAAAGTAGACTTCTCTGCTGGGTAAAAAAATATTTTTCATGGTAAGGAATTGACACTTCCCTTCACCTACTTCTCTTATGACCCAGCTCTACCGGAGGATGAGATTTGCTAAGCTGCCTTTGAACTTGACCCAACACTATTTTTCTTGTTGCTACAAAAGAATATTAGTGATACTCCAACGAACTAATTTCACTATATTCTGGCGAATGTGAATGTGGCTTGCTAACATTATAGCTATATATTGTTGATGAATTATAAGTGACTATTGGGAATAAAACCATACAACAAAAAGCAAACAAGAAAAGAAAGGCAGCGAAAAGAAAACCATGATTTAAAGTGAAAAAATGTGAAATAAAAAAATCAATGAGCCGCATCACACTATGAAGTCCACTATGAAAATGAGAAAATTTGTACAAATTTATTTTCTCATACTCTCTCATTACTCTTTTCACTTCTCACACCATTTTACACTAAGAATAGACAAAATTGAAGTCTAAGTCAATAGTAAACCCGATTGATCAGCACAATCAAATTATGTACAAAACTAACAGAATATTCACCTTAAATGATGAAGTAATAATACCATTCAAGCGCCAAAGAAGAAAATGGGTAAGGTTCCTTGCTAGAGTGTGTATTTTACATCTTAGCTTTGTACAAAAATTTAGCAAGCACAAATGAAAGTAATAAGATCAAAAAAAGCTTTACGTTGAAAACTCGGAAAGGGAAAAAATCATGGGGCCTGACCCAGTTGAAAAATCCACTATATATTAAATAATTCAAGAATCCTCGTTTCTTCACTGTTGAGGAAGAGGGGGATTAAACAAATATTTGGCTTTTTGTCAAGATTATATAAATCAATTGTCCACATAGAGAAAAAAATTAAAATAAAAAAAGTGTCCACAGAGAGACAATATATACCCAACAATAGAGCTTGATTTCTCCAATAGAGATTACAAAAAATAGGTGTTCAGATGTAGACATCTATACCTAACAACAAAGGTATATCTTGCTAGTATTCTGAAGATGGTGGCGATGATAGTTGTCGGCAACAATAGCTAGTGATGGTCGGTGGCGGTGATGATTGGAAAATATAGGGAAGCTTTCTCTAATTTTCTCCTTCTTCTTCCTCCCCTTCATGTGAAGAATGGTGGTCTATTTATAAATTCTCCAGTCATCGCCGCCATAAATATAGAGAAGACAGAGCAAATTCGAAGTGCTCTATCAGACAACCAATACTAAATCTCTTGATCATATAGCAATATTCAAGCATTTAAATGTCTTAATGATGTCAGCATTAAGTAATCTTTGACTCGTTGGATTCATCTTATCGAGCCGCTCAATTTGAATAAAAGCATGTCTGATTTTGAGATCATTTGGCAATCCAGTTAATGTTTGAATTTTTCAATCATACTTCAACCGTTTGATTTGGGTTCATTTGGGCTTGGATTGGATCACTTTTGGCATCATTGAGTTCATCTCATTGATACATTTAGATTGACCATAAGTTCATTGAAATCAGAGTTTTGATGGTCCCAAATTTAAGTTTGAAAGTTTCCAATTCAAATGTGCATCAAGATTCATACCCGATCAATGCGATTTTTGGTGACATTTTTCAATTGATCATTAGGCAATCTATTTTTTCTTGACTGATTAAGTATTAGACTTCTTTCCAAAGTATGTGTTAAAAATATCTAATAAAAGAGAATGCTTATTGAAATGATAAGGGTTATTGTAATTATAGAGAAAGTAGATAAAATAATTGTAAACCATCAATGACCAATGCCATGATTCCTTTCTTAGACTACAGAAAAGCATACGTGTCCTGTTTGTTTGCTCCTTATCCACTTTCTTGATTCTCAAGTTAAGACTTTTTTTTTTTTGTTAGCTTTTATTTTCTTTATGTTGGACTATTAGGATGCATTTTTTCTTTAATAGATTGAAGACCTTTCTGTTAAATTTGTTCTCTCCATCACATTACATTATGTAGAAGCTATTTATTTTTTGTTTCAATGAATTTATTAGTTAAATTTTTTTATCAAGGAGAATAGGGTCTGGTTAAGAAGGATTCTAAACTCCATTATTATTTTTCATTTATTATGCACTTATTTTGCATACAACTAAGTGCTTTATCTTTATGAAAGAGTATAAAGATTATTTAAAAAAAAAATACACATACTCTTTACACATGGAACAATGAAATCATTTAATCAATTAGCTCTCAAATATTGGGGGTCTATAATAGAAATGATAATTGATATATCATTGCAAAATTATTTTGACCGGGCACGAATCTCGAGGCAAAAATCATGTTGGAAATTTCAAAAATTAAATTGAAGACCATTTGAACTCCAATTTCAGCGAACTTATAGTCGAATTTAAAGTCTCAGAATCACGAACCCAACGACACCAAATTTGACTCAATCCGAGCTCAAATTAGTCCAAATCAAAGACCCGTAGCACATTTGGAAGGTTCAATCCATAATTTGGATTACCAAATAGTTTTCAAATATGAAATGCTTATAGTCGAATCGAGCGCCTCGACGAGACGAATCCAACGAGCCCAAGATCATCAAATTCCGATAGCATTAGAGACTTCAAATGTCTGATAAACGATCCACGATAAGAGATTCAACATGGTCAATCCATTCAAACCAATCCCAATTCACCCATAATCTTCCTCCTATTTATTGGCCATGCCACTCTAAAAAAATTATAAATAGCCATCATTTCTCTTAAGAGGGGACGCCCAAGAGAGAAGAGAAGGAAGAAGCTCCTCCGATCCTCGACCACCGCCCGACGTTCATCCGGCAGCCAATCGACGCTGGAATTAAGCAAGGAGGCAAGAAGGGAAGGAAGAAGAGAAGGAAGAGACTCCTCCTCGACCACAGATGGAGTTCCTTCCGAACTCCAAGTGACGCCTGAGTTCCGCTCGTACTCCAAGTGGTGCCGGAGTTCCTCCCGAACTCCAAGTGACGCCGGAGTTCCGCCCGACCTTCAAGTGGCGCTGAAGTTCCTCCCGAACTCCAAGTGACGCCAGAGTTCAGCCCGACCTTCAAGTGACGCAGGGATTCTGCCTGATCACCCAATGTCAACGGAATTTCAATATCTGCTTGTAACTGAATTTCAACTCAAAAGTTGTAATCTGATCGTACTCAATTTTAGGGACGAGTCAGCCAATTGTAACTTAAGCAAACACTAATGGAATCTAATCAACTGGGCGTGGCCTCGTGTTTTTTTCCTTTACAGGATTTTTCACATAAAAATATTGTTGTTCTTTCATATTCTGTTTGTGTGCTGGATATCCGTACAACGTTGAGACAAAAAATTTTCTAACTCTATCGCCGTGTATATTCTAGCCCGAAATAATAATATTTAAATTTTTATAAAGAGGAGAAATGATTTTATTTTCTTTTAATTCATGTTTACAATCATAATTCAAACATAATAGAAATGATAATATTTTAATAAGAAGTAATATATTTTTTCTTTAGGAGTAATTCCCTTTGCCACTAATCTCATCTTAAACCTAATTTGTTCAATAACTAAAATGACTTTTTTTTTTTTCTAAATTTTTTTACCTTGCATCCTTGAAGTCTTTTAATATGTGATTTTTTTAATAAGTTTTTTTTTGTTATATTCTCTTCCATAACTTGTTTCAAAAAATAATATTATCACAATTTATTGCATCTTTATATGATATCAACTCATCATTTAGGCTTCATTTGGAACGACTTTCTTCTTGCTTTCTACTACAAAAATTTTTTGAATTTGAAAATTTGTATTAGAAAACTGTTTTAAAAAGCAGTACATAAGATGTCTCAAACGAAGCCATAGCATTAATTCAATGATGGTAAATGCATAAGCAATTAAATGATCAAAATTAAATCAGTCATGAGCCTTTATATATCCTCTTGTTTGATATGCTAGATTGGAAATCCCCCAAATTTGTTTGAACTTCTTAAGTAACAACTTGATGATGGTTATGACTAGTATCCTTTCCTACTATTAGCTTCACCTACTTATGATATTACTTGTTTGTTTGTAAAGTTGGTGGGGAAAATCTTAGTTTACTATTATTACCCTCATAAATCCTAATATTAGCTTCACCTACTTATGATATTATGCATACATCTTTAAGTCGATATGGTCAAACTAATTCAAATAGAGTATTATGGAACCACATCCACAACTCTTTACATTATATCTAAGTCATTGTTGGCATTAAATCTAATTATAAAAAATAACATATTGAATATTGTTCAATCGAAATATTAACTAACAAATTTATATTTTTGTTTTCAATATTGATAACCTTTATAGTACGACAAACACAACATCAATGTTTTATTATGTATATACTAAACGAAAAACTCATCCTTTATTGTGTTCATCAGATTAGAATGCATCAACTTTCGCATATACAATCAGCAGATATTGTCTAGCCTCTATTAATATTATTCACAAACTTCATTATTTGAGATATGAGTTGCAATATAACCATCATATTACAATATAACAATCATGTATGAAATAAAGACACATTAGGTTAATTGTAAATATTGAATTATTATAATATAATGTTCAAATAAATCTTTATTTAAGGTTTCTTATAGTAATTAATTATTAAACTTGTGTAAGACAATTTCTTTCACCCACATTAGACAATATGAAATCTCCTGCTACTCTCATTTAAGAAATTTTCAATTTTAAAATATCATATATAAATTTTATAATGATCATTGTCTTTCATAAATATCTACCATAAATTAAAACATGGCAGATTAAAATTAACATTATGTCATTATGTATTCCTAATTTCCATTTATTTGTATTTAAATATAAAAAAATACACTTTTTTAGGATTAATGATATGGTGAAGATAAATTATTAAATTAAAAAACAGCAACACCTAATTATTTTAATCATATAAAAGTGATTATTGTTAAGCATTCATTCAAAATACATGAAAAATAATTGACAAATAAAACTAATATGTAGATAGCTTAACTAGAGGTGTTAAAATGAGTAAACGATTTGGGTTCAAGTCCGACCTGAATCCAATCAATTTGGGCCTGACAAAAAGGTGGACCCAAACCCAAAAAGCCTGATAGCCCGTTTGAATTAAATAATATTTTTATTAGCTTGTTAACAATAAATTTAATGTTAGTTGATAAAAAATAAGAAGAATACATAAACAAATAAAAGAATTTACGGGGAGAAAAACTAAAAAGAGTTATTTTTAAGTTAAAATCTGATTGACGGGTCAACCCAAATCAACCAGTTTAATAAACGTGTTGGAATGTTGGACCTAGCCTGACTTATTCATTAAATGGGTCAACACAATTTTATATATATTTTAAATCGAGCAGGTATGAATCGGGTTAATAAGTCGAATCATTAATTGACACCTCTAATCTTAGCTGTAATGAAAAATAAAAGTTCCAAAGTGCTACACAAGCTAACTTAAATTCTGAAAAAATATATATGAGCCACAACTATATTACAATCAACAACTACAAACTTTTATTCATTCATAAACTTAGAGAAATGCTTGAAAGAGAGTAAGTGAGAAAATTGGATAAATTGGAGAGAGATGAAAATAATTTTTGGGAGAAGTGAAGAGAGTGGAAAAGAGTGAAAAGATCTCAGGGAGCCGAGAAGGAAACTAAGGAGAGAGAGCTGGGAAGTCAAAAAGGTGAAGGGAGGATTTGGTATAGAAAGAGAGTGTGAGCAACGGGTAGTACTGACCCCTCCCAACGGCTAGCACAAGTAGCTACTTGACATTTAAATTAGAAGCTGACTAAAGTTATCAATCAAAATAGTTTACCAATGCTTTTGTTGGCTATGAGTGTCAAGAAGGCATTGATTGGCGTGCGTAGCAGCTTCGTTGCTCAATTATTGGACAACTTGCTCAATTTGAATTTTTTTTTTCAAGTATTCTTCTGCATAGAAACAACTTCAAACATAACTATTTTTTTAAAAAAATCAGCCCGATGAATAAGGCAGATATTGGATGGGAAGAACCTCCTGGTATGTCTCTGTGAACAGCTACTTTTTATTGTTCACAGAAATAAAATAGGACCATAATTTCGGTTCAAGTATCTGCACATAGTAATCTCTCCTTTTGATAATCCATTGGCTGGCATTAGAAATCTACCCTAGAAAAGACAAAAATCATAAATTTCTATCAATAATTAAAAAAAATATTTTTAAATAGCATAAATTTTATTGTAAAAATAATAGTTATAACATATTGCTCAATATAAATTTATTTTAATATATATATATATATCATAAAATAAATTCAATAACTTTTTATAATTTTTTTCTTATAAAATTTTTCGTGGAATTAAAGACCAAGAAGTTCCTGTGAAACTTCATATCATAAACATTAAGAAGAGCATCGCAATCAAAACCCCACGATACAGTCAGAAAAGCAAAAAACTAAAAAAAAAAAACTAAAAAAATAAAAATAAAAAAAAAACTAAAAAAAAATAATAATAATCACGAATGTCTGCTCCTCCGCCCTTTAACGAACAATCAAAAATCAATCAGAGGACCAGTTCCGGGATTAATTCCTAATTAAACTTTACAAGGAGGAGACACGAACCCGCCAAACCCTAATCTCCCCATCCAAACTCCCGCTACAAACTCTGTACTCCTCGTCATCACCGGATCCTCCCCCGTCCCTGCCGGAACCTGGCATCATCACCGCCACAAGCGACCGCACGCCCTTCGCGTGGCCCCCCATCACCGCGAGGCAACTGTACGCTCTTCTAATCCCGTCCCTCCTCCAAACCCTCACAACTCCATCACCAGAGCCACTCACGACAATCTCGCCGGCACAAGAGAGGGAAAGAATCGCCCTCTCGTGACCACGCAGAGTGCCGGTGACCATCATGTAATCTGCCTTCTCGTTCCTCTCCCACACCAAAACCGACCGGTCGCAAGCGCCGGAATACAGAACCGAACCATCACCGCTCAGCGCTAGCGCATTCACCGCCGACCGATGTCGATCAAGCGTTGCAATCAGCTCGTGCTGCTTCGCTCCAGCTGGTCGCGTCCAAACACGGATCCTCCGATCAGCCGACCCCGTGTAAACGGTGCCGTCGGCCGCGACCACTATGGCGTTCACGGCATCCTCGTGCGCTGATACGGATTCCAGGCAGCGGAGGCCGGAGACCGACCAGATTTTAAGGGTTTTGTCCCAAGAAACAGAGTAGAGGAGGCCGGAAGCGTCGGCGGCGATTCCGGAAACAGCATCGGCGTGCTCTATCCAGAGGCGCTTGTGGTGGCGGCGGATGGTGACGTAGTTTTTTGGAAGGGGGAATCGGCGGAGGCGGTCGGCGGTGGTGGGGAGGGAGGTCACGAGACGATGAAGGCCGGACCGGGATGACCGGTTCCATACGCGGATGCGGCCATCTTGATGGGCGGTGAAGAGGGCAGAGCCGTTGGGGGAGAGAGAGATGGATTTAACGGCGCCGGCGCCGTAAGGGGCGGGGATAGATTCGATGGGACGGAGGTCAGTGAGGTCGTATACCGAGAGGGTAGATTCAGTAGCGGAATAGAGGAGTAAGGAGGTTGCAGAGGCGGCAAGTGCGGCGGTTGCGGCAGAGGAGTTGCTGGTGATGGAGGAGAGGCAGAGGTAGGAGGCGGAGAAGAGAGGGAATGTGTTAAGAGGCGGAATTAGCGATTGGAGAGAAGGAAGTGATGGATGTGTGACTACAGATATCGCATCATCGAAGGCTGAGACGGAGTTTGAGGATGACAAGGGGCTAGAGCCAGGGGTGGCTCCAGCAATGCCAGCTCTGTAGCCGCCGCCGCCGCAGGCGGCGGAGTTATCGTCCTCGGCGGCGGAGGAACATTCGGAGCACAGCCAGGGGAGCGACACTAACATTGGAGTGCAGCGAGCGTGTTTGGTTGGCTGTGAGATTTGCTGCATATATTTATTGGATCGGCGAGCAAGGGGTTAATGTCTAAGTAAAACAGGTTTTTAAAAATTTTGTATTACAAATTTACCTTTAGTTTTACGTCTGTGCAAATTTATTTTTCATTCACACGAAAATATAAATGTGAAAATTAAAATAAAGTTTAAGTCGATAAATTTATTTTTAAATAAATAAAATACAAATTAATTAAATTTTAGATTATAATTTTCTCAAAATAGAAATTATGCCTAAGCTCCCCAAGCATTAAGCGCTGATTTGTAGTCAACTGTTACAACCGTGCAAAGATGTTAGAATAATATACTTGGATAATTATCTTTTAATTTTTCTAAAATTTAGCCAAGTATTATATCATTTTTGAGGTTTAATAAATATTAATTTTTTATGTTAAAACTTTCTTCCAACATTTATTAATCAAAAGTCAAATTAGTCATTTAGCATTTTAAATATATATTTGTTTATTTTTTCAAGAATTATTTACATTTTTAATTAATGGTTAATAAAATCATTTGAGTTCTTTTTATTAGATGATAATGATTAAAAAAAACATTTTTTAAACACTGCCTATGTCTGGTCTCAAGTCCTAGATAAGGAAAGTGGAGGATTGTATTAGGTAGTCGACAATCATCATAAAACTTGTTGAATAATCATGACACGAATCCTTTAATACATTGTGTTAATGCATCTTGGAAGCGATGTGTTGTACGACCTGAATAAAATAAGAAACGTGCAAGGGCTCGCCCGGATGGAGTGTTAAATAGGCAAGAGTTTCTATATCATTGACGAATGTTGACAAATAAGCTAGTACATGAAACTAAAATTATGTTAGAATCGAAGAATGTAGGTTCCCTTACAGACAAATTAATGGAATTAATTTATATTATGATTCATAGGAAAACAAATATTCTATGCATTTAGAAAACTAAATAGGAGAGACAGAAAACTAAGGAGATTGATAGTTTAGGATTTAAACTTTGGTGTTCTAATAGAAGTCATATTAGAAATGGTGTATGTGTGATTATAGATAAAAGTTTGAAAGATGATGCTATAAAAATTGATAGAATTAGAGATATAATTATAGCTTTGAAGATTATTGTTGATGATAAGATTATTAATATTATAAATGCTTATGCTCATCAAGTAGGTTTGAATATGTGCTCAAAATTAAAATTTCAGAATGACTTAGAAGAATTAATAATACAAAATATTTCTAGAAAAAAAGTTTTTATGTCCATAGAGAGTTAGAGGATTTTAAAAGCATTCATGATGGCTATAGATTTAGAGCGACTAATGAAGGTGGTAGACTATATTAGATTTTGCTCTAGTTTATGATTTTGTTATTGTTAATACCTTATTTAAGAAAAAAGATGAGCATCTCATCACTTATAAAAATGAATATAGTAAAGCTCAGATTGATTATTTTCTTATAAGAAAAATAGATCGAATGCATATATAGTAAAATTATTCCTAGTCAAAGTCTATGTACCTAACACCGTTTATTAGTTTTGAACTTTAAGATGAAGGGGCATGGTATGAAAAATATAATATATCGTTATTCTAGGATTAGAGGGTGGGATTTAAAGAACTCTAACAAAAATATCTTTGAGAGTAAGATTCACGATCTTAAGATTTTGTCGATGTATGAGGAAGCTAATGCCATGTGGGAAATAGTATCTTGTAATATTAATAATGTTGCAAATGATGTGCTTGGAGTATCAAAAGAAAAAAACTTCAAATAGTAAAAATAGTTGGTGATGGAATCAAAATATGCAAGAAAAGATTAAAAATAAGATACCTTATTATAAAAATTGATTTAGATATAAAAATATCAAAAATTAGGAAAGATTTAAAGTTGCATGTAAGGTGTCTAAGAAAGCATTTTGCGATGTAAAGATTTTGGGTTTTAATGATTTATATAATAAATTAGATACTAAAGAGAGCGAAAAATATATGTAAAAGCTAACCAAAAAAAGAGATATGAGTAGTAAGGATTTAGTTTAAGTAAAGTGCATTAAGAATGAAGATCAAAAATTATTTTTTTATAAATGGATACTCAACAAAGGTGAATGAGATATTTTGGTAATATTTTCAATGAAGATTGTGAAAATACTATTGATTTTAGTGATCTGAACAATCTAAATGAAAATATAGACTTTTATTTTTATTCGCATATTACTAAAACTGAAGTTAGAGAGGCTTTAAAGAAAATGAAGTGTGGAAAATTGTTGAACATAACAATATTCCAGTAGAGGTGTGGAATTGCTTAGGAGACGAAGGAATTTCTTGGCTTACTAAACTTTTTGATATTATTTTGAAGACTAAAAAGATGTCAGATGTGTGAAGAATGAGTGTGTTAATTCATTTCTTTAAGAATAAAGGTGATGCACAAAATTGTGCTAATTATAGACGAATTAAGTTGATGTATCATAAAAGAATGCAACAGCCAAAATGAAAGAAAAAAATTTGATTTATCATACTTTAAAAATATGGGAGAGAGTTATGGAGCATAGGTTATGACGTGATACTAATTTTTCTCAAAATTAATTTGGATTCATGCTGGGTAGGTCTAGTATGGAAGCTATACATTTATTGAGAGATTAGATAGATAAGTATTAAGAGAAAAATGAAGATCTTTATATGATATTTATTGATCTAGAGAAAGCATATGATAAAGTTCCAAGATAAGTGCTATGGAGAGTTCTAAAAAAAGAAAGTGATTAATAATGCTTATATTCAAGTCATTAGGGATATGTATGTTGGCGTTACTACTTATATTTAAACACGAGGTGATTTGACCAAGTATTTTTCAATTTCAGTTGGATTACATCAAGGATCAGCCTTAAGCCCATATCATTTTACTTTAGTCATAGATGTTTTTACTAGTGATTTGCAAGAGGATGTTCTATCGTGTATGCTTTTTGCTGATGATATTCTTCTTGTCGATAAGACTAAAGAGGGAGTTGAAGATAAACTTGAATTATGAAGGTCAACCTTAGAGTCTAAAGGTTTTCATTTGAGTAGATTTAAATAATAGTTCTAGTGGGGGTTTGTGACTTCGAGCGATCAAGTCATTAATAAGAGTAGACATTTTAGATATATTGGGTCTATTGTTTAGGGTGATGGTGAAATATATGGGGCTACTGTTAGTAGAATTTAAGTTGGATGGATGAAGTGGAATGCATCGGGCTTGTTGTGTGATAGAAAAGTACCACTCAAACTTAAGGGAAAATTCTATAAGATGATGGTTAGACCTGGAATGCTTTATGGTGCAGAATGTTGGTCATTAAAAGAGAAGCATAATATTAAGTTAAGTGTTGTAGAGATGAGAATGCTCAGGTAGATAATTATCTTTACTCTTAGAGACATTATACAAAATGGGCATATAGTGAAAAAGTTGGAGTAGCTCCAGTAGTAGATAAGATTAGAGAGAGCCTCCTTAGATGGTTTGGTCACATAAAATGGCGACCTTTTGATGACCCATTTAGAAGAGTAGCTATTTTAGATTTAACCTATGTTAAGAAAGGTAGAGGTATACCTAAAAATACTTGGTTAAAAAAGGTAGAGGATGGGGAAACCGATGATAGTGATGGTTCAGTGTCAACCAACAAGAGGTGGTAGCTGACAGCGGGGGGTAGCAGTGGTTGACAATGGGGATAGTGGCAGTCAACAACGGTGGAAACGACCAGTGGCGGGTGGTAGCAGCGGGCGACAATCAAAGAGCTTGCTTGTGGTGAAATATGTTTTAACTCAAAACTACACGGGTTTATTTTAGCTCTAAAAATGAATTAAAATATTTTATAATGTATTCTTTTTTACTTTACTCTCCATTTCTTTTTCAGGTAATCAAGCATCAATATTTTCAAAACCCATATAAAAGTATGAATTTACACCCACTTTACTTACAAACAAAAAAGCCCCTTGAATAAAATATTTATCTATCTGTCCAATTTTTATTGCCGAGTATTTTAAGAATATTTTTAATGGCTATTTTTAATAGAAAGTTAAAAAAATAAAGAAAAATAAAGTTTTCATCAATTAAAGCATTCCTTTGAGGCTTTAGTTTTGATCACATCATCTCTCTTTTAATTTATAGAATTTTGGAGGTCGTTTTCTTTTATTTATCTTCAATCTTTTGTTATAGAAAGTTATCGTAAGATTAGTTGGTGATTAACTTTACTCACCACTAGTATCAAGAGAACTTTGGCTTTTTAAATTGCAACATTTGGGTTTTGTTAAGCCTTCGTTTGGGACAGTAAAACTGTTCCAAATGTTGCTTTGTGTGTGGTAAAGCTCTTGCGTGATGTGTATTTATTGTAGAATATATTGTTGGTGCTCTTACTCTTTAAGCAATATCATGCAAACATTTATCCACCCACTCAAGTGAGTAAAATAGGGCTGCAAACGATCTGTGCCGGGCTTCGACATGTTTGAGATCGAGCTCGTTTGCCTAGACCGTGTTTGAGCTCGTCTCAATAAGATTTGAGCTTCTTTCATACATGTTCAAGCTCAAGCTCAGCTCGTATTCTAATTTGAGTACAATTCATTTTAAATTTATCGGGCCTTTTAATGACCGGCTCTTTTATGAAATTATTTTTTCTTTTATAAATCGAGCAGCTTGGGACCCGTCCGCTTGTACAAGCGCACCTGTGTGCTGACCCAACCCTTCGTGTCAACCCGTTTTCAGACAAAATCCCACTATCTTTCATTATATAGTGCAATATCATATTGCTTTACATAGTGTGGGGCTAATTGACTAAACCAACAGTTTTTCTTTCCTTGATGCATAAGAGGGAGAGTGAGTTGGGGCAGGAGCGGGAGTTGAGGCCGGCAGAAATAGCGATAGAAGTACAGTAATTTAAAATTAAATTAGCAAAATTAATTTAATGATATTTATTTTCAAAATTCTAATCGAGCTTGTTAACGAGCTCGTTTACGAGCTTTAAACGATACTATTTGTGAACATAAACGAACGTAATGTTAAGTTATTCAAGCTTGTTTGTTTAACTATTGAGTATTTATCAAAAGTGTTTAAGTTCGTTCATTTAACTTATCAAATAAACATGAATGAGCTTCTATCAAGCTGAGCCAAGACCAGCTCGTTGAATGGTCGGTTCATACTGTGATATTTTCGGTGGATGGATTTGCTAGAAATTTATCAAAAATGCCTTTTAATTAAACTGCAGATGTACTGCAAGAATCATTGACAGCATTATATCCGCTTTAGATTTCATTGGAAAATATATATTTTTTTACAATGATATTCTTCATAGCATATACGCGAAAAAGTTGGAGTAGCTTCAGTGAAAGATAAGATTATAGAGAGCCACCTTAGGTGATTTGGTTGTTCAAATCCAATACAAACATAAAAATTCAAAACAAAATCAATACAAAAAATTTGAACTATAAGAAAAATATGAAAATTAAGAACAGATCACAACATGCATAAGCCAACATCGATCAGATAATGAAATGTATTGCTTGCAAGAAAATTCAATGATTCTATGTCCCCAATCAATTAAAGGCATAAGTTTAATAAACAAAAGGTGCCATGATTAGTATATATTTGTGACGTAATTAGTGTGGCTGAACTAATGTGATTATCTCAAATCTCCTTACTAATTATTTCTCTTAAAAATAAGAAAAGTAATCAACGTGCAAATTCTTTTGTGGGTACTTAAAAGAATACTTGTGAAAACAACTAGTAAAGTAGTAATGGTAACACCACTATAAAGACACAGAAGCATGGATGGATGCATCAAGCAATTCTCGAGCAAAATTTATTTAATTTGCTAATTTTTTTTTTAATTAAAATAGATAATAAGTTAATTAATTCTCAAAAAAAAAAAAAAAATTGAATGATATTTTTAGCATTATTTTTATTTAAATGTATTGAAATTGAAGTGGTTTTTTTTTATAATTCCGAAGAATGCTATACTTTTATCTAATAGAGATCTTTAAAGATTATTAATTTTTAATTTTAATTTATAAAAGAAAGGGATTGCATATTAGAAATTTAGAATCAAAGTTTAATTTATAAAAGAAAGGGATTGCATATTAGGATCAAATTTTAAGATTATTTTCTGTTTGAAAATGTTATTAAAATTAAAAGGGGTATCATTTTAATTTTTTGAATGAAAAAAAAATGAAGGTTATTAAAACCGGCTAATATTCAACCATACATAAAATCGGAATAGCATTAGAACGCTCGAGAATCGTTGGTGGGAAAAAATCAAGGTTGTGAAAATTGGACCGGACAACGAACCAGTAGAGAGTGCGGTTCACGGTTCAACCAATCGAACCGGGGTCGAACTGGATGACGTAATAAATAAAATTTAGATGACATAAAAATCATATAATAATATAATTTTTTTATTAAAAAATAAATTGAATTCACACATTACTAATATCTTATATAATTTTAAATTTAAACATATTCAATCTTTAAATTTAATTTAAATTTAACAAAAAATTAACTTACAAATGAATTAATAAGTTTAATATAAATAATTCTTAATAATGTTATTTATTTATATATAATTTATATATTAGAATATTCATATTATTATTTTACATTTATAAATTATTGAGGTTAAATTAAATCATTTATTATAAATAATTAATTAATATTTATAGTACATAAAAAATAAATGAAGAATATAATTTATTTAATATAATTAATTAAAAGTAAATATTATTTCATCATAAAAAGATTATTTAAAAAATCTATTTTAAAATGAATAGTGTATCTTGTAAACTTAAAAGTTAAGAAGAAATACATATGAGCTTTAGTTTTTTAAGTCTCACATCACTTGGGAGACCTTCTCTTAGTAATGCTTTTATTTTATATTGGCTTTTGAGATTGAAAAAAAGTAATACATCATGTAAAGAGATGAAACTTCATGAAATGCTTGTTTGGAAATTTTTAATTTAAAATTTAGCATTTCAAAGTTGAAATTAAATTACAAATATTTTTAAATATATAAAAATGAGTTATTTAAAATTTAAATATTAAAAAAAGCAAAATTTGAACCGGCCGGTTCAAGAGAATAGTGACCGGTTCGCCGGTTGAACCGGCGGTTCTTGATAAAACCGGACGGTTTGAAGCTAAGCTACTTCTTAGGTTGAACCAAACTAGCCTTCAAACCGGTTCACGGTTGAACCGATCGGACCAGTCGATTCAGTCCGGTTTTTAAAGCATTGGAAAAAAAAACAGTTTAAATGTCTGCATTATGGTATTGCATACAAGTTAGTATGAATAAATAGAATGAATAACATTTAGCAGGAGTTAAAGGGGAATATAATTGTCTGTAAAACGATTCCACATGTGATGTTTGCTATCAAATGCCGAAAAATTTGAAAGAAATAAAAAAATAATAATAATGACAGGAGGAGTTGGAGAGTGCACCGTTTCCTGTAAATGTCAAAGCAGAGGAAGGAAGATATTCTTCTTCTACCTTCATAACAATACTATGAAGCACATTTATCGAAACTTATTAAAGGAAAAAATAAAGATTATTGATGTTGACTTTTTTTTTTGCTCTTAGGATTAAATCAGGTTTCTCATCTTCAATTAAAAGTGTCTTAGCATTTAAAAAAGTAATTCACCATGCATATATGGCAATAGCAAGATGATTTTTTTATTGTTGCATCCCAATAAATGCCTTAAATTTAGGCTTCGTTTGGGACGGCTTTTTTAATGCTTTCTAAAACGGAGTTTTAGTACAAATTTTTTTATTTTTTACTAAAACTTCGTTTTAGAAAGCAATAAAAAAGCCATCCCAAACGAAGCCTTAGTATGTGCTCAGAAAGCTGTGGATGTCATAGTTGATATATGTCTTGGTTACAAGCTCCCCTCTTACTTTTTTTTTTTATACTTCATACTATGATTATGTTAAATTTTTGGCTATATATTTACAAATGATTGCATAATTAGTATAATATTTAAATATATATAATAGGTATTTATTACATCATCCGGTTCGACAGTTCGAACCTGATCGAACCATTAAACCCCTAATATCTCCTTCTTTCGATTCGTTATTCGGACCGATTTTCACTACCTTGAAAAAAAAATGATTATTTGGACTTAAAGCATCATTATTTTTTCTAATATACAATCATATTTTTCTTAGAAAAATAAGATTTAAAAGTAAAAGTATGACTAAAGACATTACTTTTTATCATATTTCCAAATAAAAAAAGTCAAATAATTAATGATTAACTAAACTTTAATATTTTAATATTATTATAATTTATTAAGTAGTTTTATTTAATATATAACTAATTTATTAAATAAAGCAACTAAAATTCTCCAAAATCATTTTCTAAGAAATCACCTAAAATATTATCCTAATTTTTGTTCCTTTTATACATGTAATTTTTTTTCTTAAACTAAATCAAACATCTTTGTTGCGTCCTGGAGTATTCGTGGTGGTGGTAGAGAAATATGAAGTTTAACGTCTTAGCGTTGTATGAAGATGCAGCACACAAGCAGATAAGAGAGAGGGTGTAGCATTCATAAGAGACACTCGAGTTTTTCGTAGAAACCCCTAAAATGGGTGAAAAACCATGGGGCCTGACCCCAGTTTGAATGAATCCACTAGTATTTGCAGTCGATTACAAATGAGGCCCTTCTTAGGGAGAAGACCTTATCTTGATGTCACAAATGTACATCATATAGAGAGTATTACATGGTGAGAGTTACAATAATCAATATAGACATATTTGTTTGGTCGGCAAGACCATAGTTGATAGGATATAGGTTAAAAAGATCGTAATAGGCAGGAGACCGGAGTCAGAAAGACCATTGTCCAACTATCTAGGTCAGAAGGATCGTAGTAAGTAGGAGACTGAGGTCAGAAAGACCACTGTCTGGCGATGTAGGTCGTAAGGACCATAGTAAGCGACGGAAGTTGGAAAAATCATAGTCGGCAGGAGACAGGGGTCCAAAAGATCTTAGTTGGCAAGAGATCGAGGGTCAAAAAGATCGTTGTAGTATGGTAGTACTATGGTAGAATTTTAGGCCTCAAGTGGTGGTCCAGTAGAATTATGGGCCTCAGGTGATGGTCCGGCAGAAGTCCGAGCCTAGAGTGGTGGTCCGACAGAAGTCCGAGTGCCAGGTGGTGGTCCGACAGAAGTCCTGGCGTCAGGTGGTGGTCTGGTGGAAGTCTGGGTCTCGGGTGATGGTTCGGTGAAAGTTCGGGCCTCAGGTGGTGGTTCGACGGAAGTTTGGGCCTATGATGGTGGTTCGGCGGAACTCAGGTTCTCAAGTGGTGGTTCGATAGAGCTCAGGGCCTCAAGTGGTGGTCTAACGAAGCTCAGGGCCTCAAGTGGTGGTCCTACGGAACTCAGGGCCTCAAGTGGTGGTTTGGCGGAGCTCAGGGCCTCAAGTGATGGTACGGTGGAACTTAGGGTCTCAAGTGATGGTTCGGCGGAGGTCAGAGCCTCAAGTGGTGGTCCGGCGGAGCTGAGGGCCTCAAGTGGTGGTCCGGCGGAAGTCAGGTGGTGGTCAAGGAGGAGTTAGGAGACAAGAGTGATCTGTGATCTCTCTCTTGAATCTTTTTTTCTTAGGCCCCATTTCAAGAGAAAAGAGGGGTTTATTTATAGTTTTTTTGGAGTGGCATGGCTTGTAAATAGGTGAGAGATCAAGGGTAAATAGGGAGTGGTTGGATGGACGGCCAATATTGAATCCCTTGATCATGGACCGTTTGATGGACATTTGAATGTCTTAGTGATGTCGGAATTCATTGATCTTGGGCTCGTTGGATTGATCTCGTCGAGCCGATTGATTCGACTATAAGCATGTTATATTTGGAAACCGTTTGGTAATCCAAATTATGGATTGAACCTTCCAAATGTGCTTGATTTGGACTAATTTGAGCTTAGATGGTGCGAATTTGGTGTCGTTGGGTTCGTATTTCCGAGACGTTCAGTTCGACTATAAGTTCGCTAAAATCGGACTTCAAATGATCTCCAATTTAATTTTTGAAGTCTCCAACATGACTTTTGCCTCGAGATTCATGTCCGATCAAGTTAATTTTTAGATGATATATCAATCTTAATTTTTTTTTTTTTGTTAAAAAAGTTAAAATAAACCTCAAAAAATATGAATAAAAATCAGCTTAGAACATCATATCAAAATCAAAATTTAATCAAGAAGAATTTCAAAATCCTTAAATTAATTTTATTAAAATTTTCTATTACTTTTTTCTTCAAAATAAATGAATTTAAAAAAAAAATTATTCTTATCAGAATATCCTCAAATATTTTTTCTAAGAAAATATTATGAAACAGACCTTTAATTTATTTGATACCGCAGCCCTACACCGTTTAGCTTCTATTAGACAGTCAAAAGACAAGACATTGCAACATTATGACTACCGTATTATCTATCCATCATTCAAAAGCTGACCTAAGTGCTCTGATATTAAGAAAATAGAGTACAAAAAAGGATTTTTCCACGGCTCTAAAACTTGCTCGGCTGGCGGAACTATTTCTGCGCATAATAAATAGTGAAAATAAGGAGAAACTATTTTGTGCGGAGATTGGACTCAGAACGTCGTCTGAAGACTATTCAGAATGCACCACGTCAGCAATACCGAGCACATGATGACGTGACGTATTTTAATTGGTGTCTAAACAGCATTCAACGTTCGCAAAGAGTAAATTTTCGAAAATAAGGCAGGATGTTGCCTTGAGAAAAAATCACTCTCATGTTACAATTAATTTGTATGAATAATTAAGTAAAACATTTTCAAAATTATTTTTTTAAGCTGATTAAGACTAATACATACTCACATATGCAAAACTCGAATTCAAGATCTCTTGGTTGATAGTCAAAGCTCCAACCAACAGACTAAGATGATCTGTATTTAGTAGAACTAATAAATAAAGAAGAGTTATTCATGCCAGTCTAAAAAAAATTGTAATCTTAAGCATTTGTACTATAGATTTTTTATAATGAATTGTTCTCTACATTCTAACACAAGTTTTCAGGTCATTTTTTTAATAATTTGTTTCCAAGAAAGATCCGATGTCATTCACAAATAAATTTGAATTCAACATCTCCATTCTCATACAGATTTTCAGATCATTTCATCAGAGTTTTCTACTAATAGAGTTTGGAAGGCATTCACAAATAAATTTGAAGTCAACAAGTAATAATTTTGATACAGAATTTCTGTGTTAAAGTTTGACTAACAATTATTAAAAAAATTGCGATTTTATCTGGCATTGCCTCAATAATTTTGATAGGGACACTGCGTTTTGATTTTGAATTTCAGAATTACGTTTATGCATGGAATCTAATGAATAACCTAGTTAATTAGTTATTATCAGTGATACATCATCAAAAAATTATCTTGATATGGCACAAATCTCGAGGCAAAAATCAAGTTGAAAAGTTTCAAAATTAATATTGAGGTCATCCGGACTCCGATTTCTGCGATATAGTCAAACTGAGTGTCTCGGAAATACAAACCCAACGACACCAAATTCGACCCAATCCGAGCCCAAATGGGTCTGAATCATGGACTCGAAGCGCTGTTGGAAGGATCAAACCGCAATTTGAGATACCAAACGGTCTCCGATTTTAACGAGCTTATACTTGAATCGAGCGGCTCGACGAGACAAATCCAACGAGCCCAAGATCACAGAATTCCGAAATCATTAAGACATCCAATTGACCAATGAACGGTCCATGATCAAGGGATCGATATCAACCGTCCATTCAAACCACTCCATCTTGACCTTGATCCTCCACATATTTACAAGTCATGCCACTCACAAAATACTATAAATACACCCTCATTCTTCACATGAGGGAGAGGAGAAGAAGAGAAGTAAGGGAGGAATTTGAGAGCTCTCTTGCCACCGACCACCGCCGGGGTTCCTGCCGACCACCGCCGGAGTTCCTGCCGACCACCGCCGGTTTTCCTTCCGACCACCGCCGGGGTTCCTGCCGACCACCGCCGGGGTTCTTGCCGACCACCCCCGGTTTTCCTGCCGACCACCACCAGGGTTCCTGCCGACCAACACCGGGGTTCCTGCCGACCACCGCCGGAGTTCCTGCCGACTACCGACGGTTTTCCTGCCGACCACCACCGGAGTTCCTACCGACCACCATCGGAGTTCCTGCCGACCACCACTGGAATTCTTTCCAACCACTGACAGACTTCTGCCAATCCGTGGACCATCGCCGGACTTCTGCCAGTCCGCCGACCATCACAGGATTTCTGCCAATCGTAGACCACCGCCGGACTTCCACCAGTTCGGCGAACGCCATAAGACATCCGCCAATTTGCCAACTACAGCCCTCCTAACCATTGTCATTCGATTACGGTCATCCCGATCTCCGTCGCATGCTGATTATAATCTTTCGAACCTCTGTCGCCCGCCTACTACGGTCCCCTCGACCTTTGTCACCTGTTGACTACGATTCTTCCGACCCCCGTCACCCACCGAATATGGTTCTTCTGATCTATTTCGCTCGTCGACTATGGTCTTGCTGCCGACACAAACATATCAACACTGATTCTTCCAACTATTACTATACACTACACTCTACATGATGTATATTTGCTACTTCGAGCCAAGGCCCTCCTCTTAAGGAAGGGCATCATTTGTAATCAATTGCAAGCATTAGTGGATTCATTCAAACTGGGCCAGGCCCCGTGGTTTTTCCCCCTTTCTAGGGGTTTCCACATAAAAACTATGGAGTCTCTTATGAACTTTACACAATCTCTTTCATCTGTCTGTGTGCTGGATCTTCGTACAAAGCTAAGACATTAATCTTTATATTTCTCTACCGCCGCGAATTTTCCAGGACGCAACAATCAGTATGCTTGTGATGCTGGTAGTTTTATGAGATCTTCCTATTCTTTTCCACTTTATCAGTGCTCTCATATTGAATTTATTTTTTCTTCTTCTGACTGTAATTAACATTACGTACAGACTTATTACAGGCGAGATTCAAAAGCTGCTTTTATCATTCAAAGTCGTGTGCGAGCAATTGGGAGAGAGGGGGAGATAATGAGAGAAAAAGAAGAAAGGCCCACAAGGAAAGACATGCAGAAAGTTTGCCAAAGGCGAGGACATTTGCCGACGGTATGTAGAAATTTTGGCTGACAAGACAAAAGCAACGAGAGCGACGGGATAATTAAAGAGAGAAAATGAAGATACAGTGGCCTTTTAAATTGTGTTCGATGAGATCTTTGAGCTCCACTTGCAGACAGCCGGACACTGCACATAGCTCCTACAGCCGCTGTCATCTTAATACGGGGAACGGGGGAAGTGTGTATTTTGGAGAGATTATTCTTAGAGCTGTTAATTTTTGACACGACCCGAACTCGACTAGGAAAAATCCGGGTTCGTGTCGACCCGGTTATCAACGGGTCGGGTTCGAGTTTGAATATCTGACACGATTTGAGTTCTGGGTCTGATTCGGGTTGACCCGGAAAGCCGGTAATGACCCAGAATTGACCAGGAAATGCTTCTGCCCATTTCTGCTGCCCAACGTGCCCGCCCTGCCCGCGAATTGTCCCGCGCGTGCCGCGTATGCGTCCAGCCGTCCACGCCGTCCACGCCGTCCAGTCGCGTCGACTCCGTCTGCTCGCGAAATGACCCACGATCCGCGCGTTCAGTCGCATCGACTCCGTTGAGTCGCCAGTTCGCCTCCTTCGAGGCTGTCACCGTGCTGCCGCTGCGCTGTTGTTGCCGCACCGCCGGTCCGCCACGCTGTTGCTGCGGCACCGCCGCCCTGTTGCTGCCGCACCGCCGTAGCTGCTGTTGCCGCACCGCCGCCGCTGCTGTTGCCAATCGTTGTCTCGCCGCCACCGCTTCAGCCAAACACGCAAATCCGTGTCGGGTCAGGTTGACCCGGACCCGAATCGGGTCGGGTTCGGGTCCGGAAACCTGACCCGTTTTTAGAAACGGGTCGGGTTCGGGTCCGGAAACCTAACCCGTTTTTAGAAACGGGTCGGGTGTGGGTTGACCCAAATAGTGCCGGGTCAGTTTCGGGTCCGACCCGAACCCGACCCGAATTGACACCCCTAATTATTCTGTGTGTGGAATTCGAATGTATTTGAAGAAGAATCCGAACGCGTCATGTCACCGGATGCATTGGGTCTCGGTGATGTGGCATGCCCGGATTCGCCTCCGAACACGTTTGGATTCCGCACAGAATAATTTTGCTAGATTTTGAAGGAGCAATGTTATATATATATATATATATATATATATATATATATATATATATATATATATATATATATATATATATATATTGACATCTAAGTCAATTAAGACAGATTCACACATACATCGCTTGTATAAGACTCAAACCCAAGACGTCTTAATTGATAACCTAAGCTCTTAACGAACAAACCGAGATGAGATTTGTACGATGTTATACTGTTATACTTATAGTTTTTTTTTTTCTTAATAAGTGTATAATAGATAAGTAGTTTTTTTCTCACTTTCACACTATATATTATTTTTTAGGGAATATTTGGTAGGCGCCGGATTTATATCGGATTTTACGTAACTCCATTTAAATGATTATTTTGGACAAAATAATTCTGTCGTTATTTTTAATCACGTTTCAGCCCCATTTTGTTTTAAATCCAGAATGAGTCCGTGATTTTTCTCTGGTGTTCATTTTCGTTATTTTCTTTTCTTATTTATTTAGTTTGAATGGTTAATTATTCTACTGAACCGCTTCAAGTTATTGATTACGTTCTTTATTTCCGAATATCAATATTCCTTTTATTTTTTCTAAACTACTGAATGAATTCCAATGTGTCACTTAAGATTAATTTCATTTCTAACCATCAAAATTTTCAAGTGTGATAAAAAATTTTCAATTTGAAACAATCAAAAGTTTCAATTTCTAGATTTAGCTTTGATAAACAACAAAAAATAGTCTTGATGAAACTCAAATCTAAAAGCATATTTGAATTGAAAACTTCAAAAATTAAAATTTGGACTATTCGAACTCTAATTTCGGCAAATTTATGGTCAAATTAACGAGACAAACCCAACGATATCAAAATTGGTCCAATCCGCCAAATCAAAGGACCAGAACATATTTTGAAGATTCAAAGCATTAATTAGATGATCAAATTATCTCTAAATATGACATGCTTATAGTTGAATAGAGTGACTCGACTAGACAAATCCAACGAGCAAAAGGACGCTTAATTATAACATCATTAAGGGACTTAAATGCTTGACAAACACTCCATGATTGTGGGAATTAGTATGGGGCATCCAATGGAACACTCCAAATTTGCTCGAGATCTTCTTCATATTTACGGGACAAGTCACTCTCAAAATCTATAAATAAACCAACGCTTCACACATAAAAGGGAGGCGGGGGACCTTTTTGGGGCATAGATTTTGAAAGTCTTAAACCATGGCCTAAAGACTCAAGAGAGCTTTAAGGCTTTAAGCATCTCGGAGATTCACCTCGACACCATCACCGACTAATCATCACCACCAAGACGTCACTGCTAGACCTCTGCTCGACCATCCCAATCGGACCTATGTCCAGTACCATCACTAAGCGTCCGTTCAACTTCGTTGTCTGCCTATCACAATCCCTCCGACCACCATCGTCCAACTACGATCATTCTGACCTACGTTGCTTGCCAAATATGATCTTTATGATCTTCATCACCTGTAGACTGAGGGTGTTAAAATTTGACACGACTTGAAACCCGACTCGGACCTAGAAAATTCCAGGTTATGGTCAACCTGTGTGCTAGATGGGTCAGATTCAGATTGAACCGAAAACTCGAAATCAAACCAAAAAATGACCCAAGTTTGAGTTCGACCTGCAGTGATCCCACGCTCAGGTTCAGCATGTAAGGATCTCGCAAATGCACGTAGCACTCGTGCTCGCCAGTGCTCGTGCCCTCGCTCAATCTAGTGTTGGCTCTATCGTGCCCACCCGCAGAGCTCCGCACATTGCCGTGCTCGTTCTCTCTCTCTCTCTCTCTCTCTCTCTCTCTCTCTCTCTCTCTCTCTCTCTCTCTCTCTCATTCACACGGATTGCACCCGGATCCACGCTCGCTCCCTCATGGCTGCTCTCTCACCCTCACCTGCGCTTGCACCTCGTGCAAGCCATGCTTGCCCATACAGCGCTCGCTTGCACTCCCTTCACTCGCTCTCCCTTTCGTTTGCTCATTCCGGGTTAACAAGTTTGGTCAAGAATGGGTCAGAAATTCTAACTCATTTACGAAATTGTTCTTGGTTAGGGTCAACACATTTAGACTCCGGTCAATTTCGAGTTTGACACGAATCCAACCTAAATTCCTATTTTGACACCCATACCGCCGACTATGGTCCCTCTGACCTTCATCTTATATCCATTACGATCACTCCGACCTTCATCGCCTATTAACCACTATCCCTCCAACCTTTATCACCCGAAATTGGTCCACTCTACCACAGTCACTCAACTACAGCCCCAACGAACTTCGTCACCATATTATGATCCTACTGACCAAACGAACAAGCTAACACTCTGTTGAAAATATTTTTTATGTCATTAGATTCTTCCAACTCCAACTATGTAATGTGCTATGAGCTAACGTTTCCCCTCGATGAAAGACATTACTTGTAATCAATAACAAACATTAGTATAATCATTTTAAGTGAGCTAGGCTCCATTGTTTTTCCTCTTTTTAGGATTTTCTACGTAAAAATCTTAGCATCTTTTATGATTCTTACATTGCTCTCTCACTCTCTCTCTTCTATCTCTATGCCAAATCTTTGTACAAAATTAGGATGCTAAATTCTATATCTCTCTACCGCCACAAATATTCGAGAACACAACAAATTTTAATCATGTCAAATTATTGAAGGTATTTAACTGTCTCAGAATTTCCTAAACCCTACTTGTAGTCAGATAGCCTCTCGATCCAATACATTTTTTGAGCAATAAAATTTAAATATTAATATAATAATAATGACTCGTGTCTATTAGTAAGAATATGTAGTTCGATTAGATTCAACTCATTCATTAATATATTAAGTTTAATTTGGAACTCATAATGTTAGCGTATCAAGTTGAATATGTAATATAAGAAATGTATATTAACAACAATATAATTTTTAATTAAACTACTTTAATAAATATGATTAGTACTCTTAAATATTTATTATAATGAAACAGCTACGTACTGTCGGTTTCCGGAGCTCACCTAAACAGCAATTAAGAGGATATGACCCATCAAGTTTAAGTAAAAATATTGTCGGTTCATGAAGCTGAAAGATCTCAAATCAAGTGTTTAAAATTATACAATATGGTAGTTGTAGAAAAATGAAAGATAAGGAGATCATAGGTCTTTTCATCATCAATCTCTTTCAACTCTTACAATTTCTCTCTCTACGTGCTCTACTTTTTTTTGAGATATTTAAATCAATTAAATATTGTTCAAAAATATTGATATTTGATTTGACGTAAAAAAATGCAAAATAAAATGGTGAAGGTTTGAAAATTTTGAAAATGGTTTGATTTGTCTCATTTTCAAATTCCAAATACACTAAAAACATCAAAGTTTAAATTCATAAATTTACTTTGTTATAAAAATGATACATAAAAACTTAATTAAATTTTATATTTCTTCAATCTTAAAATAAATTCAACCTGATTAAAATTATGGACGAGCTATTTTTTTTCCCAAACTCATCGGCATCAGACTTGCAGCCACCGGCACTAAATTTACAATCACATACGCAGCTCATCTTGATCTGTTGGTTGAGAGCTTTGACTACCAACTAAGAAATCTTAGATTCAAAACTTACATATGTGATGTATGTGAAAATTTATCTTAATTTATCTAAGTATTACCAAAAAACATAGGTAAGGTCAAATTTATCCCTAAAATAATAAAAGCATGTCCAACCTTAGCATCAATGGTGTACACCACATAAAATTCTTACGTTGGTGTCCGTATTCGTCCGGACATCAATCCAGATGTGCCACGTCACCCAGATACACCGGGAACCTAGTGTATCCGTATGATATGACGCGTCTGGATTGATGTCCGGACGGTCCGATGACCGGACGTAATAATTTGCCGTCCACCACAGCCAAAGCTTCATCAATATCTGCTACAATCAGCATTGCTAAAAAAGATTTCTTTATTCCTGTGTGGACTACGGACAGCCAATTCAATTCCAGAGCATATATACTGGATTCTTCCTCAAGTTGGCTCCACCGCCACGGCCTTTACAGTACCATTCCTTCTTCTTTGTCACCTAAAAAGAGAGAAAACTTCCAAACAATAATATCTAACTTTCAGGTTAAATACCAATCGGTGCTGAATTTTTTTTTTAATATATTAAGAATTATTTAATTTTAAAAATATAAAGAGTGATATATTTGATTTGTAAGAGCTTCCTAATTTTACATGAATTTATTATCTGTTGAGATTAGGGGTTTAATTGAGTCGAGTCGAGTCAAGGGGGTGTTTGAGCTCGACTCACGAGTCAATTACTGAGCTCGAATTTGAGTCTAGCTCAAAAGTCGAGTTCGAGCTCGACTCTCGACACAGAAACGAGCTGTCAAGCCGCTCGATTTTAGTGTCACGCCAGCATTTGCATTTTAACTCCTGGTTTCCCGCCCGCCCTTCACTTTTCCAGCTGGTTTCCCACTCGGTTTTTGCATTTTCCCTCCAGCCAATTCTCATCTCCGCTCGTCGGCACAATTTTTTTTTTTTTTTTTGAAAAAAATAACTAGCCAGCTCACAGACCGAGCCTCATCAAGCTTGAACTCGAGCTCAACTCGTGAGCTCAATAAGCTCGGCTCATGAGCCCATAAACGAGTCGAGCTCGTGGCGGCTCGGCTCACTTACACC